>CM055116.1:628491625-629034125 GCA_029206835.1 Rana muscosa | reverse complement strand
GCTGCAAAATAGTCAGGGTGTCCATGCTGACCTGTGTAAACAGCCCAGAGCATCTGCAGTATACAAGCTTTCAATGGAAGAAGGCCTGGTCTGATGAATCACTTTCTTTTACATAATTTGGACAGCCAGCTGCATTTCTTTCGCTTACCTGGGGAAGAGATGACACCAGGTTGCACAATGCGAAGAAGGCAAGCCAGTGGAGGTCTGATGCTTTGGGTCCTGCTATTTATATGGATGCTACTTTGACACGTGCCACTTACCTAAAGATTGTTGCTGACAAAGTACACCCCTTTCTAGGAATGGTATTCCTTGATGGCAGTGGCCTCTTTCAGCAGGATAATAGACCCTGCCATACTGGAAAAATGGTCCAAGAATGGTTTGAGGAACACAACCACAAGTTTGAGGAATTGACTTGGCCTCAAAATCCTGTGGATCTCTATTCAATCAAGCATCTGCTGGAAAAACAAGTCTGATGCATGGAACCTTACATGCTACATACAGGACCTAAAGCAGGGATATGCAATTAGCGGACCTCCAGCTGTTACAAAACTACAAGTCCCATCATGCCTCTGCCTCTGGGTGTCATGCTTGCTGCTGTCAGAGTCTCGCTATGCCTCATGGGACTTGTAGTTTGGCAACAGCTGGAGGTCCGCTAATTGCATATCCCTGACCTAAAGGATCTGCTACTGATGGCTTGGTACCAGATACCACAGCATTCTTCCAAAGATTTAGTGGAGTCAATGCCTCGATGGGTCAGGGCTGAAGGGGGGACCTAACCAATATTACGTGTGTAAAATATATATATATATATATATATATATATTTATTACATTTTTTTTTTTTTTTGGAGTCATTTAAAAGCCTTTCCATTTTTAGCTTAAGTTTGTTCACATGATGAGAATATTGGAGGAATGGTCGTCCGTGTTTAGTCTCTTATTGAAAGCCTATAGGTTACCAAAGTTCTGAAAATTTGCATCACTTGTTGTGCCTCCGGATATTTTCGCATGAACTGTCTGTACGATGGCTCTCAAAAGCTTAGCAAATAGATTATTGGACGATCTCTCTGAATGTGTTTGTTTTTTTTTTGTCTTCAATCGTATGTATGGGCTTTAAGCCTAGGTTTACCATAGTGCTGCTGTTAAATCATGCGATTTCCAATGCATTTTTGTAACATAACATGTTTTTCATGTGTCTTCATTTTGGCCAATGACTGGCAATATGTGTTGTGACATTGTTGCTAGAGATGTCACGAGCACACCAAAACCGCACGTGTGCGTTGGCATCATTTGTTGCTTGGACTGCATTTTTAAAGTATTACTAAACCCTCAACAGTAAGGCTAAGTTCTTACTGGCATTAAGAACAGGCGTTTGAGAGTCTTTAAAAGCGCCCCTCAAACGTCTATGCACAAGATATAGTAGAAGGCACAATGTGCTGTTCACACTAAGCGTTGCTTCAAAATTGAAGCCTCAAGTCGGGTCAGAAGGCGTCTGAACGCCTCCCATTCAAGTCTATGGTAAGGCTCCGCAAATGCTCTGGCAGGTGTTTTTGACGCGGTTGTGGCACGCTAAAGAGTTTTTTTCTGTCACTTTCCATTGTGGAGCAATTTTAACGTGCCCCAAATGCTATGAAACCGTGCATAGGGCGTTTAGGGAGCGTTTTTAACACTTGCAAAATGCCCCATTCTAAAGTTCATTGACGCCCACACTAATGTTATAGGAGTGCTTGTTGAGCTTCAGAAATTTAGTCAAGTGTGAACTAGCCTTAAAATCAGTCTGTATATGCAGTAAAGCATGCTTGTGATACTCACTGTGGAACCTAAGGGGTTAATTCTCTACATTGTGTAAAAAGGCTGTTTGATGCTGCGCACCTCCTGATCCTCCCCTTCTTCCACAGTCCCCAATCCATCTGTTCATAGTACAGAGCCCTAGGAGGCACTCTGCACATGCTCAATTTTGGTGTGGCACAGGGCCAATCGGCATTGCCCAGAGGGTCAGGGGTCCTGCAGCCTCATAGGATAGTCACAAGAGAATCAAAACTCCTCCTACAAGCTTTAACCAGTGCGTGGCCAGACATTGAGAGAAGTCACGAGACTGCTCTATACTGCTGATGAGAAAAGGTATTTTGAAGTTTTATATTTACTAAAATAACTGCATTTACATATTCTGTGTACTGTGGGAGACCAGATATAGTGACTGCAGGGTCCTGGGTTTAGTTACACTTTAAGCACAAAACCGCACCAAAAATGCATGTACAGATCTGGTCAGAAGTGTAAAGTAAGTCTGAGCAGGCGGATGTATATTGATGTGCTTACCTCCAAGTCCATCCAGGTTCAGAAAAGGAGATGGAGCTAGTCAGTTGTATATGGACACAAGTCAGTTTTCGTCCACTGTCAAAGTGTGGGGGAAAATGGAATGTCACAAAATAAAATCCATCCTTTCCTGTTCCAGTTCAGTAAGGCTACTTTCACACTGAGGCATTTTTCAGGCGCTAAAAGTAGCGCCTGTGAAGCTCCTGAAAAATGCTTCCCCTGCCGCCCCAGTGTGAAGGCCCAGGTGCTTTCACACTGGAGCAGGATAGGGAAAAAAGTCCTGCAAGCAGCATCTTTGGGGGCGTTGCGGGAGCAGTGAATACACCGCTCTTAAATGCCCCTGCCATTGAAATGGGCAGTGCTGCTAAAGCGCTTTGGCAGTGGCAATTTTAACACTTTCTGCCGCTAGAGGGGGTTAAAAGCACCCCGCTAGCGTCCAAAAAGCGCAGCTAAAACGGCGGCTTTACTTGCCGATGCCCCCCCCCCCTGCCCCAGTGTGAAAGTGCCCGAAGAGATCTGTTCATGGATCCCATGCTGAATGGACTGGACAAGGTATGTGTAAAAGGATCTAAACGCTACCATTTTTTATTTGCTTCCCTTTGGTCTGTTAAACTTTTTTTTTTTTTTGTGTTTTATCTGTTAAGTGCAAAAATAAACTGTTTTATCCAGTCAAATCCTGTGAGGTGGTAACTTTCTGTACTCTCTCTGCCTTTGGACTGTTATCAGTTATCATTGGTCCCTGCTATCTTCCTGGATTACAAAACACTTCTCCATTATGTAGTCCTAATACACTCCCTGTTCTAGGGTGACATATTGCTCAATACGGTTGTTGCGGTTGCAGCTTCCACATTTAGTGCCGATTCACACTAGTGCCATGCGAGAACCCTGGGAATCCAGTGCAGGTTCCCGAATCGAACAGTGGCTCACACTGAGATCTGCGAACTGCTGCGGGTGTCAATGTAAAGTTAACGGCCCCCCCAGATTGGTCATGAGATCGCAGTGCGAACTGTAAAATGGCGTAGGAATCGGATTGCATAACTGAACACCCATGTGACTTATATTCCAGTGCGGACCAAAAAAGGGTCCTGCCCCATTTTGGGGCAAATGTGATGTGGTTTCAGCAATACAGTTTGTATGGCTGAAATCGCATCGCACAGATATTGCATGTGATGTGAACAGCAATGCGGTGTGAATCACATGCGATGTCTGGCATCGCACTTGTGTGAACCGGGCCTTAGGGACCAATAATTTGCAATGCAATAGATTCTTGTTTTTGGGTTATGATATATCTTGAGGGTTTGGAAAAACTGCTATAGTTTTGTTTTAAAATGTCGACTAGTGTGACGTGTGGAGTGTGTTTTTGTTTCCTGATGTGATGGAATATTCTGCCAAATGTAGAATGATCTCCCTTGACCTTATATCACTGTTTGATTTTGGGATGCAGCATGGTACAATTGTATTTGTAAACAAGAACTCTCTCTTAGGTTTTCCCTGTCATATATGTTTGGACTCATGCATAATATATATTTTACAGGGTCCATTCAATTGCATTTAATGATTTGTAGTTTCTGTTGTGTGGGGTGTGTTTTTTAATTTTTTTTAAGGTCTGTTTTACACAAGATTTATACAACTTCAACTGAAAATTCACATACCTTTCTTATTAGATTCAATTGGGAAAGTTTACAAATTTCAGTGTAAAATTTTGCATCTTGTGTGAAAACATTAGGCCTCTGTGTCTCATCACTTTAAACACAAGTCTATCGTGTCACACATTTATAGCGGCTACTCTCTATCATTGGTTGCAATGTTTTTGAATAAAATGATTGATGTTGCTTTAGGCACTTCTCATCATCGTGATGGGAATACCAATTCATGTAGTAAGCAGTGGCATACCTGGGGCAGAACACATTACAATTTTTTTTGTGTGTGTATGTGTGTGTATATATATATATATATATATATATATATATATATATATATATATATATATATATATATATATATATATATATATATATATATTCTTTCTTTCACACACACACTATTTAATTTTTTTTAGCACACTCCCCATACATGAAAATTGAACATCATACAGGCTGTGGATGAGAGTAGGAATAGCTAGCTGGTGAAGGGGGCAAAAGCGACAGCTGTAAGTATGGCTGCAATTTTTTGAAGAGTAAGGCTCCATGCACACTGAAGCTCAAATGGCCGTGTTTGGGCGTTGTTTTTTATTTTTTTATTAACAGCCCATAAACTCCCCTCTGTTATCCTATGTGTCCATGCACACATGGACGCTTTTGGACGTTTATCAGCAGTGGAGTTTATGGGCTGTTGTCTGAAAGGCCTAAAATTGCGTTCAGGAGCTGTTTTTCTAAACAACAAAAAACACTTAAATGTTAAACGCCCATAAATGTTGGTAAACGCTCAAACGTTTCTTAAAACATTTCTTAAAAAAAAAAAGGTAAAAATGCTAACCTGGAAAAGCGCTAATAAACAATATTGCAAAAACGTTGAAAGACACTGCAAAGCTACTGCCGTTTTTATAAAGTGTTTTTTTTTTTTTTTTTAACGTCCAGTGTGCATGGAGCCTGAAGCCCTCGTACACACGGCTGGTTTTCTCGTCAAACGACCAAAAAACTGCCGGGAGAGCTTTCTTGCCGAGAAAACCGGCCGTGTGAACGAGGCTTTCAGGTTTCTCGTCTGGAAAACTGGCCAGAATCTCAATGAGAAAAATAGAGAACCTGCTCTCTATTTTCTCGTCGGGATTCTCGCCGGCCTGTTTCCCAACGAGAAACCCGAGAGTGTGTACACTTACCTGTCGCCGTGGAAACCCGTGCATGCTCGAAATGACTGACGTATGCGCGGTAGCTTCCTAGGCATAGGTAAGGTGTAGCAAAATGGCGGCGACGGCATAGAATGCGACGAGCGCGTCGTAGTTGATGAAAACCATATTTCTCTTATCGTCCATGGACCGACGCAGCTCTCATACTGATTACATGTGGGTATATGTCCCTGCTCGCAGGAGAAGACCTAGGCAGAATGTTAGAGGTTAAAACATTCTAGAACAAGCCAGAGCTGAACAGCCCCGCCCAGGGGGCGGTCCCTCCGGACATTACCCTCCCACCTGCAGCTAGCAGCCTCAGTTTTTTTCTGCCTAGCAGAAGAAGACGTGGCTCTCAGGAGCCAGTCTCCTGTAAGATTTTACTTTTGATTTTTATTCCTTTGGGAATTTTATTTTATTTTTGAGACCTTCAATCAACTGTCGGCTGGGCAACAGGTTGGGTACACTGGTATCCTCGTAGTCTTCCCTGTCTGACCATCGAGCGTGCTGATCCTCGCCTTGCGTGCGTGAGACTCAGTTCACGACATACCCCATGGCTCCAGGGGTGGCCGGGTTGCTTTCATGCTCCCGCGGTCCTCTCAAGATTGAACAGTACTTGACTGACTGTATCTCTCGCGGTGGACCGGGCCGACAGCTACGCAGTACGACTCTGTGATAGGTCTGTCTGAAACAAGCCAGTGGGTCCCTGAAAGGGATGGGTAAGTAGTCTCTCCTACTGCAGGTGAGTACATGCTGGCTGTTTGTGTGTGGGGGTGTCTCCTTGTCCCCCCCCCCCCTGTTATGCTGCTCTCTGCACCCTGTACTGGGTGGGTGCTCATGTCTGCAGTTTTTTCTGGTGTGTGAGGTGGTTATTGCGTGCGCCATTGGCGCGCATTAGAGCTTTGAATTTTGTGCTCGGCGGCCATCTTGGCGTTCAGTGGTGCACTTATGGCTGCGGCCGGCGGCCATTTTCTTGTGGCCGCCGCGCATTTATTTCTGGCGGCTGCGCCAATCCCCTCACAATCTCCTCAGACTGAGCTGTCCTTAAGGGTTGGTGGGTACTCCCGGGTATCCCCTCCTCAGCCTCAGCATAGCCAGTGGGTGGACTGTATATTCACTGTATAGTGTATAAAGTCTCAGAGGGTGGCGTTTATGGAGTCTGATACACCTGCTCTTCACATTGCCTGGGGCAACTGGCAGTGCTGCACAGTTAACCACTTAAGCCCCGGACCATTTGGTAGCTAAAGGACCAGAGGTGAATTCAGAATTTTGCACTGCGCTGCTTTAACTGTAAATTGTGCGGACATGCAATGTTGTACCCAAACTAAATTTGCGTCCTTTTCTTCCCACAAATAGAGCTTTCTTTTAATGGTATTTGATTGCCTCTGCGATTTTTATTTTTTGCGATATAAATGGAAAAATTTTGAAAAAAAATGATATTTTCTACTTTTTGTTATAAGAAAAATCGAATAAACTCAATTGTAGTCATGCATTTAGGCCAAAATGTATTCAGCCACATGTCTTTAGTAAAAAAAATGTCAATAAGCGTATATCGGTTTGCGCAAAAGTTATAGCGTTTACAAACTAGGGTACATTTTCTGGAATTTACACAGCTTTAAATTTGACTGCCTATCTCATTTCTTGAGGTGCTAAAATGGCAGGGCAGTACAAAACCCCCCCAAATGACCCCATTTTAGAAAGTAGACATCCCAAGGAAATTGCTGAGAGGCATGTTGAGCCCATTGAATATTTTTTTTTTTGTCCCAAGTGATTGAATAATGACAAAAAAAAAAATTACAAAAAGTTGTCACTAAATGATATATTGCTCACACATGCCATGGTTATATGTGGAATTGCACCCCAACATAAATTTTGCTGCTTCTCCTGAGTACGGGGATACCACATGTGTGGGACTTTTTAGGAGCCTAGCCGCGTACGGGACCCCGAAAACCAAGCACCGCCTTCAGGATTTCTAGGCACAAATTTTTGATTTGACTCCTCACTACCTATCAGTTTCGAAGGCCATAAAATGCCAAAATAGCACAAAACCCCCCCAAATGACCCCATTTTGGAAAGTAGACACCCCAAGCTGTTTGCTGAGAGGCATGGTGAGTATTTTACAGCTCTCATTTGTTTTTGAAAATGAAGAAAGAACATTTTTTTTTTTTTCTTTTTTTTTTTTTTTTTTTTCAATTTTCGAATTTTTGTGACAAAAAGCGAGATCTGCAAAATACTCACAATACCTCTCAGCAAATAGCTTGGGGTGTCTACTTTCCAAAATGGGGTCATTTGGGGGGGTTTTGTGCCATCTGGGCATTCCTTGGCCTCCGAAACTGTGATAGGCAGTGAGAAGTGAAATCAAAAATTTACACCCTTTAGAAAGCCTGAAGGCGGTGATTGGTTTTTGGGGTCCCGTACGCGGCTAGGCTCCCAAAAAGTCTCACATGTGGTATCCCCGTACTCAGGAGAAGCAACAGAATGTATTTTGGGGTGTAATTCCACATATGCCCATGGCATGTTTGAGCAATATATCATTTAGTGACAACTTTGTGCAAAAAAAAAAAAAAATTTCTTTTTTCCGCAACGTGTCAACATATAAAATATTCCATGGACTCGACATGCCTCTCAGTATATAGCTTGGGGTGTCTACTTTCCAAAATGGGGTCATTTGGGGGGGGGTTTGAACTGTTCTGGCATTTTATACACAACATTAGGAAGCTTACATCCACTCTTCTAACCACTTGAAGACAAAGCCCTTTTTGACACTTTTTGTTTATATTAAAACATTTTTTTTTTTGCAAGAAAATTATGTTGAACCCCCAAACATTATATATATATATATATATATTTTTAAAGCAAAGGCCCTACAGAATAAAATGGTGGGTGTTGCATTTTTTTTTTCTACACAGTATTTGCGCAGCGATTTTTCAAACGCATTTTTTGGGGAAAAAATACACTTTTTTTTAATTTTAATGCATTAAAACACACTATATTGCCCAAATGTTTGATGAAATAAAAAAGATTATCTTAGGCCGAGTACATAGATACCAAACACGACATGCTTTAAAATTTCGCACAAACGCGCATTGGCGACAAACTACATACATTTTTAAAAGCCTTTAAAAGCCTTTACAGGTTACCCCGATAGATTTACAGAGGAGGTCTACTGCTAAAATTACTGCCCTCGATCTGACCTTCGCGGTGATACCTCACATGCATGGTGCAATTGCTGTTTACATATGACGCCAGACCGACGCTTGCGTTCGCCATTGGGCAAGAGCAGGGCAGGACAGGGGTGCTTTTTTTTTTTATTATTCATTTTGCTATTTTATTTTTAAACTGTTGCTTCCATATTTTTTTTTTTTTTATTATCTCAGGGAATGTAAATATCCCCTATGATAGCTTTAGGTAATGACAGGTACTCTTTTTTTGAAAAAACTGGGGTCTATTGGACCCTAGATCTTTCCTCTGCCCTCAAAGCATCTGACCACACCAAGATCGGTGTGATAAAATGCTTTCCCAATTTCCCAATGGCGCTTTTTATATCCGGGGGGGGTCATTCCCTCCCACTGCTTGTAAAAGCAGTCCAGAGGCTAATTAGCCACTAGGATTGCTTTTACATGAAAGCCGGCCGCTGGCTGAAAAGAATGATACCAAGATGATACCTAAACCCGCAGGCATCATTCTGGTATAAACATTCAAAGTCCAGCAACATACCAGTACGTTGCTGGTCCTTGTTGGACATGTATTGTAATCTTTTTTTTCATGCAGCCTGTTGGCTGAACGAAAAAAAGATTGATCGGTGGGTATGCCCACCATTAGAATACCGCCCTTCATCCACCCACTTCTAATGATGGGCATACATGCACCATTTATATATGCCGAAGCATGGGGGCATCTTCCCGCAAAAGTTATGCCGCGTACACATGGTCAGACTTTTCCACGGGCAAGCCTCCGTCGGAATTTCGACTGTACGCGGCATTAGGAGCAAAATCGCTCCTCCGCCCCAATGCTTCGGCATATATGCTTTTTTTTTTAACTGTGGTGGCGAAATCAACTCCTACAGCACTGGAGTCGCAGGGATCAGGCCTGTCTCTGCGAACGCTGCAGTTATGTGTGTTGTGTTTTGCAAGTGACAGTGATCGATCGATACTGCACTTGGGTGGCCTGGGCTGGACGGAGGGGCAAAACGCAGATGCTAGCAGGTATCTGGGCTGATCCCGCTAACACTGCGTTTTTGGGAACCCTAAACTGCTGGGGACGCTAGTATAGATCTGATCAGATACTATACCACTAAGGGGGGTGTATGCTTCACGCGTGGGTGTTAGCGTTATTGGCACTAACCTGACGCTGCCTGGGGTGTGACGCAGACCCTCTCTGACGCTAAAACCTAATTGATATCACCCGCCGGGCGATCAGGGGGTTAAACCTTTATTGGGTTATATACGGCGGGTGCCCTGACACTATAAAAAGCAAACTAACTAACCAGCGTCACCCGTAACACTTATATGATGATCACTGGTGAAAGGGTTAACTAGGGGCAATTAGGGGGTTAAAACCTTTATTAGGTAATATATGGGGGTACCTGACGCTATATAAAAACCTGACGGCGAACCTAAAAAAAATTACTGGCTACCGATCTGCATCACCGACGCTAAGACAGCGATCAGAAAAATGATCGCTTAGTGACGGCGGTGCTAGGGGGTGAAAGGGTTACCTGGGGGGTGATCAAGGGGGTTAAACCTTTATTAGGTAATATATGGGGGTACCCGACACTATAAAAACCTGCGGCGAACCTAAAAAAAATTACTGGCTACCGATCAGCATCGTCGACACTAAAACATCGATCAGAAAAATGATCGCTTAGCGACGGCGGTACTAGGGGGTGAAAGGGTTATCTGGGGGGTGATCAGGGGGTTAAACCTTTATTAGGGGGCTACACTGGACCTAAAACTAAATGTACTGACACTTTTACAGTCACAAATGTCACTGATTGCAGTGATCACTAAATAAATGGTCACTGCAATCAGTGACACTGTGACTGGGGGCTGGGGGGTGATCTGGGGGGGCGATTTATGTACCTATGTGTCCTGGTGTCAGTGTAGTGTTGTGTGCACTGACCTGCATCTTCTCCTGTACGGCGCTCGGTATATGTGAGCGCCGCAGGAGAGATGACATCACTTCCTCCAGCCTGTGTAAACAAGCACACAGGCAGGGGAAGCTCTCATTTGCCGGGAGCGATCGAGAGGGGGTGGCCGGAATCGAACGGCCGTCCCCTCATGCCGGATCGCTCCCGAAGGTAAAACGACCGCTCACTGTAAAGAAGGGGGGTCCGATCGGACCCCCCAACTATACAAAGGCAATCACGTACATATACGTGATTCTGCCTGTCTGTGCCATTCTGCCGACGTATATTTACAGTGGGCGGTCGTTAAGTGGTTAAACATGTTCATGTTTCCTGCACCTGCGGTCCTTATGGACCAGTTGTCAGCAGTCCTGGAATCATTCCTGTCAGAATGGAAGCGGTGTGCGAGCAAAAGGAGCTATAAGCCCCCTCCCCCCACAAAAATATTTAGTGAAGGAGTGCTCTGAGTCAGATATGGGCCTAGCTATTGGGCTCAGGGCCCTACCTCTGAATATTTAATGTTTATGAACAGGCCATTCCCTTGTGAGGAAGACTCCAGTTCTGTGTCAGTGAATGACAGGGCGCTTGTAATGATCTCATTGATGATGTGAGAAACACACTCGGGCTGAAATTGCTGTGACAAGCTTTTCTTTTACACAGTTTCCTCTCTGTTTTCCTCACACACTGCCTCAAGAGCAGCATGGATGAGGGAGGACTTTATTCATTTATGTCTCTAATCCCTGTGAGCCTTCTGTGTGATACCTGAGGTAACATTTCCCGCCATTTCCTGGGGAATGATTTGAGCTCTGACAGACACACAGTCTGAGGATCAGAGGTTACCTGTTACCTGCTTCAGCAGCACAGTCAAGCAGGTTGGAATGATACAGAGAAGATTATGCGCCTCTGCGCCATAATTAAAACTCATCCTATACCTCTACACTGCATACATTCACAGTGTATGTATGTGTTATTGGTCTCTGTGTCTGCGTGGCTGTCCCCATGTTCCAATGCTGTGTTTCAGTGCCATACATGATATAAACGTACAAAATATGTTTATGCACGACTCCAGATACATTCACAGTATATGTACAGTCCCTGACAAAAGTCTTGTCGCTTGTGTACAAATTGACCTGAAGTGCTGCTAAAATATATTTCTAATCAAGATTTTGTTACAAGAAATGGGTCATTCTAATCCCAAGAGCTTTTGTAATAATGTTTCAGTGCAAAATGAAACTGACAAAAAGTATTCTAATATTCACAGCTTGGTAAAGCACATTCAGTCAATTTTTGCCAAGACATAAGTGTTGTCGCCTTGTTATATGAGCTTCACCTGTGACTAATAATGGATCCATTAGGTCTCAGGTGTGTATAAAAAGAACACCAGTACACTAGAGTCCTTCTCAACTGCAACTAGACCTCTGCAAACATGCCTAAGATTCACCCGGAGACTAAAGTGTTGATTATCAAGAGGCTGAAGACCAGATCCACTACTGATGTGGCAGACACCTTCAATGTGTCTCAGCGTCAAGTTCAGAGGATAAAAAAAAGATTTGAAGAGACTGGAGATGTTTTGGACAAGGCCAGGTCAGGCCGACCCCGCAAGACAACTGCTGGAGAGGACCGTTTGTTGGCTCGAAAATCCACGGCCAGCCCATTTTCCACTGCAGCAGAGCTCCACGAGACCTGGTCACCTGAAGTCCCTGTGTCAACCAGAACAGTTTGTCGGATTCTGTCTCAAAATGGCCTCCATGGTCGAATCAGTGCCCATAAGCCAGCACTAAACAAAAGACAATTGAAATACCGTGTGGCATTTGCCAAGGGCCACAGCCTGCTAAAAGGATGGACTCTGGAAAAGTAGCAGAAGGTGGATTTTTCAGATGAATCTTCTGTTGAATTACACCACAGTTGCCACAAATATTGCAGGAGACCAACTGGAACCCGCATGGAGCCGAGATTTTCCCAGAAAACAGTGAAGTTTGGTGGAGGCAAAATCATGGTCTGGAGTTACATCCAGTATGGGGGTGTGCGAGGGATCTGCAGGGTGGAAGGCAACATCAATAGTCTAAAATACCAAGAAATCTTAGCTACCTCTTATATTCCCAACCATAAAAAAGGCCAAATTTTGCAGCAGGATGGTGCTCCATCGCATACTTCCATCTCCACATCAAAGTTCCTTAAGGCAAATAAGATCAAGATGCTCCAGGATTGGCCAGCCCAGTCACCAGACATGAACATCATTGAGCATATGTGGTGTAGGATGAAAGATGAAGCATGGAAGACGAAACCAAAGATTATTGATGAACTCTGGGAGGCATGCAAGACTGTTTTCTTTGCTATTCCTGATGACCATCAATAAATTGTATGAATCCTTGCCAAACAGCATGGATGCTGTCCTTCAAGCTCATGGAAGTCATACAAGATAATAAATTTGGATCTCACAGCACCACTACTTAATTTGCTGACATATTTTTGGATTTTCAGTAAAGTTGTTCATGTTCTGTATAGAGGGATTTTCCACTGTTGCCATTGATTTTCATGAAGCGCTTTTTAACCACTTGAATGTAAGTGTAATTACCTACATTAAATATACTGTTTTTAGCAGTATCACGCTATGTGCCTTCTTTTTTTATTCCTTTAACATTGTGCTAATGATTCGGTTTAACGATCATTGAGTCATCGTCTCTCAAGTTTCCATCAACCTCTTCATTGTGAGCTGCCGTGAGAGACATTCTTTGGTTCAACTGTTGACCCTTCAGGAATACACATCAAAAGCCTATGTTGACCCTCTGGACATATGTTCAGTAGGGTCCACTAAGTCTGGTAAGCCTCCTTTATATTGGTTGTGGCTTTTTCTCCTTTATTATTGATTTGGAAGTGTTTGTAGTCCATCTCAGATTTTTTTTTGGATTATTGTGGAACACTATTGGACTTTAATTTTTGCAATTGTTTGAACGTGTTTTTGAGGACCACCCATCAAGGACTCTTTCAAAAACTGTATTGTTGTTCACACAGGGAATTATTTAGTTTTTCCTTGCACATTTGTTTTTTTCACTCATTTATTTGTTTGACACATACCCATTTAGCGCTGCAATTTTTTTTTTTGTTTTTTTTTTTATGTTTTGTATAGGCGACAAAACTTTTGTCTTGCCAAAATTTGACCTGTCTGTCTTGATTAAATGATAAATCTTTTTTCAGTGAAACCAATTTATTTCAGTGCATTAAACATCATTTGGGAGGGCTTTAGCTTTTCATAGGAGCTATTTCTAACACCAATTGATTAATTAAAAGTCAGGTTAATAGCAGGAGTTTCTACAAAATAGAGAAGCGACAAGACTTTTGTCAGGGACTGTATGTGTTATACTCTCTGGGTTGGCGGGGGCTCCGATGTCCTCCCACACTCTCATGGTATGTGCGCTTTGGCTCTCTGCACAGTATAGACATGTTCAATATGTTTATTGCACATATTATACATGTTTACAGTATGGGTATACTGTTTGCGTGGGGTTCCTCCGGGTACTCCGGTTTCCCCCCACGCTCCAATGGAAATGCACAGCATAAACATGTGCAATATGTTGATTCACATGCTATCATTCCTACACGGTATCTGTGTGCTGTCTGCGTGGAGTTCTTCCGAGTGTTCCGGTTTCCTCCCACGCGCTGACGGTATGTGCGCCTTTGGCCTTCTGCAAAGTTAAACATGTTCAATGTTTATCACGCATGCTATAATACCTACACGGTATGTGTAGGCAGTCTGCGTGGTTTTCCTCCGGGTACTCCGGTTCCCTCCCACACTCCATTGGTATGGGCGCTTCGGCGCTATGCACAGTCTAAATTTGTGCGATTGGATATCCACATACTAACATACCTACCCGGTATGTCTTTGCAGTCTGCGTGGGTTTCCGCCCACGCTACATGACATGCATGCCTTTGGTGCAATACACGATGTAAACATACACATTATGTTTATACACTACACTAAATACATTCACAGTAGTTGTAGGTATTGCATTCTGAGTATGCGTGGGGTACTTCGGTTCCTCCCACGCACCAACGGTGTGCGCGCCTTCGGTGCTATGCACACATGAGCTTGTGCAAAAGGTTTAGCACACACTATAATACCTACACGGTATGCGTATGCAGTCTGCGTGGGTTTCTGCCCATGCTACATGACATGCATGCCTTTGGTGCAATACACGTTATAAACATACACATTATGTCTATACACTACACTAAATACATTTACAGTAGCTGTAGGTATTGCATTCTGAGTATGCGTGGGGTACTTTGGTTCCTCCCACGCGCCAACAGTGTGCGCGCCTGCGGTGCTATGCACACATGGGCTTGTGCAAAATGTTTAGCACACATACTATAATACCTTACACGGTATGCGTATGCAGTCTGCATGGGTTTCATCCGGGTGCTCAGGTTTCTTCCCTGCGTTCCAATGGTGTGTGCATTCTCAGCGCTATGCACAGTATAAACATGTGCAATTTGTTTATTCACAGGCTAACATACCTACACGGTTGTGTACGCAATCTGTGTGGCTGGTTTACGTCCAGGCCCCGATGATGTGCGCGCCTTCGTCGCTGGCACAGTATATACGCGTTTAATAGGTTTATCCACAAATACTAAACTACATACGCCGTATGTGGTGGTATTATGCTTTTTGTGGCTGGGTGGGTTTCCTCCCACAGTCTCCATTTGTGCGTTTGACGCAATACATAGTATAAACTATGTGTTTGCACAATCAGCACCTATCCATAGGTAGCTGCTGGATGGAGCATTGTCACAAGGATCCCTGGTTTCAGGGGTATCACTTTCTACCTGCTTTCAGTGGTGATCAGAAGCGCTGGCTTGGACTGTGTTCGCCAGGCTGGGGTTGGCGTTGCGCCCGTTAGTGGCTGCGTCTCTGGCATTTTTTGTAGCTCAATGACTGGGCAAAAGCCTCTGCTTCATCCATCAGTCGTCTAGCAGGTGCACTACAACTGCTTTGGCCTTTAGGGTCTCTGTGCCCGGGGTGGGTTTGCGCCACCTGTGGAGGCTGAGGTACTAGTTCTCTGACCGAGTTTCTAGGGAAGTTCCGTCAAGTTGCCTTTATTGGCCAACATTTGAGGCACCCTGTACACTGGGGCCTCCCTTCTCCGATAAATTGCGGAGTCTTTGGAATTTTCATACATCTCGCTTCAAGATGGTCCTGTCGGCCGTGTGCATTGCAGGCGAAGGGTCCTTGCATCCGGAGGTGTTTCCACCTTCTTTACCGGAAGTGGGGCACCGGAAGTGGACCTTGTGGCCTCTCGACTCACTCGTAAGGTGGCAAGATCGTGGTCAGGTCCAGGGACCCCTGGGCGGATGCGTTAGACGTGTTGGAAGCCCGTGGGGGCAGTATCGCCTGATATATGCTTACCCTCTGCTACTGTTGTTGCCTCGCCGGCTTCGCAGAGCATACTTCATCCTGCTTTACAGTCCTTGGCTCTAATGGCATGGCTGTTTAAAGCCAGGTGCTAAAGGACCGAGTTCTCTCGTATTCGGTCATCTCTTCTATGTTGTTGACACGGGAATCTTCCTCCAGAAAGATCTCACCGTACCTGGAAGGCTTACATCGCTATGTGCGAGGAACTTAAGTGGCATCCTCGGATGTTTTCCGTTCCCAGGATTTTGCTGTTCTTACAGCGTGGTGTGACCCAAAAGCTGGCCTTGCATACCTCCTTTTTTTTTTGGTCGGATTTCGGCCCGGGCTGACTTTTTCAACGACCGCTACCGGGCCATTCCTTTATTAGCACATTTTGTGCAGGGGGTTCGCCATGTGATTCCCCCCTGTCAAGCCTCCTCTCCCTACTTGGGATCTGATTTTGATGCATCTCGGTTCTCCAAGAACATCCCTTTGAGAATATCAGAGATTCCTCTCTTGACCTTGTCCCGGAAGTTGGCCTTGGTGGCCATTGCTTCGGTTAGACGGGTGTCTGAGTTGGCGGCCTTGTCTGGCAAGTCGCCTTACTTGGTCCTCCATAAGGATATGTTGGTGTTGCGCCCACGACCATCCTTTTCTAAGGATGGTCGTGGCCTTTCACCTTTAAGGACATTGTTCTTCCGTCCTTGTGTCCTCACCCATCGCATCCCTGAGAGTTTGCGCTTCATACATAAAGATGGGTACAAGCCTTACGAGTGTACCTGTCTGCTACTGTTTCCATTCGGAAATCTGTGTCTGGTCCAAAACCGGGCCGAGCGGTGTCGTCTGCCACCGTCTTTAGGTGGATCAGGCAGACCGTCATACAGGCCTATGCCCTTAAGGGGCGGGCGCCTCCCTTTCGGGTTGCGGCGAATTCCACCAAGGCAATTGGTGCTTCCCGGGCCTTCCGACATCAAGCGTCGGTTGCACAAGTGTGCAAGGCGACGACCTGGTCGTCCGTTCATACCTTTTCAAAGTTCTACAAGGTTGATGTGGCTGCATCTTCGGATGCTTCCTTCGGCCGCAAAGTGTTGCAGGCCGCTGTCTAATGTTGCAACTCCTCCGTTGAGGGGCTTTGCTGGTTTGGAGTGAAGTTTTGGTTGTTCCTTACTTTTTTGCTCCCACCCTTTTCTTATACTGCTTTGGGACATCCCACATGTAATCAGTATGAGAGCTGCGTCGGTCCATGGACGATAAGAGAAAATAGGATTTTTGTACTCCCCATAAAATCCGTTTCTCTGACGTCCATGGACCGACGCAGCACCCACCCTTCCTTTTAAGTTTGTACTGCTTTGTTACGAACTGAGGCTGCTAGCTGCAGGTGGGAGGGTAATGTCCGGAGGGACCGCCCCCCTGGGCGGGGCTGTTCAGCTCTGGCTTGTTCTAGAATGTTTTAACCTCTAACATTCTGCCTAGGTCTTCTCCTGCGAGCAGGGACATATACCCACATGTAATCAGTATGAGAGCTGCGTCGGTCCATGGACGTCAGAGAAACGGATTTTACGGTGAGTACAAAAATCCTATTTTTTTCCTTCCGTCTGCGGATCAGATGACAACGAACTCTAGGGTCCGTCGTCATCCGATCCCCCATAGGGGAGAGCGGCGCTCTCTGCACAGTGTGCGGGGACCGCCCAATCATCCGCTGGCTCAGCGGGGATCAATGGAGCGATCCCCGCTGAGCAAGCGGAGCTTCACGGTGCGGATCTTCACGGATCCGTCTCGTGTGAAAGAGCCCTAAGAGAATTTTCTTAACGCTGACGTTTAGGCATGAATTTTATTTAGCCTGGTCACGTGATCTATGCTCCACGTCCCATCCGGTATCCCTGGTTAGAGGAAGCAGCTGCTGGAACGCACGCCGCCACGGCGGTGGATCAGCTTGTGTTTACATTCTTAGTCTGCAGCCCCAGTGCTGGGATGGGCACATTTTAATGTAAGCGGCCATTTGGCCAATGTTTTTACTTTATTTTTTATCTTAATAAATTGGTTGTACTATGGAAGTTGTTTGTTTATATTACATGTCCTATACTTGATTATCGGAGGAGAGAGGTTATCACATTTCATCCAGCCTATCGTATGTGTGCAGGCACAATCCTGCATAAGCGAGTGTGACCATCTTTTTAATTAAAGAGGTCCACAACTTTTGGTAAGCACATTTTTAATTATCAGTGCACTTTGGGTGTCGCAAGTCAGAGTGTCTTGGTGAAGGAATGAGAATGCACGTGTTTTGAAGGAATCGTCTGGTGCAGCAAGGCTTCTGTCATTGGACTTTTTTTCTGCTATTTGGTGACTCTTTATATTGGATCTGAAACTTCACATTTGTTTCTTGGGACTTTTCTTCAGAACAATTTGACATTCCTTTGACTGTATATTTGATATTTTTTCACTACCTCACCCTATTTGTCACTATTCACTGTTTCTTGATTGTTATTTAATGACCTTTTTTTTAAATATTTCTCTTTATGGTCCATGGACCGACACAGCTCTCATACTGATTACATGTGGGGTATATGTCCCTGCTTGCAGGAGAAGACCTAGGCAGAATGTTAGATGTTAAAACATTCTAGAACAAGCCAGAGCTGAACAGCCCTGCCCAGGGGGGCGGTCCCTCCGGACATTACCCTCCCACCTGCAGCTAGCAGCCTCAGTTTTTTTTTCTGCCTAGCAGAAGACGTGGCTCTCTCAGGAGCCAGTCTCCTGGAAGAATTTTTTATTTTTATTCCTTTGGGAATTTATTTTATTTTTGTGACCTTCAATCAACTGTCGGCTGGGCAACAGGTTGGGTACACTAGTATCCTCGTAGTCTTCCCTGTCCGACCATCGAGCGTGCTGATCCTCGCCTTGTGTGCGTGAGACTCAGTTCACGACATACCCCATGGCTCCAGGGGTGGCCGGGTTGCTTTCATGCTCCTGCGGTCCTCAAGATTGAACAGTACCTACTGTGTCTCTCGCGGTTGACCGGGCAGACAGCTACGCAGTACGACTCTGTGATAGGTCTGTCTGAAACAAGCCAGTGAGTCCCTCTATTGGCACCGAGGGTGTTCTCTAAGGTGCTGTGGGATGGGTAAGTAGTCTCTCCTGAAAAGAGGTGAGTACATGCTGGCTGTGTTTCTGTGTGTGGGGGGCTTCTCCCTGTCTCCCCCTGTTATGCTGCTCTCCACCCTGCTGTGCTGTGTGGGGATACTTGGGGGGTCGTTCTGCCCTGGGGGGGGGGCGCTCTATGCTGTTTCATATGCTGGGAAGTGTTTTGGAGGACTTTGTGTGTTTTTTGTTTTTTTTTGCGTGCGCCAGTGGCGCGGTATTTTAAATTTGAAAAGTGCGCCATCGGCAGCTATTTTGCCGCGGCACAAGCGCCCCGCCACCATTTTCTTGTAGCCACGGCGCTTTTTTAGTTTCGGTTTCGGCCTCTAGCGGCACTGCTGAACGGCGCGAATTACCTCTCTCCTCAGTTTTTTCTTCACTCTCCTCAGGCTTCACCCACGCTACAAGCGCGGCTCATACAGCGGAACCGAGCGGTCACTAAGGGTAGTGAGTCCTCCGGGTATCCCCTTCTCAGCGCAGCCTGTGGGTGGACTGTACTATTCACTGTAATGGTGAATAGGGTCTCAGAGGGTGGCAACATGGAGTCTGGTTCACCTGCTTCTCCCCACTTGTCAGAGGCAACTGGCAGTGCTCCTGCACCTGCGGTCCCTGTGGACCAGTTGTCGGCAGTCCTGGAATCATTCCTTGTCAAGCTGGAAGCGGCGTGCAAACTCACGGGGGCTGTAAAGCACCCCCTCCCCACACAATCTCCACATGGGGAGTGCTCTGACTCAGATATGGGCCTAGCTACTGCTGCTCAGGACCCTAGCTCTGAGGATTTTGATGTGTTTGGTCAGGACATTCCTTGTGAGGAAGACCCCTGTCTTGAACCACCTACTGACAGGGTGCTTGTGAGTGAACTCATTGATGCTGTGAGGGACGATCTCAAGCTGAATGTTGAGGCTGAGGAACCTCAGGTGGACACTATGACCTTTTTGTTCTTTTGAAAGCCGTGTCTTCAAAAAAGGTTTTCTTTCTCGTACATCACGGGACACAGAGCGACATAGTCATTACTAATGGGTTACATAGATACCGTCAGGTGCTAGCACTGGCAACTTCCAAAACCGGAAGTACCCTCCCCTATATAAGCCCCTCCCATCCGGGAGCACCTCAGTTTTTTGCCAGTGTCTAAGATGTTGGCCAAGAAGAAACATGTGTTTTTCACTGAGCTTGCGTACAGGTTCTTTTGGGCCTCAGTAAGCTATTCCGGATCCGACCAAAAAAGCTTCATAGCTAAACGGTCGGTACCCGGGCCTTGCAGAGAAGAGCAAGGTTTTGCCTGTAATGCTTCTCTTAGGAGAGCTGGACCCTGGGATCCAGAGCTCTGGTCATACCCACGACCAAGATGTTTTCTGTGCAGGGTGCTATACAGGTCCAGGGGAGTGGAATCCTTGGGAACCCGGTCCCTGAAGGTTTGATTACAATGCCTGCCGTGATAGGTGAAGTTTGGGCTTTTGTGGACCAAACAAAGTCCTGCGGCGGGGAACAGGTAAGTGGGGGCCCCCAGGAACTTGGTTCTATTGGGGGACCCCCAAGCCTAATTTGCCTTTCTGTCTGTTACCTAATGGTATTCCCGCAAAATTCTGTGCATGCCTGTAACTACTAAAAAAATGTAATAATTTTTAATGGTGGTCAAGAAGAAAAAATTTTTTATTTTTATTTATATATATATTTAATATATTAGACTGCGGTACCTGTTTGTCCACTAGAGGCCGCTGTGGAATGTTTTCTTGTCATGTGGACTAGTTTCTTCTCAGCAGAGCAAGTCCAGGCAGATGGTGAGTTCTCTTATGGGAAACTGCTTCCTCTGCCATGTTGCAATGCTCGTCCATCCCCCGGCCTGCGGCAAAGAGGGGCCCTGGCTCTTGTCCCTAGTTTCCATTTTTCGAAATTAGCGCCAAAGGCGCACGTGGCCGCGCGCGTGCACGCGCCTCTATATATAGAGGTGAGCCGGAAAAGGGGGCGGAGCCTGGGGGATGACGCTCTGTGCGCGCCGCAGCGCTTCTGCGCATGTGCGGGCGTCCCAGCATGTTAAAAATCACAATTTTGTGTGGTGAGCTGGCTATGAAGTACAGAGACAGAGCTGGCAACATTTAAAAAAGGGCATACAGCAAGCGGTTGATACAGGCATCCCCTAGAAAGGCACATTAGTAGACACCAACTGTTTCTTATAGCAGCATTTATGCTAGACTATTGTCAGTAACTGGTGTATTTCGGCTGGAATACCTCAGCTTTGTGGCTTAGGAATATGCCGTCTAAAAACTCCGGGACTAGAAATTCCAGGAGGAATAGGGGGTCTCCATCGGGCTCTGAGGATCTTGGGCATGCTTTGGCTGCACCAGTCTCCCCTGAAGAATCAGAGGTTAGTGACCGTAGAGCACCCTCAGGAGTACCTGGTACTGTGGCTGTCCTCAGTTCACCTGCTCCTGTGTATGTAACAGAGGAGGTTTTTTCCTCAGCTCTGGGAGGGCTGGAAGAGAGATTGTCAGCATTGATCGCGGCTTCCCTGTCACAGGAGAAAAGCGCCCGATCTCCGTCTCCTCCCTCAGAGTGCCTGTTAACAGAGCAACAGTCCCATACAGGGATCGACCTACCTGAAGGGGATCAGGATGAGGTCGATTCGGTTGTAGAGGAATCAACAGTGGAAGAGCCGTTCTCAGCATCACATGCTGAAAGGTTATGGGTTCAGTCCCTGACTAATATGGTCCGATCAGCATTTAAAATGCCACTTGCGGAGCCATCATCCACTTCTGTCTCCTCGTTGGGGTCGCTAAAAGCTCCCCAGACTGTTTGTTCCTTTCCGATCCATCCTTTACTGGAAGGGCTCATTTACCAGGATTGGGAGCATCCTGACAAAATATTTACTCCCCCTAAGAGATTTCCGGTGGTCTATCCCATGGAGGATAAGTTCATCAGAAAATGGAAGGTCCCTACAGTGGACGCAGCCATCTCTTGTGTGAATAAATCACTGACATGTCCGGTGGATAATGTCCAAATGTTCAAGGACCCAATAGATAAAAAATTGGAGTCCTTATTAAAATCTGCTTTTTCTACAGCAGGATTGGTGACACAACCAGCAGTGGCAGCTATTGGGGTCTGCCAAGCAGTGAAGGATCAGTTGAAACAGGTCTTAAGGGACTTGCCAGATCAGCAGGCTCTTGTCCTAGCTGATCTACCTAGAGCCTTATGCTTTGCGGTGGACGCCATAAAGGATTCAATCCATCAGGCCTCCCGCCTTACGCTGTCTGTAGTACATATGCGCAGGCTTCTATGGCTCAAAAACTGGTCTGCTGAAGCTCCCTGTAAAAAATTGCTGGTCAGCTTCCCATTTCATGGTGAGCGCTTATTCGGGGAAGACCTGGACAAGTATATCCAGAGAATTTCCAGCGGTAAAAGTACACTTTTGCCGGTTAAAAATAGAGTTAGAGGTCCCTCTTTTAAGAGGCCGGCTTCTCCAGTCCCTAGGACATCGGCTGTGAAACAGTTCCGACGGCCTCCTCGGTCAAATCCCGGAGGTAAAAATCAGGGACAGTTGCAGGGTAACAAGAAGCCCTGGAGCAGGAGAGGTACAAAACCTCCCCCAAAGTCAAATGCATGAAGGGTTGCCCCCACTCAATCGGGTGGGGGGAAGACTTCAGTTGTTCACAGAGACCTGGCGGGACACGATCCGAGACAGATGGGTGCTCTCCGCAGTAAATCTGGGATACAAATTGGAGTTAAACTCCCCTCCTTCCCGCTTTATAGGGTCAAACGTGCCAAGGGATCCCCAGAAGAGAGGATCCCTCCTGTTGGCTCTGGAACAATTATTGCTCCAAGCAGTAATTATAGAGGTTCCCCTGGAAGAATGGGGGTTCGGGTTTTACTCAAACCTCTTTACAGTTCCGAAGCCAAACGGGGACGTGAGGCCCATATTAAATCTAAAAGGGCTAAACAAATTCCTACATATCAGGACTTTCCGGATGGAGTCGATCCGATCGGTAGCCACTGCCCTACAAGGGGAGGAATGGTTAGCCTCGATCGACATCAAAGATGCTTATTTGCACATTCCCATCTTTCCAGCCCACCAAAAATTTCTACGCTTTGCGGTAGGACGCCATTTTCAGTTCAGAGCCTTACCCTTCGGTCTGGCCACAGCACCAAGAGTGTTCACAAAAATTCTGGCCCCATTATTGGCCAATCTAAGGACACGAGGTGTAACGATAATGGCATATCTAGACGACTTGTTGCTGATAGACCACTCAGTGGAAAAACTAGAAGTGGTTGTTCACGAGACAATCAAGTTTCTGGAATATCACGGTTGGATTATCAACCGAGACAAGTCAGCCCTAAAACCAGTCAAAAGTCTGGAATACTTGGGGCTAAGGCTGGATTCAGACCAGAGAAAAATTTTCTTGCCTCAAGAAAAGGGGTCGTCTTTGAGAGATTTGATCCACTTAGTGGGTTCAAAAAGACAGCCATCGATACGCCTGTGCATGAGGCTGCTGGGAAAAATGGTGGCATCATTCGAAGCAGTACCCTACGGTCAATTCCATTCAAGGAAATTGCAAAGGGCCATACTGTCAGCCTGGAACAAAAAAGTTCAGGCTCTGGACTTACCAATGTCCTTGTCCCCTTCCGTTCGCAAGAGCCTCCGCTGGTGGTTGGTTCCCCAGAATCTGGAAAGAGGGAAATCCTTCAGTCCGATTTCCTGGAAGGTGGTCACTACAGATGCCAGCCTTATAGGCTGGGGAGCAGTACTGGAGCAATGGTCTCTCCAGGGCAAGTGGTCAGAAGCAGAAAAGGCCCTGCCCATCAATCTCTTAGAGATACGAGCAGCCCGGTATGCCCTAGTAGCATGGACATCCAAACTCCAAGGGTCCCCTGTCAGAGTTCAATCAGACAATGCCACAGCAGTGGCATATATCAATCGTCAGGGGGGCACCAGGAGTCGTGCAGCCCAAAGGGAAGTAAATTACATCCTGAGATGGGCAGAAAGATATGTCCCAGCCATATCTGCGGTATTCATTCCAGGAGTGGAGAATTGGAAGGCGGACTTTCTAAGTCCCCAACAATTATGCCCAGGGGAATGGTCCCTTCATCCCGAGGTTTTCCGGACAATATGTCAGCGGTGGGGAACACCGGATGTAGATCTGCTAGCATCCAGATTCAACACAAGTGGACAGGTTTGTCTCTTGGACAAGGGATCCCCTAGCGTGCGGCTCGGATGCCCTAGTGTTCCCTTGGGATCAGTTCAAGCTGATATATGCATTCCCACCGCCACAATTGTTACCTCGATTACTCCGCAGAATCAGGGTAGAAAAGAAACCAGTGATTCTGGTGGCTCCAGCGTGGCCCCGAAGAGCATGGTACGCGGAGATTGTAAAAATGTCTGTGGGGAGTCCTTGGACCCTCCCACATCGTCCGGACCTGCTTTCGCAAGGACCGATATACCACCCTTCCTTACCAGCCCTAGGTTTGACGGCCTGGCTATTGAAGCCCACATTCTAAAAAAGAGAGGGCTCTCTAATTCTGTGGTATCTACCATGATCAATGCCAGGAAGCCGGTATCCAGGCAGATCTACTATAGAATCTGGAAGGCGTACATCGCCTGGTGTGAGGCCAAGAAATGGCATCCACGTAAATACGTAATAGGTAGGATTCTGGACTTCCTACAATGGGCTGTAGATAGGAAGCTTGCCTTGAGTACTATCAAGGGTCAGATTTCGGCCTTGTCAATATTTTTTCAAAGGCCCTTGGCTTCGCATTCACTAGTCAAAGCCTTTATACAAGGAGTGATGCGTATTAGTCCTCCGGTTAATATTCCCATATGTCCATGGGATCTAAACTTGGTTCTGTCGGTTCTACAGAAACAACCATTTGAACCATTACAGCATATTTCCTTGGTGCTTCTCACCAGGAAATTGATTTTTCTAGTAGCCATTTGTTCGGCTAAAAGAGTATCGGAATTAGCAGCTATGTCCTGTAAGGAGCCATATCTGGTTATCCATAAGGACAGAGTAGTGTTACGTCCTCATCCAGCCTTTCTTCCTAAGGTGGTATCGAGTTTTCATTTGAACCAAGATGTGGTTCTTCCTTCTTTTTTCCCCAAACCTACTTCGGTAGAGGAAAAGTTATTGCATTCTTTGGATGTAGTAAGAGCAGTTAAAGCTTATCTAAAAGCCACTGCTCAGATTCGCAGAACGGATACTTTGTTTATTCTGCCGGAAGGCCCCAGAAAGGGTCAGGCAGCGTCAAAATCTACTTTAGCCAAGTGGATTCGACAGGTCATAATACAAGCCTATGGCTTGAGAAGGAGACCGCCTCCGTTCAAAGTTAGAGCGCACTCCACGAGAGCAGTTGGAACTTCATGGGCAGTGCATCACCAGGCCTCCCTGGCTCAAATCTGTAAGGCCGCAACATGGTCTTCAGTACACACGTTTACTAGGTTCTGTCAGGAGGATGTCGCCTTTGGGCGCAGTGTGTTGCAGGCCGCAAAAGATCCTCATGTCTGATAGCGCTCAGCTTATATATGGTGTATCCCCCCCCCTCATTTGGCATTGCTTTAGGACATCCCATTAGTAATGACTATGTCGCTCTGTGTCCCGTGATGTACGAGAAAGAAAATAGGATTTTTATAACAGCTTACCTGTAAAATCCTTTTCTTGGAGTACATCACGGGACACAGAGCTCCCGCCCCTCTTTGGGGACACTTATTGCTTTGCTACAAAACTGAGGTGCTCCCGGATGGGAGGGGCTTATATAGGGGAGGGTACTTCCGGTTTTGGAAGTTGCCAGTGCCAGCACCTGACGGTATCTATATAACCCATTAGTAATGACTATGTCGCTCTGTGTCCCGTGATGTACTCCAAGAAAAGGATTTTACAGGTAAGCTGTTATAAAAATCCTAATTTTCCATATGTGCCTTTTTTTTGATGCATACATTGACCAAGTCTGGGATAAGCCGCAGAAGACTTTGACGGTCCCGCGGCGCATAGCCTTACGGTACCCCTTTAAAGAGGACCTGGTTAAGAAGTGGGCTCAACCCCCAGTGATCGACCCCCCCCCCGGTCGCCCGTTTGAATAAGGCTACCATGCTCCCAATGGAAGGGACTCCTGCATTTAAGGATCCCGCTGACAGGAGGTCAGAGGTGGCATGTAGAACTATGTTCACCTTATTGGGGGCGCCCTATAGTGGCAGCGACACTTGTGTCTCAGACACTCACAGGCTGGGCACGGATATTGCATCGGACAGTGCAGGAGCATAATCTCCCTCCTGAAACCATTGCCCTGGCTCAACAGCTTGCGCAGGGTTTAGTCTTCGTGTGCGATGCCACTGTGGATGCGACCCCTTTAATAACGGGGGCCTCAATTTCGACTGTGGTGGTGCGTCGCCTTATCTGGCTGAAATGCTGGTCGGCCGATCTAGCTTCCAAAAAGCTCCTGGCTGACTTGCCCTTTAAGGGCGGTAGACTGTTTGGAGCCGCCCTGGATGACATTAAGAACGTCACAGGAGGTAAGAGCACCTTCCTTCCACAGTCTATTAAGGGAAAGGAGCCCCACCGCAGGCCGGGCCCTTCCTTTTCGGCGAAGTTTTTTTTCGTCGGTCGGATTCCACGGGTAAGCCTGCCCAGACTGAAAAAAGTGCGGCTGGGGGACAAAGTCGTCCCTGGGTGCGTAAGCCTACCAAGCAAGCTCCCAAGTCCACCACCGCATGAAGTCTTGCCCCTGCCCGACTCTGGGGTGGTGGGACGTCTTCGCAGGTTCTTGGTGCGGTGGACCTCCCGGATCTCCGACCGGGATACAGGTTTTTTCCCTCGAACCTCCCTCTCCTTCTGGCCCGCCGGGCGGCCCTCTAGGGGGCCGTACAGGATTTGCTTGGGCACGGAGTAATTGTGCCGGTTCCGTCCACAAGAGAGGTTTCAGGGGTTTTACTCAAACCTGTTTGTCGTCCCAAAAAAGGACGGGGTTCGGCCAATCCTGGCCCTCAAGGCCCTGAATGCCTATGTGAGGGTACAAAAATTCAGGATGGAATCCATTCGCACGGTAATCGCGACACTCCACCAGGAGGATTTTTTGGCGTCCTTGGATATCAAGGACGCTTACTTGCACATCCCAATCTGTGCAGGCCAGCAGAGGTTTCTGCGCTTTGCCATAGGCAAAGTCCACTATCAGTTCGTGGTCCTTCCCTTCGGCCTAGCATCAGCACCACAGGTTTTCACCAAGGTGCTGGTCCCGGTTCTAGCTTTGCTGAGACAGCGAGGAATTGTTACCGTGGGCTATCTAGGCGATCTCCTTCTCAGAGCAGAAAATGGCTCAGAATTGGAGGACTTCGGTTGGGTTCTGAACACGCAGAAGTCGGCTCTAGTCCCGACTCAGCGCTTGGAGTATCTGGGTCTGATCCTGGACACTTCGGCAGCGAAGGTGTTTCTACCCTCAGAAGTTACTGACACTTCAGTCGGCAGTGCAGGTTCTGACGTCCCGAAAATGGTCGTCAATCCGCTTCTGCATGAGTCCTGGGACTAATGGTGGCCTCCTTGGAGGCGGTTCTGTATGCCCAATCACACACTCGGGCATTGCAGAAGGGAATTCTGTCGGTTTGGGACAAGTCCCCTTTGTCATTGGATCTTCTGTCAAAGCGTCCCTGACGTGGCTGAGGTCCCCGGCTCTTCGGGCTGGGAAGTCGTTCCTCCCCACCCACTGGACAGTGATTACAGCGGACGCCAGCCTGACGGGCTGGGGAGGAGTGTGGGGAGTCCTGTCAGCTCAAGGGCTCTGGACTCCAGCCGAACCTCGTCTCCCAATCAACGTCCTGGAATTGCGGGCGATCAGACTGTGTCTCTCCGCTTGGTCGAAGAGGCTACAGGGCCGCTCGGTCAGAATTCAGTCGGACAACGCCACGGCCGTGGCGTATGTCAACCATCGGGGGGCACTCGGAGCTCGGCTGCAGCATCCGAGGTTGCCCACATCCTAAGATGGGCGGAAAGAAGTGTGCCGGCGCTGTCGGCCGTTTACATTCCGGGCGTAGAAAACTGGCAGGCGGACTATCTGAGCCGCCAGTCCCTGGACCAGGGGGAGTGGTCCTTGCATCCGGAAGTGTTTCTGCTCCTTTGCCGACAATGGGGCACTCCGGATGTGGACCTGATGGCGTCTCGACTCAATCGCAAGGTGTCGGTTTGTGGCCCGGTCCAGGGACTCCTGGGCGGATGCCTCGGACGCGTTAGTGGCCCCGTGGGGTCGGTATTGCCTGATGTCTACCCTCCGCTGCAGTTGATTCCTCGTCTGCTGCGCAGGGTAGCGGCCGAAGGCATTCCGGTGATCCTCATTGCTCCGGACTGGCCTCGGTGTCATTGGTACGCCGACCTGGTACGTCTCATCGCGGACGTCCCTTGGCGCCTGCCCTTGAGGGAGGACCTTCTATCTCAAGGTCCTATCTTTCATCCTGCTTTACAGTCTCTGGCTTTAACGGCATGGCTATTGAGAGCCAGGTGCTGAAAGACCGGGGCCTGTCGGATTCGGTAATTTCAACCATGCTTAGGGTACGGAAGTCTTCTTCTAGGAAGATCTATCGCCGTACCTGGAGAGCTTACATCGCTATGTGCGAGGAACTGGACAGGCGTCCACGGACGTACTCCGTTCCCAGAATCCTGAGGTTCTTGCAGCGTGGTGTTGCTCAAAGGCTGGCTTTGAGCACTATTAAGGGTCAGATTTCGGCTTTGGCCGTTTTTCTTTCAAAGACCCCTAGCTGGTTATTCCTTGGTTAGCACTTTTGTACAGGGGGTACGCCATGTGGTTCCACCTGCCAAGCCCCCGCTCCCTCCTTGAGATCTGAACTTGGTGCTTTCGGTTCTTCAGGAATCTCCTTTTTGAGAATATAAGAGATATTCCTCTTGCAACTTTGTCCCAGAAGGTGGCTTTTTTTTAGTGGCCATCACTTCTGTTAGATGGGTGTCTGAGTTGGGCGGCTCTGTCATGTAAGTCGCCTTACCTGGTCCTCCATAAGGACAAGGCGGTATTGCGACTGTCTTTTCTTCCTAAGGTGGTTTCGGCTTTTCACCTTAATGAGGACATTGTCCTTCCGTCCTTGTGCCCTCATCCATCGCATCCTAGAGAGGTTGCGCTTCACAATTTAGACGTGGTGCGTGCCTTACGGGTATACCTGACGGCTACTGCTCCTATTCGGAAGTCTGACTCGCTGTTTGTATGTGTCTCTGGTCCGAAACAGGGCCAAGCGGTGTTGTCTGCCACCATTTCAAGGTGGATCAGGCAGACCGTTACACAGGCCTATGCCATTAGGGGATGGTCGCCCCCCTTTCTGGTCACGGCGCATTCCACCAGGGCAATCGGTGCTTCCTGGGCCTTCCGACATCAAGTGTCGGTTGCACAAGTGTGCAAGGCGGCGACCTGGTCGTCCGTTCATACCTTTTCAAAGTTCTACAAGGTTGATGTGGCTGCATCTTTGGATGCTTCCTTCGGCCGCAAAGTGTTGCAGGCCACTGTCTAATGTTGCAACTCCTCCGTTGAGCTCTGCTGGTTTGGAGTGAAGTTTTGGTGGTTCCTTACTTTTTTGCTCCCACCCTTTTTCTTATACTGCTTTGGGACGTCCCACATGTAATCAGTATGAGAGCTGTCGGTCCATGGACGATAAGAGAAAATAGGTTTTTTGTACTCACCGTAAAATCAGTTTCTCTGATGTCCATGGATCGACACAGCACCCACCCTTCCTTTTAAGTTTGTACTGCTCTGTTACGAACTGAGGCTGCTAGCTGCAGGTGGGAGGGTAATGTCCGGAGGGTGGGGCTGTTCAGCTCTGGCTTGTTCTAGAATGTTTTAACACCTAACATTCTGCCTAGGTCTTCTCCTGCAAGCAGGGACATATACCCCACATGTAATCAGTATGAGAGCTGTGTCGGTCCATGGACGTCAGAGAAACGGATTTTACGGTGAGTACAAAAATCCTATTTCTCTTATCCATGGACCGACACGGCGGCTCTTATCACTGAACGTATAGGTATATGTCCCTGCTTACAGGAGAAGACCTAAGCAGAATGATAAATGTTAAAACATTCTAGAACAAACCAGAGCTGAACAGCCCCGCCCAGGGGGGCAGTCCCTCCGGACATTACCCTCCCACCTCAGTTTTTTTCTGCCTAGCAGAAGGAGAAGACGTGGCTCTCTCAGGAGCCAGTCTCCTTGAAGATTTACTTTTAAATTTTATTCCTTTGGGAATTTTATTTTTGAGACCTTCAATCAACTGTCGGCTGGGCAACAGGTTGGGTACACTAGTATCCTCATAGTCTTCCCTGTCCGACCATCGAGCGTGCTGATCCTCGCCTTGTGTGCGTGAGACTCAGTTCACGACATACCCCATGGCTCCAGGGGTGGCCGGGTTGCTTTCATGCTCCTGCGGTCCTCAAGATTGAACAGTACCTACTGTATCTTTCGCGGTGGACCGGGCCGACAGCTACGCAGTACGACTCTGTGATAGGTCTGTCTGAAACAAGCCAGTGGGTCCCTCTATTGGGGTGTTCTCCAAGGTGCTTGCGGGACGGGTAAGTCTCTCCTGCTGCAAGGTGAGTACATGCTGGCTGTGTTTGTGTGTGGGGGGTTCGCCCTGTCTCCCCCCCTGTTATGCTGCTCTCTGCACCCTGTTGTGCTGTGTGGGGATGCTTGGGGGGTCACTCTGCCCTGGGAGGGCTGCTCCATGACTGTTATTTTGCTTGGGAAGTGTTCTGGGGGACTGGCTGTGTTTTTTTTAATTTTTTTTGTGCGCCATTGGCGGCCATTTTGCTGAGGCTCAATACACAGTTATACTGGTGCCCGGCAGCCATTTTCTTGTAGCCGCGGCGCTTTCAGTTTCGTTTTCGGCCTCTAGCAGCGCTGCTGAACGGCGCAAAATGCACACATCCTCAGATTCTTCACTCTCCTCAGGCTGCACCCGCACTACAGTGCGACTCGTACAGCGCGGCTCATACAGCGGTACCGAGCGGTCCCTAGGGGTGGTGAATACTCCAGGTATCCCCTCCTCAGCTCCAGCACGGCCTGTGGGTGGGCTGTATTATTCACTGTAATGGTGAATAAGGTCTCAGAAGGGTGGCAATATTGGAGTCTGGTTCACCTGTTTCTTCACATTGTTGGAGACAACTGGCAGTGCTCCTGCACCTGCGGTCCTTAGGGACCAGTTGTCGGCAGTCCTGGAATCATTAATCTGACCAGGAGGAAGCAGTGTGTGAGCGCAAGGGAGCAAAAAAGCCCCTCTCCCCACTTTCCCCCCCCCCCCGCCAAAAAAAGGGGGTGTGCGCTGATTCAGATATGGGCCTAGCCACTACCGCTCAGGACCCTAGCTCTGAATATATTTGGTTTTGAACAGGACATTCCTTGCAAGGAAGACTCCAGTTCTGAGTCAGTAAATGACATGGCGCTTGGTAAGTGAACTCATTGCTGCGGTGAGGGACACTCGCAAGCTAAATGCTGCAGATGCAGAACCTCAGGCGGACAGTCTCCTCTGGTTCCTTAGAGCCAGGCCTTCTAAAAAGGGTTTTTTCCATATGTACCTTTTTATTTGACCAGCTCATTGATAAGGTCTGGGGAAAAAGCTGCAGAAGACTTCTATGGTCCCGCGGTGTTTTTCTATCAGATACCCCTTTTGAGGATGCCCTACTTAAAACGTGGGCTTCTCCCCCAGTGGTCGACCCTCCAGTCGCCCGGTTGAACAAGACCACCACTCTCCCGGTGGAGGGGACTCCTGCATTTGAGGACCCCACTCACAGGAGGTCAGAAGTGGTGAGTAGAGCCATGTTTGCCTTGTTGGGGTCTGCCCTACGGCTTGTGGTAGCGGCGACCCTTGTGTCTCCAACACTTATGGGATGGGCAAAAAATTTTGCACCAAACTGTACAGGAGCATAATCTTCCTCCAGACACTATTGCTCTGGCCCACAAATGGTGCAGGGCCTGGTTTATGTGGCGACGCCACGTTTGACGCGGCCCCTTATAACTCAGGGCCTCTGTCTTGGCGGTGGTATTGCGTTGTCTGTCTGATCTGGTTGAAATGCTGGTCTGCTGACCTAGCTTCTAAAAAGCCTCTGACGGATTTACCATTTAAAGGTGGTAGGCTTTTCGGTGCTGCGCTGGATGACATCATCAAGGATGTCACGGGAGGTAAAAGCACTGTTCTTCCTCAGGCTAGCAAGGGTAAGGAGGCCACCGTAAGCAGGTCCTTCCTTTCCAGCAAAAAAGGGGTTTTGTTTTTTTCGTCAGTCAACGGGGAGGCCCTCCCAGACTGACAGCGGTACGGCTGGAGGACACAAGCGCCCCTGGGTGCGTATGCCGAACAAGCCGGCTCCCAAGCCCGCCTCCACGTGAAGTCTTGCCCCCACCCGACTCTGGGGTAGGGGGGGCGACTTTGCAGGTCCACGGATCAATGGACCTCCCGGAACTCCTGCCAGTGGGTGTGCGAGGTGATCACCTCAGGTTACAGGATGGGTTCCGTTCCTAATACCAGACAGATTCTTCCCTCGAATCTTCCTCTCCTTCCTGCCCGTCGGGCGGCCCTATGGGGCTTATTCAGGTTTGAGGTCCGGAGTGATTGTGCCGTTCCGTCTCAGGAGAGGTTTCAGGGATTCTACTCGAATTCGTTTGTCGTCCCAAAAAAGGGACGGGGTTCGGCCTATCTTGGACCTCCAGGTCCTGAATGCCTTCGTGAAGGTGCAAAAGTTCCACATGGAATCCATTCGCACGGTGGTCAGTACACTCCGTCAAGGGGATTTTCTGGCGACCTTGGACATCAAGGACGCCTACTTGCATGTTCCGATCTGCGCTTGCGATCGGCGAAGTCCACTGTCGATTTGTGGCTCTTCCTTTCGGCCTAGCCTCGGCACCGAGGGTGTTCACCAAGGTGCTTGTGCCGGTTCTAGCTTGCTGAGACAGGAAATGGCTCAGAATTAGACAGCGTGACTATCATCAGTCCGACCTTCAGGGACTTCGGGGGCTCCTAAACATTCAGGAGTCAGTCCGGGTCCCGACTCAAGATCTGGAGTATCTCGGTCTGATTCTGGACTCCTTGGAGGCAAAGGTATTCCTACCTCCGGGGAAGCTACTGACGCTTCAGTCTGCAGTGCGGATGCTGACATCCCAAAGAATGGTCGTCAATCCGTTTTTTGCATGGGAGTCCTGGGACTCATGGTGACCTCTTTCGAGGCCGTTCCGTATGCCCAATCACACACCAGGGCATTGCAGAAGGAGATCTTGTTCCCTTGGGACAAATCCCCGTTGTCTTTTGGATTTTCCGATCCAGGTGAGCCACCTGGTCAGGGCGTCCCTGACATGGTGGTTTGGGTCCCCGGCTCTTCCGTCCGGGAAGTCGTTCCTCCCCGTCCTACGGACGCCAGCCTGAAGGGCTGGGGAGTCCTGTTGGCCCAAGGGCTTGGACTCCGGACGATGCCCGTTTGCCGATCAATGTTCTGGACATACGGGGCCATCAGACTGTGCCTCTCCTCGTGGTCTGAGAGATTGCAGGATCGCTCCATTAGGATCCAGTCGGACAAAGTCACGGCGGTGGCATATGTCGACCATCAAGGGGGGACTCGGAGCTCAGCTGCGGCTTCCGAGGTCCCCCGTACCCTGACGTGGGCTAAAAGAAGCGTGCCGGCTCTGTCGGCCGTTTACATTCCGGGCATAGAACTGGCGGACTATTTGAGTCGCCAGACGTTGGATCAGGGAGAGTGGTCCTTGCACCCGGAGGTTTTCAACTCCTTTGCCACACAAACGGTGGGGCACGCCGGAGGTGGACCCGATGGCCTCTCGACTCAATCGCAAGTTGTCGATTTGTGGCCAGATCCAGGGATCCTTGGGCGGATGCCTCGGAGGCATTACTGGCCCATGGGGTCATTATCACCTGATATACGTTTTATTCTCCGCTGCAGTTGCTCCCTCGCCTGCTGCTCAGGGTGGCGACCGAGGGAATTCCGGTTATCCTCATTGCTCCGGATTGACCTCGGCTTCACTGGTACGCCGATCTGGTACGTCTCGTCGCGGCCGTTCCCTGACGGTTGCCAATAAGGGAGGACTTTCTGTCTCAATGTCATATATCTCATCCTGCCTTTTACAGTCTCTGGCCTTAACGGCATGGCTGTTGAAAGCCAGGTGTTGAGAGACCGAGGTCTCTCGGACTCAGTCATTTCGTCCATATTAAGGACACGGAAGTCTTCCTCCAGAACTATCTCTGTACCTGGAAAGCTTACATCGCCATGTGCGAAGAGCTGGACTGACATCCTCGAACGTATTCCGTCCCTAGAATCCTGCGTTTCCTGCAGCATGGAGTGGCCCTAAGGCTCGCTTTGAGTATCCTTAAGGGTCAGATTTTGGCCTTGGCCGTCTTATTTCGGTGACCACTAGCGGGTCATTCCTTGGTTGGCACCCTTGTGCAGGGGGTTCGCCATGGGCTCCCTCCTGTCAAGTCTCCTCTCCCCCCCGTGGGATCGGAATTGGTACACTCGGTTCTTCAGGAACCTCCTTTTTGAGAATATCAGGGATATTCCCCTCTTCACTTTGTCTCAGAGGGTGGCCCTTTTAGTGGCAATTACTTCTGTTAGACGAGTATCTGAGTTGGCGACCTTGTACTGCAAGTCGCCATATTTAGTCATCCATAAGGATAAGGCGGTGTTGCATCCGCGACTTTCTCTTTTGTCAAGGGTGATCTCAACCTTTCACCTAAATGAGGACATTGTCCTCCCGTCCTTGTGTCCTCGCCCATCGCATCCCAGAGTGTGCGCGGCACACTTTGAATGTGGTACGAGCCTTACGGGTGTGCCTGTCTGCTGCTTCTATTCGGAAGTCTGACTCTCTGTTTGACTGTCTCTGGTCAGAAACAGGGCCAAGCGGCTTCGTCTGCCACCATTTTCTAGGTGGATCGGACAAACCGTCTTTCAAGCCTATGCTCTCATGGGGCGGGCGCATTCCACCAGGGCAATTGGTGCTTCCTGGGTTTTCCGACATCAAGTGTCGGTTGCACAAGTGTGCAAGGCGGCGACCTGGTCGTCTGTTCATACCTTTTCTGAGTTTTATAGGGTTGATGTGGCTGCATCTCCGGATGCTTCCTTCGGCTGCGAGGTGTTGCAGACCGCTGTTTAAAGTGGCAACTCCTCCGTTGATTTGCTCTGCCTTGTTTGGAGTGAAGTTTTTTTTGGTTTTTCCTTTTTTATACTGCTCCCATCCCTCTTGACACTGCTTTGGGACGTCCTATACGTTCAGTGATAAGAGCTGCCTTGTCGGTCCATGGATGATAAGAGAAAATAGGATTTTTGTACTCACCGTAAAATCCATTTCTCTGACATCCATGGACCGACATGGCACCCACCCTTCCTTTTTAAGTTTGGCTGCTTTGTTACGAACTGAGGTCTGCTAGCTGCAGGTGGGAGGGTAATGTCTGGAGGGACCGCCCCCCTGGGCGGGGCTGTTCAGCTCTGGTTTGTTCTAGAATGTTTTAACAACATTTAACATTCTGCCTAGGTCTTCTCCTGCAAGCAGGGACATATACCCATACGTTCAGTGATAAGAGCCGCTGTGTCGGTCCATGGATGTCAGAGAAATGGATTTTACGGTGAGTACAAAAATCCTATTTTTTTTTTTACTAATATAACTACCAACTATTCAATTTATCTTAGCGCCCTCTACCACTTGCACATGAATTTTATTGCATGTTACTGTTTCAGCTTGGAATAATGAGTGTGCATATCTCATTCCTGAGCGATCCCTGTGGAAGCTGCAAATGACAGCTACTACAGTGATAGCTTGAGTTTTCTGGCTTCTGTACCAAGAGGCTGCCCTTCTGTATGGTTACTATAAGAAGGTGCTTGCTTGGCACTGCCACCATTCACAGAAGGGTGTGGTGTGTTGTGTTTTTTTTTTCTTTTCCCTCCCAATTAATAAAGGGTGTTCTCTGATTGGACAAGTTGGGGCAGTGATGTTAGAGCCGTTCACTTCAGCCTGTGCAATACTGTAAAATAATTATTGTAACAGTGGTGGTACATTTATGTGGCTCTGATATATTCCAGTGCTGTACAGACACTCTGGCTCATTCAAATTGGTCTGTGCGCCAGAGGAGCTTGCACTCTAATTTCCCCTCCAAAATTTCAAACTTTGATTTGTTATACATTTATATGAGGGGGGTGCTAAGTATTAAGCCTTACCCAGAAAAAATTGAGCTGTAACTGCCACACTATTCTACATATTCCTCCAGGAAGCCAATGCACTTGCGACATCTATCCTTCAGCTTAAGTCCCTGCAAATAAAATTATTTTGACTGCTGGTGTAACCACTCATTTGCAGCATTGTTTACCTCTGGAACACTCCCAAATCGTTGTCCCTTTAGGTGTTTTTTGAGATTGGGGAACAGACAATGGTCAGAAGCCAGGTTGGGCGAATAGGGTGGATGGGGATCACTTGAAAGCCTAAGGAGGTCAGTTTTGCCATTGTTTCACCTGCAGTGTGTGACGAGGGATTGTCATGCAACAGTTCGGTGTCCAAAAGTTTTGGGATACACTTTGCTGCAAGCTTTCTCATTTCCAAGTCGTTGTGGATAAAGGCACCAACTCTCAAGTGATTATTCTCAGATATATATAGCAATACATTTGGCTGATATTCGGCTGTCTTCTATGATCATGTCATGGATGGCTTTCACATTTGCAGAGACAGAAATAGGCCTTCCCCTCGGTTTCTCACTTTAAACACCGAAATGGCCAGTTTTAACCACTCCAGCGCTTTAGCCAAATGGCGTCTACAGTGTGGGACTTGATTGCCTGGAGGTCGTCATATGATGTCCTCCCGTGTATGAGCTGCCTGCGTGCCCCAGTGATCAGAGTTTGAGATTCGGCTGATCACAGATCGGATCCCGGCCCCTTACCACTTTATCATCTGTCAGCCAATGATAGCTGATGACGCAAGTTGTAAACAGATCGGTAAAAGCTGATCACTGGCTTCTGTCAGAGGGACCTTGGTCCCTCACACAGAGCTGCAGCTGCCTCATCTGTGCCTACCAGTGCCACCAATCAATGCCCATCAGTGCTGCCTCATCAGCTCACATCAATGAAGGACAATAAAATTAACTGTTTTCAAAATTTTATAACAAACTATGACTTTTCCTTTTGTTCAAAAAGTCTTTTGATGGTTTATTTTTTACAAAAACAAAAAAAACAGTGATTAAATGGCACCAAAAGAAAGCTCTGTGTGGAAAAAAAATTATAAAAATGTAATTTGACTACAGCGTTGCATGACAGCAACTGTCATTCAAAGTGTGAGAGCGCTGAAAATTTGGTCTGGGCAGGAAGGGGGTTCAAGTGCCCAGAAGGCAAGTGGTTAAAATTGACAACCCAACGGATAACTGCTGCATATGAAGGGCTGCTGTCACCCAAATGTTGTGACATTTCATCATGGATCTGTGCTTCGCACCTTTCCCTTGGAGAAACAGGAACTTGTTTATGGTCCTATGCTCTTCTACATTGAATTTTTCTGGAGGTGCTGCCATGTTCACTTTGGACCTGAAAAAGAAAGATAAGTTAAGTCATAGGTGGTTGATTTTTGCACCATTTGAATATAGACAAATTGGCCAGTACACCCTGCAATTTACAGCTTCCTAGCTCAATTTTTTCTGGGTAAGGCTCAGTACCCAACAGCACCCCCTTGTATAAGGGCTGCAGAATTGCTGGTCAGTATAGTGACTGAAAAAACTCTCGGTAAACCAGGTAATAAAGAGCTGCTGCCAGTGGGGAGGTGAGTGCTAAAATGTCAGGCTATCATTTGGTAAAGCTAGCACTGTGTGAGAACGCAGCAGCTGATTTGACTGTATTGACAGCCAGTGTTGTGCGAGACAGATTGAGCCAAGCCCTGCCAGTGTGTGGAAAAGGTGAATTCTGGCTTATTTTTTTTTTTTGGGGGGGGGGGGCTGACTGTGATCCTTTGCATAGTACTCAATTTTTAGTAATGGTATAATGCCCTCTCTTTAATCCTTAGCTGCAGATCTAGGGGCCCCGATGACCCACTGACTGCTTAGAAATTGTATTTGTTTTCTGAAGACCACCCACTGCAGCAGGACTGTGTTCTAGGAAGTAACAAAGGCAATGGCTACTCGAGGTTCTTCTGCATTTAGTCATATAATCGAATGTCAAATGAAAAGCTAAGAGTGCTTGGGAAAACATCCCAGCTCTGTGGTTCAGCTTTGGCACTTCCTGTTTCAGCCCTTCAAAAAGCACTGGATAAATGAAGGCAGGATCGGCCTATGATTCTATAAAACCCAGTTCACATACTCTTGTTTGTGTAGTATCCTCAGGACACGCAGTTGCTGTTAAAGTAATACTGTAAATGAGCATAGTACATCTTAATGCTGCAGACAGATTAGCACATATGATTTCAACATATACCTATTGCAGCAGAAGTCTTACCTCAGAGCTATCCAAATCCCCCTGATGCTGATAGGAAAATTTATATTTGCATAAGATGCAATTTGCATTGAATAGGCCCAAGCTTGAACACCCTTCTGATAGGTAGCTTAGGCACCAGGCATGGTATTGAGGGATGAGGGCAAGGTAGTATGTCTTATCTCTACTACCAGGAAATGAGGAAATGCAGGAACCTGAGGTAAGACCTCTAATGACTGCTATTCCTTTTTGCTTTGGCCACAAGTTTTTTTTTTTTTTTTTCTTGGTTTACAACCGTAAGGGTCCTTTCACACGGGGCGGATCCGTGCAGATCCGCCCCGTGAAGCTCCGCTTACTCAGCGGGGATTGCTCCGTTGATCCCCGCTGAGCCGACGGATGACTGGGCGGTCCCCGCACACTGTGCAGGGACCGCCCTGTCAGAGCGCCGCTCTCCGCTATGGGGAATCGGATGACGACGGACCGTAGAGTCCGTTGTCGTCCGATCTGCTCCGCCGACGGAAGGAAAAATAGGGTTTTCCTCCGTCACACTTTGGCGGAGCTGATTTCAGCGGACATGTCTCCGCTGACATCCGTGCTTCCATAGGGGTACATGGAGGATCCGTTTCAGGTCCGCCTAAAAAACTGACAGGTGGACCTGAACGGACCTCCGTGTGAAAGGGGCCTTAAAGACCAGATTGAAATACATACATGTGATCCATATTGCATGCCAATGCATTGTGATTCTGTTTAGTCGGTCTTCTGAACAATTTCTGATTGGATAATGAGGAAGCAGCAGTGGCAGCACATTGATGAGTTCACCCCCTCTTTCCTCTGGGGATTAGATGGACAGCATTGTGCAATGCAGCAGAGCCTGATCAGAGTGCTGTCTCTTAACATGGGATTACATGACACTGGTAACGCATCAGATGCTGGCACCCTTTGCCAGCTGTGTTTTAAAATAGATTTAACAATATTTATTCGACCTATGATATCACATCTTTGGGCCGTCCTGGAATTCAGCTTTAACCACTTAAGCCCCGGACCATTATGCAGCTTAAAGACCAGAGGTGTTTTCAGAATTTGGCACGGCGCTGCTTTAACTGGAAATTGTGCGGTCATGCAATGTTGTACCCAAACGAAATTTGCATCCTTTTCTTCCCACAAATAGAGCTTTCTTTTAATGGTATTTGATTGCCTCTGCGATTTTTTTTTTTTTTTTTTTTTTTTTTTTGCGATATAAACAGACTGAAAATAAATATTTTCTACTTTTTGTTATAAGAAAAATCGAATAAGCTCAATTTTAGTCATACATTTAGGCCAAAATGTATTCAGCCATATGTCTTTAGTAAAAAAAAATGTCAATAAGCGTATATTTATTGGTTTGAGCAAAAGTTATAGCGTCTACAAACTAGGGTACATTTTCTGGAATTTACACCACTTTTAATTTATGACTGCCTATCTCATTTCTTGAGGTGCTAAAATGTCAGGGCAGTACATGACCCCATTTTGGAAAGTAGACACCCCAAGCTATTTGCTGAAAGGGATGTTGAGCCCATTGAATATTTTTTTTATTTTTTTGTCCCAAGTGATTGAATAATGACAAAGAAAATTTTTTTTTTACAAAAAGTTGTCACTAAATGATATATTGCTCAAACATGCCATGGTTATATGTGGAACTTCACCCCACAATACATTTTGCTGCTTCTCTTGAGTACGGGGATACCACATGTGTGGGACTTTTTGAGAGCCTAGCCGCGTACGGGGCCCCGAAAACCAAGCACCGTCTTGAGGATTTCTAAGGGCGTAAATTTTTGATTTCACTCCTCACTACCTATCAGTTTTGAAGGCCATAAAATGCCAAGATGGCACAAAACCCCCACAAATGACCCTATTTTGGAAAGTAGACACCCCAAGCTATTTGCTGAGAGGCATGATGAGTATTTTACAGCTCTCATATTTGTTTTTGAAAATGAAGAGAATTTTTTTTTTTCCCAAAACTTTGTGACAAAAAGCGAGATCTACAAAATACTCAACAGCTATTTTTTAAACACATTTTTTGGGGAAAAAAACACACTTTATTTTTTTATTTTTAATGCACTAAAACACACTATATTGCCCAAATGTTTGATGAAATAAAAAAGAGGATCTTAGGCCGAGTACATGGATACCAAACAGGACATGCTTTAAAATTGCGCACAAACGCAGGGGGGGGGGGGAGAGGGGGGGAAGGGGGTGGGAGAGAGGGTGGGTGCTGTCAGTCCATGGATGTCAGAGAAATGGATTTTACGGTGAGTACAAAAATCCTATTTTCTCTTATCGTCCATGGACTGACACAGCTGGATACTGTAAACGTGTGGGACGTCCCAAAGCAGTATCAGAAGGGTGGGAGCAGTAGCAAAGGAACAACCAAAACTTCACTCCAAACAAGCAGAGCTCCTCAACGGAGGAGTTGCGACATTAAACAGCGGCCTGCAATGCTTTGCGGCCGAAGGGAGCATCCGAAGATGCAGCCACATCAACCTTATAAAATCTGAGGTCTGCTAGCTGCAGGTGGGAGGGTAATGTCCGGAGGGACCGCCCCCCTGGGCGGGGCTGTTCAGCTCTGGTTTGTTCTAGAATGTTTTAACATCTAACATTCTGCCTAGATCTTCTCCTGCGAGCAGGGACATATACCCACACGTTTACAGTATCCAGCTGTGTCAGTCCATGGACGTCAGAGAAATGGATTTTACGGTGAGTACAAAAATCCTATTTTTTACTTTTTGCTATAATATATATATCTCCCAAAAATACATAAAAACTTTTTTTTTCCTCAGTTTAGGCCGATACGTATTCTTATTTTTGGTTAAAAAAAAAACGCAATCAGCGTTTTTTTTAATGGTTTGCGCAAAAGTTATAGCGTTTACAAAATAGGGGGTAGTTTTATGGCATTTTTATCAAATTTTTTTTTACTAGTAATGTCGGCGATCAGTGATTTTTTTTTTTTTTTTTTTTTTTTGTGACTGCGACATTATGGCGGACACATCGGACACTTTTGACACATTTTTGGGACCATTGTCATTTTCACAGCGATCAGTGCTATAAAATGCACTGCTTACTGTGAAAATGACACTGGCAGTGAAGGGGTTAACCTCTAGGTGGCGCTGTAGGGGTTAAGTGTACCCTAAGAAGTGATTCTTACTGTAGGGGGGCGTGGCTACACGTTACACGTCACTGATCGTCTGTTCCGATGAGAGGGAACAGACGATCACTGACATGCCACGGAGAAAGGTTCGTTTACACTCGCCTATCCCCGTTCTTCAGCTCTGTGACCCGATCGCGGGACACGGCGGCGATGGGAGCTGCGGGTCCCACGAGCGCGGTCACAGAGCTCAGGACCGGGATGCGCCGGCGGCGTGCGCGTGACCCGCAGCAGGGCTCTTAGAGGGCAACGTACCTGTATGTTGATGTGCCCAGCCGTGCCATTCTGCCGACGTATATCGGCGTGAGGCGGTCCTTAAGTGGTTAATCATGGTCATCTGCTGATCCAAGAACTGTAGTTGGGACTTAATGGCAACTATAATCACAGGTAGTTTTACTCACTGTGTCTCCAGCTCTGTGGTGTCTCGCAGCAGTGACACCTATGCCGAAATCAGGAGATAGGGTCTCCTCCAGCCCCTCCCACGTCACATTTCTCACCAGTCAGCTTTAGTTTCTGTCCCCCAGCCATGCCGTGAACTAAAAGGGCGGCTGCGAAAAGGCTGGGAGAACGGTGCGGGCTTCAGGAACAGCCCAGGATTTGGTGACCCCTGGCAAATTGTCATTCGACCCCCAAGAGGGTCCTGACCCCCAGGTTGAGAACCACTGCCTTATGCCCCGTACACACGATCCGAATATCGTACGACAGATCGTACAACTTTTTTCGCTTAATAGTCGCAAGTAAAATTAGGTTATTTAAAGTCACAAATTCTCGTACGACAGAAAAAAAAATCGGAAGTGATGTCATGTGTTATGTATTTGTATTGTATTTTTGGACGACAACTGTACTGACTAAACGAAAATCGTACGATTTTGTTATCGTACGAGGAAAATTTTCGTGCACGTCCGATTAAATAATATCGGATGAACTGTCCTGATCGGCTCTCGAAGCTCTGTACTAACGATCTGATTATCGTACGATTCTTCCTCGGACGACATTTTTCGTACGATATTCGGATCGTGTGTACGGGGCTGTAAACCAGGACTGAGGTATCGGCCTGTCTTCACCCAGTGGACTTGTTCCCCAGTTTGGCAGGCGTATAATTGGACTCTTTCATTTTCATGTGCAGCTTCATGTGATTTGATAAAATAGTACTCCTTTTTATAAAAATGGTACTACTTTTATGGTTGAACTGGATGGACTTGTGTCTTTTTTTTTTTTCTTTTTTCAACCTGACTATGTACTCGCATTGCTGTCTTTTTTATTTTATTTTTACAATTGCCTGAAATGTTTAAACTGGTCCTCAGTGATTTTTTGCTCGGCTGTTGCAGTGGCTTTGTTTTTATTACCCTTCGAGTAAACCATACTCGACATTAAAGTGGATGTAAACTCCCAAAATGTTTTAATTAACCACTTCCCTACCCGCCCATAGTAATATGACATCCACAGATGGATCTCCCATCCTGGGTGGACGTCATATGACGTCCTGGGCTTTGTGGGGGGATATCTGAATGATGCCTGCAGCTAGAGGCATCATTCAGATATCCTTGTCTTCTGCCGGCGATTCTGCGCACCATAAGAATGATCATAGAGGCGGTTCTGCCGCTTGATCATTCTTATAAGGCGGCGGGAGGGGACATCCCTCCCCTCCCTCCGGTGCTTCTCTGGGCTCTCCCGTGCCATCGGGGGCCCGGAGAATGAATCGTCCGGCGCCGGAGGTGACGCAAAGAGATGACTGGTGACCAGATGGTCACCAGTCATCTCTGACCGTCGGAGGCCCGGGCGCGATGTGATGACGTCATGCCCAGGTCCTCAGAAGTAAACCAAGCCGCCATTGCGGCTAGTAAGCATGAGATCAGTGAATTATTGACCCCGCATCTCTCCATAAAGAGGACCTGTCGCACACCATTTCTATTACAAGGGATGTTTACATTCCTTGTAATAGGAATAAAAGTGATCAAAATTTTTTTTTTAAAGTGTAGAAATAAAAAAAAATTGAGTAAAATAAAAAAATAAATTTTTATTTTTTTTTTAAAACGCCCCTGTCCCCAGTAGCTCGCGATCAGAAGTGAACGCACACGTAAGTCCCAACCACATATGTAAAAGCCGTTTCAAACCACATATGTGAGGTATTGCCGCGTACGTTAGAGCACGTGCAACAATTCTAGCACTAGACCTCTAACTCTAACCTGGTAACCTGTAAAAATTTTCAAAGCGTCGCCTATGGAGATTTTTAAGTACCAAAGTTTGGCGCCATTCCATGAGTGTGCAATTTTAAAGCGTGAAATGTTAGGTATCTATTTACTCAACGTAACATCTTTCATATTTTTACAAAAAAATTGGGCTAACTTTACTGTTTTGTTTTTTAATTCGTGAAACCATTTTTTTCCCCAAAAAGAGTTTGAAAAATTATTGCGCAAATACCGTGCAAGATAAAAAGTTGCAATGACCCTCATTTTATTCCCTAGGGTGTCTGCTAAAAAAAAACCATATATAATGTTTCGGGGTTCTGAGTAATTTTCTAGCAAAAGAATGATGATTTGTACATGTAGGAGAGAAGTGCCATAATAGGCCCAGTATTGAGGTGGTTAAAAAAAGCCTGGTGTTGAAGTGGTTAAGGCTTGCACCTTGTACAGTATAGGATTTTATGTAATCTGTGCCCAGTTTTGCCAAGAAGAGTTAATCCAGCTCTGAGCAGTCCTCTTATGTTTTTTCAGTAAGATATAAACTGACACACAGAGAAATGGGAGTCTGTTCTTCCCCCTTGCTGTGAGTGACAGGTGATTGCCTCTCTCAGGCTCGTGCATGAGATATGATCTGTGTACTTCAGATCCCCTCCTTCTGCAGCTCTCCCAGGATTGGCTGCTCCACTCCTTAACATTATACGGAATGCTGAAGTCATGTGGTGACTTTTCTGGGTTTTGACTAGATGTTAGTGATCATAGCAGAAGTTCAGTGTAAGACAGGGTTCGACAACCCCGGTCGCCATTGCGACTAGAATTAGTGACCTGGGGCGGCACAGCTGGGGTATCCTGTGTCTCCGATCGCGCCGGCCGGTAATTGAGGCCGCGGCTTTGCGGCCTTCTGCAGGCCTATGCTTCCTTCTGTGATCTGGCGCCATCTAGTGGTGGCCGTTGGTATGACAAGACAACCAGCAATGCTTATGGAGCTTCCCCCTGTCAGTTTTCACTGCCATCCCCCTTCCCTCTAATTAGAACCCCCAAACATTATATATATTTATTCTAACACCCTAGAGAATAAAATGGCAGTCGTTGAAATACTTTGTCACACCGTATTTGCGCAGCAGACTTACAAGCGCACTTTTTTGGGGAAGAAATGCACTTTTTTTTATTAAAAAATAAGACAACAGTAAAGTTAGCCCAATTTTTTTTTTTTTTTTTTATATTGTGAAAGATAATGTTACGTCAAGTAAATTGATACCCAACATATCATGCTTCAAAATTGCATCCGCTCATGGAATGGCGACAAACTTTTACCCTTTAAAATCTCCATAGGCGACGTTTAAAAAAATGTATACAGGTTGCATGTTTTGAGTTAGAGGAGGTATAGGGCTAGAATTATTGCTCTCGCTCTACCAATCGCGATGATGCCTCACATGTGTGGTTTGAACACAGATTTCATATGCGGGCGCTACTTGCGTATGCTTCTGCGCCCAAACTCGGCGGGACGGGGCGTGTTCCTGGCTCCTAACTTTTTTAGCTGGCTCCTAGATTCCAAGCAAATTTGTCAAGCCCTGGTTTAAGCAATACACAGGAGAAAATGCATGTTGACAAGGGGAGTGTAGAGGTGGGCGGGGAGTCTACTGACATCATGACTCCACCCAACGTTCTCCGGACAACAGATCCACCCACAGAATCTGCATTTTTTTTTTCGGGTCTCATAACAGAGGGGAGACATTTGACAAGTAAGGATATACATGCAGGCGGCATGTATATCCTTATAGATGACCACCATAGCAGGAGTTTAGAAAGGACAAGAGCGAGTTTACATCCACTTTAAGCATAAAGTAGTGATTTGCCCTAGATGCATCTTAAAGCGATCATCTGCCTTTAACTATTTGCTATTTACTCTCATCCAGACTTGTAGTTTTTCTCATGTGCTTTCTGAGAAGTATGTTACTTTAGCTCATCATTTATACATGTTGCTTGAAAGTCTTGGATACATTACAAGCGATAGTGTGTAGCTGGCTGATATTATGCTTTCCCTTATGCACACTAAATGGGAAGTATAGTTTTTGAAACCTTATATCAGATTTTTATTGTTTTTTTTCCTGTTCAAACCTGCTGGTAGGTTTACACTGGAAAATAAGTCATTAGTGTGGTGTGTGGGTTTTTAATTTTTTTAAATCTGAGACCCTCCAAAATCCTTCAGTTTTTGTTTTTTCCATGAAGACCTTGGTGGCTTCAGTAATGTGTCCTCTTGCTATTTCTGTGCAGTTTAGCTGGAGCTAGCACCTGATCTCCCTGCTTTAAAGTGGTTGTAAACCCACATTTAGTTTTTTTTTTTTTTTTTTCCCCACCTGTAAGAGAAAGGCATAATGAGCTAGTATGACTAGCATATTAGCTCATTATGTACCACTTACCTTAGATCGGGGCCCCCGAAGCCGTCCGCGTCCCTCCCATCTAGCCGCATCCATCGCTGCGGCGATAGCCGGAAGGTTACTTCCGGGTATCGCCGCTGCAGCCAATCACAGCGCCGCTCCGGAGCGGCGGTGACGTCACTCTGCGCATTAGAGCCGTCACAATCGGCTACGCCCAGCTATTGCTGGGAAGTAGCCGATTTTGTGAATGGGATTAACCCCATGAATGCGCCGTTCTCTACGGCGCGCATGCGCGGTAGACACGGAGCAATGTCATTTTTACTAAATATCTCCTAAACCGTGTAGGTTTAGGAGATATTTCTTGCACCTACAGGTAAGCCTTAATCTAGGCTTACTTGTAGGTGCAAGTTGAAAAAGTGGGTTTACAACCACTTTAAGTACAGCCGTTCCGAAAACACTACAACTTTGCATTTCAGGATTGGGTGGTGTTTCCTTAGCACTAGGGCCGAAACAACTAATCGATTATGAAATCGATTATTTTCATAATCGATTAATTGTCCAGTAACATAATGGGGTTAAACAAAAACTAAAATGAGCCCTTTATAGTACAAAAAGAGCAAATCGCTACCCAAAATAATACTTTCACTGTCCCACAGTAAAAAATGAACCCCTTACAGCAATTATTTGCTCTTTTTGTACTAATTTTTGTTTTTTTTAACCCCATTATGTTACTAAACATCTCAGGCCTGGGTCACACCTCTGGGTTTTTTTGGGGGGGCTTTTTGCAGAAACACACTACAGTTCATTCACATGGTTTCCTATGGGACACATTCACATCCATGATTTTTTTCAGCTGCTGCGTATTTGAAAAGGCCAAGTACTTTTTTTTTTTTTTTTTTAATGCAAAACTGTGCGATTTTGGTTCAATATACTTCAATGGAGAAGCTGCAGAAAAGCATGTAGTAATGTGTTTTTGTGGCAATTTGTGTTTTTTTTTTTATCTGCCCAACAACAAATTGGCCAAAAAAAATGTAAAAATGCAAATAGCAGCAAAATTACAATTTTTGATTATTGTTTCGATTAATAACCGTAAAAAATAATAATCGGCCAACTAATCGATTATGAAAATAATCGTTAGTTGCAGCCCTACTTAGCACTGGACCCTAAATCCCTACAGATGACAGACAGAAAACACACTTTGGGGAAAAGAAAATGCATAAATACACCTAGCTTTAGAAAAACCACACTTGTTCATAGAAATCCACTGGGGTGTTGGTGACACACAGTTCAAATAATTGATTTTTTTCTGCCCTGAAGTCATTGTGTGAAAAATGGTATGAGAGCGAAAAAAGGCTAACAAAATAATTGTCCCACAAAGATCGTTTTATTGTGTTGGGATCCTTTTACACTGAGCTGAGTCTGCACCAATCAGCAGTAGCTGAATCAGAGCCGGATGGGACGAATGTAAAATTTACATCTGCCCCTATTCATTTTGTGCCCGGCAGACCTGTGACGCTCTATGGGTGTCTGGGTATAAACTGATTCCATTGGCTACTGCCAATCCGTCATATTTAGGTCTGCAAAAAAAGTGTGTGTGTTGGTTGAATTTAAAAGTGTGTGTTGCTTTAGTAGAATTTTTAATTTTTTTTATGGTAGTATGATATCCATAGACCAGACCTTTTACTTCAAGGGCCACATTGTACAGTGGAACCTCGGATTAGGAGCATAATCCGTTCCAGGATAATGCTCGTAATCCAAAGTACTTGCATATCAAAGCGAGTTTCCCCATTGAAGTCAATGGAAACAAAATGGATGGTGCTCCTGTATTCTCTGCCCGCACCTAAATGCTGAACCTCATGCCCTGGGGCCTTGCATCTTTGTTCCCTTCAGAGTATCCCCATACATCTCTATCCCCATCAGTACCCCACTTATTTGTTTCGCCTTCATAAACCCTCAACACATTTGTGCCCCTATGTACATTTGTCCTTATCACAGCCCCCTTGTGCACATTTATGTCCCCACCAGACCCCCCCCCCCCCCCCTTATTTATGTCCTCAGAACCCAACTAGAACATTTTGCCTCCCCATCACAAATCCCTATGTGCCTCGAACTAGCAAGTAATCGCCAGCTTCAGTGCAGATCTGCTGCACCTCCCAGCTCCGGACCTGATGTTACATAGGCACGCTGTGTAAAAGACCTGTTAACAGCAGGACCCCAATGCAGTACATACAGTTCATTGGTTGCTAGGCGGCCTTAGCAACCAATAGGACACTATGACAAAGGGAGGGACGGGCTTTGTCAGATTGTCAGACTTGCTCTGTACAGTGCGGGAGAGTGGAGTATGCAGCGAAGGTCCCGCAACCCAATAGTTTTTTTAAAGAGGCTGGTCTCTGTAGTGAGTGTGCGGACTCGAGCTGCGGGCCGGATGTGGCCCGCGGGCTGTACTTTGGAGAGTCCTGCCATAGAATATGCAGCTTTCAAAGCAAGACAGCAGTGGGCAGCTCCTCTATTTTTACCCTAGCAAAATTTAAGTATGCTGGTGGAATTTCTCATGACAGGCTTACGTTAAAAGAAATGCACAAAGCAGAGTGTCAGGAGCATATGTTGTATTGGCCCAAATAAGGTCATAGTACATCTTTTAGTTAAAAACTGACCATTATTTATGTTTGCTACATTTTGCTCTGTCTTTCTTTAATGTCCCATTTGGAAAGTTGTGGACAGTGTGCTTGTTTAACCACTTCCATACCGGGCCATTGTAAAATGACGCCGGCAGGAACCCTCTCTCCCTCCGGGTGGACGTCATATGACGTCCTGGGTTTGAGTGGGGATATCTGAATGATGCCTGCAGCTAGAGGCATCATTCAGATATCCTTTTTTTTTTCAGCCGGCGATCCTGCGCACCATAAGAACGATCATAGCGGCGCTTCCGCCACTTGATCGTTCTTATAGGCAGCGGGAGGGGACATCCCCGCCATCCGGTGCTTCTCCGGGCTCTCCCGTGCCATCGGGGACCCGGAGAGGATCGTCCGGCGCCGGTGGTGGGTCACGTGACGAGCATAGAGAGGACTGGTGACCAGATGGTCACCAGTCCTCTCTATGACCGTCGGAGGCCCGGGCGTGATGTGATGACGTCACGCCCGGGTCCTCAAATGTAAACAAAGCTGCCATTGCGGCTGTAAGTATGAGATCGGTGAATTTTTTTTTCAATTTCTCATGCTTTGCAGCCTGGAGGAGAGATGTGGGGTCTTATTGACCCCGCATCTCTCCATATAGAGGACCTGTCGCACACATTCCTATTACAAGGGATGTTTACATTCCTTGTAATAGGAATAAAAGTGATAAAAAAAGTGTAAAATAAAAAATATTTTTTTTTTTTAAACGCCCGTCCCTAATAGCTTGCGCTTAGAAGCGAACACACACGCAAGTCCCGCCCGCATATGTAAACGCCGTTCAAACCACATATGTGAGGTATTGCCGCATGCGTTGGAGCGCGTGCAACAATTCTAGCACTAGACCTCCTCTGTAACTCTAACCTGGTAACCTGTAAAAAATTTCAAAGCGTCGCCTATGGAGATTTTTAAGTACCGAAGTTTGGCACCATTCCATGAGTGTACGCAATTTTAAAGCGTGACATGTTGGGTATCTTTTTACTCGGCGTAACATAAGCTTTCATATTTTACAAAAAAATTGGGCTAACTTTACGGTTTTATTTTTTAATTCATGAAACCATTTTTTTTTCCCCAAAAAAAGCGTTTGAAAAATTATTGCGCAAATACCGTGCAAGATAAAAAGTTGCAACGACCGTCATTTTATTCCCTAGGGTGTCTGCTAAAAAAAACATATATAATGTTTGGGGGTTCTGAGTAATTTTCAAGCAAATGAATGATGATTTGTACATGTAGGAGAAAAGTGCCAGAATAGGCCCGGTATGGAAGTGGTATAAAAAGCCCTGTATGGAAAGGGTTAAAGGAAAACTCAATGTTATTTAGACCTCCAAAAGGCCTAAAACTGCTGCTGGGTGCCATTTGTCTTTGTTGTGATGGCAGCAGACTCAGATCTGTCACTCATGTGACACTTGTATTTTCATTCACTCCTCCCCTGGCAGTATACATAAAAATTTGTATAGGGAGGTGACAGGAGCAGAGTAGCTAAATAACTTTCAAAAGACAGAGTTCTGTGACGTGTAAAAAGGAAAATGCTGCATTAGGAAATTGGATTTGCTAGAATGTTTGACTACCTTGGAAGGTGCCAAAGGCACATTGCAGATAAATGCTCATTGAGGAAAAACACTCCAAGTAAGCATTTAGAAAACTTGACTTTATTCTTTGCTTTCACCTGCAGATTTTAATTTAGTGACAGGGTCTCCAACATTTTGTACACTTAGGCTCCATCACACATTGCACAACTCCAAAGTTGTGCCGACTTTGCAGTGCAACTTTGGCATAACTTTAACGCAGCTTGGATATGACTTTGGCTTTGACCAGTGATAATGGACAACTCTTGCACACAAGTGGCATTTTATAACATTGAGGTATGTCTTTCATGCAGCTTCTGAGGGTTAACATTGAAGTCTATGGCTTTTAAGTAGCATGAAAGTCAGACTGAAGTAGTGCATGAACTACTTTGAAATTGCTGCAACTTTAAGTCGCGCATTTATAAGAATGGGTATTAATGGGAAAACATGGAACGACTTTTCATGCATCTTTGGACCTCAAAGTTACATGACAAGTCGCACAAGTGTGAATGGAGCCCAAGGCCCTTTTTTACACTGCCACGACTTGAGACGCGTGATTTTACCGCAATTTTGCAGCCGCGATTTCAGGCAATGCCAGTGTAAACTTGAGGTCTATGTACCTCCAACTCTCATCGTCGGACCAAAGTACAGGGACTACTTTGTAGTCGGTGTGACGTGAAGTCGCACAGCTATGAATGGTTTTAATGGGGAATCATGGGGTATGACTTGCCATGTGACTGTCCAAAGTGTGAAAGGGGTCTTGCTGTTCAATATTAGGATTGTATTTCTGATACAGATGTTTAAATTCTTCCTCTGGCTAGCAGTAGAGCCAAGTTCCTTTTTAGCTACTCTTCTGAACAACTGAAAAGATGTATTGAATAGCCATATAAAAATAGTTTATTTTTTATTTTTTGCGTTCAAACTGATAGAGGAACAAAGTGAAAACAAAAGGAAAGAGTGCAAAACCAAATGTAGAATTAAGCAGAAAGCATTTATTAAATGAATGAAATTGCACTCACAAAAAGGCATGTGCTAGACAAAACAGTGTTGGTCCCCTGGAAGCTGGGAGTGATGAAGGGTTAACCAGGACCTCTGCCTTTGCCACCGGCCAGGGGTATGGCCATCGAAGAAGCTTAGAAATGTGTCCCTGCATCCTACTGCGCATGTGAACATCAGACGGCCTCCACTTCCAGGGTTGTACATCAGTGACGGTGGATTTATTTCTCTCATACCCTTGCCGCTGGCCAAGGCAGGGGTCCTGGTTTACATTTAATTACTCCCGGCTTCTAGGGGACCCAGAATGTTATGCCTAGCGCATGCCTTTTTTTGAGTGCAATTTTATCCATTTAATGCTTTCTGCTTAACATACTGCACTTTGAGGTTTTGCAGCCTTTTTTCTTTAATTTTTTTTCAGTGATTCAAGAGAGCATCCATTCTGGTCCAAGAGCAGCACCCTCACAATTGGATCATTGCAGATTATTTTTTTTGGCTATTTTTTTTTCATGCTTGTGCTAGATCCTCACTTAAAGGTTAAGCCCAGGGCTTGACAAATCTGCTTGGAATCTAGGAGCCAGCTAAAAAATTTAAAAGCAAAGCTTTACGCGCGGCTATACCGCCGACAAAGCGCTGCTGCAGCAGTGCATTGCGGGCGTTTTTAACCCTTTCTTGGCCACTAGCAGCGGGGGTTAAAAGCGCCCCGCTAGTGACCGAAATGCGCCGCAAATCCGCCCATGGCGTCGGCTGTAAAAAATAGCGGAGTTTTACCGCCGATGCTATGGGCGGCTAAGTGTGAAAGGGGTCCGATCTGGTCTGCCTAAAAAACTGACAGGCAAACCTGATCAGACAGCCCGTGTGAAAGGGGCCAAGCAGGGAGCTGACTAATAATACATTTTAATTAAAAAAAAAAAGCGTTTTTTTTTTTTTAATAATTACAAAAAAGCTATATGAAGCTATTTAAACCAGCCACCCCACACTCGCCATTAGGCAAAAGGCGCCAGTTGATGGCTGCAAACACTTTCTTCTCTTCTCCATTTTGGGAAGGAGATGGGCGGGCAGTAAAAACAGGCAGGAAGCCCCATTAGCGTTGCTGGTTTTCTTGTTGTCATACCAACGGCCACCACAAGATGGCATCAGATCACAGAAGGAAGCATAGGCCTGCAGAAAGCAGCGGCCTCAATTGCTGGCGCGGCGGGGGGGAAGGAGACAGGACACCCCAGCTGTGCCGCGCCAGGTCACTAATTCTAGTCGCAAATGCGACCTGGCGCCCGGGGTTTGTCGAACCCTGGGTAAGCCTATAATAAGGCTTGCTTATAGGTAGTGTAAATATCTCCTGAACGTGCGCTGTTTAGGAGATATTCACGGTTTACTGTGCCGATGCTGTCGGCGAATGCGCTCAGAAGGAATGGCTGTGTGTGCTGTGACCAGCCGGAGTCTGTGGCCTCGGTAGGAAGACGGGGGAAGATGGATGCGGCCTGCAGCAGGGACGGCGCAGGCTTCATTTGTAGCCAAGTGTCACATAATGTGCTAGAATGCGATGCATGTATGCGGAACTAGAGCCTAACACCTACTAACCTGAGAGGGCCTCACCAGAATGCATTTGATCTGCTCAGTTGGTTTCTTTGCCTAGTGATACATTTTGGGCAGGACATTCTGGTCACCCAAGGAACTTTTTTTCTAGGTGACTGGTATACATATACTGGAATGGAAATGTATCTAAAAAAGGTATTGGAAGAATTGCTTCATAGAATCTCCTCCACTGAATGCAGCCTCGGCTCCTACAATCCAGTTTGCATGTTTTAACATGCATTGTCTGCATGCATGTGCTGTTTTTATTTACTGCACACCATTGCTTGTCCCAAAACATTTGTGTTTTGCCATAGACTGCAGATGGTGTCCAGTGCTTTCTGTGCCGTCTTGATTTATATGCATGCTCTTGAACCTGCTGCCATTTGGCCCAGTTATGGGAGGTTACTTTTAATTGAAAATTTTCTTGTCATAATGCAGCATCTGAATGCACACTTGCCCTTCTTTGTTTTAATGGTAGCTAAATTTAAATTGGCTTGATGCATTTTCTTTCAGTCGAAGGGAAAAGGGAAATGCAAACAGGTTTTTTTTGGAATTCAAAGAGCCTGAATTGGTGTTTGCATAACACAATTTGTATTTAAAAGGAGTCCATGTAGTGTTCTGGCTTTGACATGCAAATGGTGTTGAAAATTCAATTTGAGTAACTTTGATGAGATTGCTGTGCTTGCGTAATTTCTTCATGTTGCCTGTACATTTTCAGAGAAGTTCTGTTAGATGCTAGGCTTTTATATATGCTCATACATGTTGAAGCTGTTTATGTTGAGAGAAGACAGTCTGATTTCATTTCTTTTGAACACTGTGAATCAGGTTTTACAGGAGATGTGTATCTTATAGATGGCTTGTGTGTTTGGTTTGCACCACCGTTAAATGGTGCTGACCTTAAGTGATGTGACTGTATGATACTCTGCCTTACCACCCTCCATAACACAACAGTTCTAGAACTGGAGATATCTGTGTGTTTTACTTCAATCCCAAAGTAGTTTAGATGAGAAAAATGGCAATGTTCCTTCAAATTCATATCCATACAGCACTGAGAATAGATTAAAATAAAAAATCCCAGCAGCAGATATAACCTAATATCCATAAGATCTTGCTGATATGTGTTGATATAACCTTTTCGCTTTCCATATTGCTAAGCAAATGCCCTTTTGTTTTTTTTTGAAAGAAAAAGCTTTCCGATATTTGTCGGTTGCTTTAAAATGGCAATCCTTGAACTTTTTTAAAAATAAATTTTTTCTTCCTACAAACTACTTTACTTAATACGTTATCGACAAAGCTGGATCTAATATGTGGCTCCGGTATAATTGTTGTACAGTTTGTTTGTTTTTTCCTGGGGGAAAAGAGGCATTCAGCGCTATCCCACTTTGACAATTGCACAGTCATGCAACACTGTACCCATATGACATTTTTATCACTTTTTTTTCCACTCAAATAGGGCTTTCTTTTGGTGGTATTTAACTACCCCCAGTTTTTTTTTGTTATTTTTTGTTAAATAAACTCTAAGACCAAAAAGTAAAAAAAATGGTGTAAATACAGTATCTCACAAAAGTGAGTACACCCCTCACATTTTTGTAAATATTTTATCTCTTCATGTGACAACACTGAAGCAATGACACTTTGCTACAATGTAAATTAGTGAGTGTATAGCTTGCTGTCCCCTCAAAATAACATACAGCCATTAATGTCTAAACCACTGGCAACAAAAGTGAGTACACCCCTAAGTGAAAATATCCAAATTGGGCCCAAAGTGTCAATATTTTGTGTGGCCACCATTATTTTCCAGCACTGTCTTAAAGTGGTTGTAAACCCCCTTTTGCAACTTGCACCTACAGGAAAACCTAAATTAAGGCTTACCTGTAGGTGCAAGAAATATCTCCTAAACCTACACAGTTTAGGAGATATTTGCTAAAAATTACATTGCTCCGTGCATGCGCCGTAGACAACGGCGCATTCATGGGGTTAATCCCATTCACAAATCTGGCTAAGTCCCAGCATTCTCCGACTTAGCCGGATTCGACGGCTCCCGCGCGCATGTGCGGAGTCGCGTCTTTGCCGCTCCGGCCAATCAAAGCGCTGGAGCGGCGCTGTGATTGGCTGGAGCGGCAATAGCCAGAAGTAACCTTCCGGCTATCGCCGCAGCGATGGCTGGAGAGGGAGACCAGGGCGGCCTTGGGGGCCCCGATCTAAGGTAAGTGATGCATAATGAGCTATTATGCTGGTCATATTAGCTCATTATGGCTTTCTCTTACAGGTAAAAAAAAATAAAAATTCAGGGGTTTACAACCACTTTACCCTCTTGTGCATGGAGTTCACCAGAGCTTCACAGGTTGACACTGGAGTCCTCTTCCACTCCTCCACCTTCTGTTTTGAAAATGCCCCACAGATGCTTAATGGGGTTTAGGTCTGGAGACATTCCATCACCTTTACCCTCGCCTTCTTTAGCAAGGCAGTGGTCATCTTGGAGGTGTTTGGGGTCGTTATGTTGGAATACTGCCCTGCGGCCCAGTCTCTGAAGGGAGGGGAACATGCTCTGCTTCAGTATGTCACGGTACATGTTTGCATTCATGGTTTCCTCATTGATCTGTAACTCCCCAGTGTCGGCAGCCCCAGATCATAACACTCTCACCACTATGCTTGACTGCAGGCAAGACACGCTTGTCTTTGTACTCCTCACCTGGTTGCTGCCACACACGCTTGACACCATCTGAACCAAATAAGTTTATCTTGGTTTCATCAGACCACAGGACAAAATTCCAGTAATCTATGTCCTTAGTCTGCTTGTCATAGGCAAACCGCGTGCTTTCTTGTGCATCTTTAGAATAGGCTTCCTTCTGGGACAGCCATGCAGACCAATTTGTGCAGTGTGCGGCATATGGTCTGAGCACTGACAGGCTGACCCCCCACCCCTTTAACTTCTGCAGCAATGCTAGCAGCACTCATACATTTATTTCCCAAGGACCACCTCTGGATATGATTCTGAGCACCTGCACACATCTTTGGTTGACCATGACGAGGCCTGTTCTGAGTGGAACCTGTTCTGTTAAACCGCTGTATGGTCTTGGCCACTGTGCTGCAGCTCAGTTTCAGGGTCTTCTTATAGCCTGAAGATAAAAAGAAAAAATTGTAAATATTTTATTACTTTTTTTACTTTTTTTTTTTTTTGGGTTGCACACTGCTTACAACAGTGGATAAACTGTTATAAACAACCATTTTAACCAAATGAAATGTAATCATTCAGTGTGTATTGTGATTGGCCACAGTTAATCACAGTGCAGATGGGCTGTGGTTGGCCCTGTCTGTACTATGATCACTGTGACCAATCGCAGAGATGTACACAATGGATGGTATGAATAGAAGCCAATCATTGTGTACTATTGTCATGTGATCTGTCATCCGCTGTGGCTGGTGGACACAGCGGGTGATTGTGCCAAAGTGCAGCCTGGCTGTCATTTTTACAATGAGCAGGGCAGGAAGAGGTTAAAGCAGGAGTGGTTACTGCTATTTTATTACAAAAGAATATGACAATGATTATATTTCATTCATAAAAATCAGAGCTCAGTGTGGAACCTCCGGGGTCAAGTGTTATGCAGCGAACACTCCCAGACAGAAGACAAGCCCTGCCCCATATTCTGATGCAAGCTAGGTGGGATGCACATTTGCTCTGCATTATAAAGGTGCTGGAGGTTTTTTTTTTTCTTTCAAGCAAAGGTGTGGTTGGGCCATATCCCTGCTCTGAGTCCGTCCCTAATTTATTTTAAATAGTGGAAATGCTAACATGAAAAGCATCTAAGACCTTTTAAATGGCAAACCTTGCAGCCTTAGTGAGCAGTATTTTAAAATGTACTGCTAGAGTAAAGCTGGCCATACACTGGTTGATTTTCAAACAAACGTTCATGCACAAAAATCTCATCAGTACATTTGATTCCAACTGAATAGTAACGAATGTTTAAAAGTAGTTTAAAATTTTAGTTTGGTTTTTAACATTTGATTTTGAAAGATTGTGATTTCCCAAACAAAAACAATATATACTGAACAAATGAATTTTAGTCTTTCAAACTTTTCATCACAAATCAAATGAATGTTCCACATTTTTTTTTTTTTTAAGCAAATTGTACTGGTATATGGCCAGATTAAAGGCACCTTTTTATTTGGTAATATCCTGTACATCTATCACAAACCTGGGCAATCTGAGCAGATTGGGGTAAAATGCTTAAGCAGAGGTATTTTCTGTGAAACTGCACGTTTGGGAAAGTCCTTAAAGTGGTTGTATACCCACAAATATGAAATGCACATATACAGGTAAGCCTACATTAGGGCTTACCTGTAGGTGCTTGCAATATCTCCGAGACCTACACGGTTTCGGAGATATTTGCAAAAAAGAGTGCACTGCTATCTACGGCGCATGCGCGCCGTAGATAATGGCGCAGGCGCACTGAGCGCGGCAGATCTGTGAGTGGCAGCCTGCCGGACACTGCCGGAATTCGCGCATGCGCGGGGATCGTGCCGTTCCCCGCGCATGCGCGGGAGTGACGTCATCGCCGCCCCGGCCAATTACAGCGCCGGAGCAGCGATACCCGGAAGTCACTCCGGGTATCATGGATGCGACAAAGGACGTGTCCGAGGACCGCTGTGGGGGCTTCGATCTAAGGTAAGTGATTGATAATGAGCTAGTATGCTAGTCATACTAGCTCATTATGACTTTGCCTTGCAGGTTGTGAAAAAAATAAATAAAATTTGCGGTATACAACCGCTTTAAATACAGGCTGCTGAATATGGCAATCCTGAATTGTTTTTTGTACAATTTGTGGTTTACTACCCTCCAGTTTCCATATCCAGAGCTTTAAGCCCCCTGGGCCGAATATTGGGCAGTATCAGCCGGTTAAATAGAAACCGACCGACATTCAGCCATGTGCACAGCACCCGGTCCGACAGAAGTAGGCCGAACGTCTGTCGAAGGGCATGACTGAAAAAGGTCTGCTGATCGGCATCCGATTAGTGCTCTCTGCCAATGGCCGAGAACACTGACCGGGGTGTTCTTTGGGGGGAGGGGATGGGTGGGCGCAGTCCCCCTGTCAGAACACAATAGCTCAGCGGGGGGGTCGCTGTGCTAACATCTGAGCTATACAGGGTGTGGTGAGTTTTTTTTTTTTGTGTTCAGCCCGCTGGGTTGAATGAAAGAACCTGATATAGTGTGTATCAGGCTTTTACTGTTGGTCTGGTAAGCCCTCTGCTTATGTGTGCTTTATTTGATGTTTTTCATCATTTTGGGCAGTCTGATTTACTCAGGTTTGTGACTGATTTGTTTCAAACTTTTAGCCCAACCTTGAACAAAATTTTAATAGGTAAATATTGATGGGATGTTTATACTTTTGCAGTCATAATGTGGGTGACAATCCTACTAGATCTCTAGAATGGAAGGCATGCATGAGATTGTTTGGAATGGACTAAAGCAAAGTTCTACAATGTGTGTTCTGGATGCTATTTTGCACCACAGTATACTAGAGCTGCACGATTATTAACCACTTCCATACCGGGTCTATTCTGGCACTTCTCTCCATGTAAAAATCATAATTTTTTTGCTAGAAAATTACTTGGAACCTAGGGCTGGGAAAAAAATCGATTTTAATCTTGAATCGAGTTTTGAGCTCAAATCGATTCAGTTTTGAAGAAAATCGATTTTTTTTTTTAGATTTTTTATTTTTTTTCCTTCCCTTCAAAGTTTCCGTAGCAGGACTGCAGGGGGCGTATCCGGAATGGCACTGGGCAGCGTTACCCCAATTACATCTACTCGCTGCAGCCGCCGTCTGCCTACCTGATCAGCGTGTCATGCAGACAGACGGCGGCCATTGCAGTGTTCAAAAGCCGCGCCTCCAGAGTCCTCGTCGTCTGTGATAGGCGGAACACTCAATTTCACAGCAGGCAGTATTCAGCCTATCACGGACATCCTCTCATCCTCGTCTGTGTTATGAGGATGACCATGATAGGCGGAACACTGAATGCTGGGAAATTGAGTGTTCCGCCTATCACAGACGAGAAGGAGGCGCGGCTTTTGAATACTGGAATGGCCACCGGTGTAGCAGTAAAATCCGTATACCATGAAAATCTGTATCAGGTACGGGCACAGTGATTGAAGCATGGGCACAGTGAGGCACGGGCACAGTGAGGCATGGACACAGTTCAATTCAACTAAGAGTAACCTCAGGATTTTTTGTTGTTTTATTAGCTAAATCCAAATACAGTATTAATAATTTGGATGTTTAACAATCTTTGTTGCACACTGCAAAAAACAACAAAAGGTTACAAGCGCTAAATTGGTGGATAAAGAAAAAAATATAATTGATAATAATAATAATAAGAAAAAAATCCCAAATATTTTGGGAAGTACAAAGTATCCAAAAAGGGGGAAAAAACAGGATCCAGCGCAGCAAGAAAAAATCCGTACCCAGAAGTACAAAATACACAACATGCACACAATATAATCCAGCGCTCATGGAACATACATTATTAACTATTAAACTCTTGAAGAATTGATAAAAAAGCTTAGTCCATTTATCACAATAAAGAGAGGGATCCAATCCCAAATGTGCAGAGGGCAAATGAATCTTAACTCTCCAGTTGCCAGTGGTGACAAACTTGTTAAACTTGCAGTGACATCCGTGGAGCAAGGAGGGGTTAAAAAAGTCAAAACAAAGCCTGTGGCATGATCTCCGTGTGAGCACAGTACCTTGAATGATGGACAACAGGCAGACCAGCGTGTGGAGGGCCCTCCAACCCAAAAGGATGCAGAGCCAGGATCGCAGCAAGGCTGGGACAGAAGGAATCACACACAGAGTTTCAAGAGTTTTCAATAGTTAATAATGTATGTTCCATGAGCGCTGGAATATATTGTGTGTTTGTTGCACACTGACTTTGCAGTTAGAGAAAGGGTTTGCCTTTGCAATTTTGTTTGTTGATGCACTTTAATATAATAAAAAAAAAAAAAAAAAAATCGAATCGTAAATCGAGTTTTTTATAAAAAAATCGCAGATTTTTTTTTGGGGGAAAATCGCCCAGCCCTATTGGAACCCCCAAACATTATATATATTTTTTTAGCAGTCACCCTAGGGAATAAAGTGGCGGTCATTGCAATTTCTTATCTCGCACGGTATTTGCGCAATTATTTTTCAAACGCTTTTTTTTTTTTTTTTTTAAAACGGTTTTATTTATTAATAAATAACAAAACAGTAAAGTTATCCCAATTTTTTTGTATAATGTGAAAGATGTTACGTTGAGTAAATAGATACCTAACTTGTCACGCTTTAAAATTGCCGACACACATGGAATGGCCCAAAACTTTGGTACTTAAAAATCTCCATAGGCGACGCTTTAATTTTTTTTACAGGTTACCAGTTTAGAGTTAGGAGGTCTAGTGCTAGAATTTATTGCTCTCGCTCTAACGCATGCAGCGATACCTCATGTGTGGTTTGAACGGCGTTTACATATGTGGGCGGGACTTGCGCGAGCTACTGGGGACAGGGATGTTTAGAGATAGAGATAGAGATAGAGATAGAGAGATAGAGAAAATATATATATATATATATATATATATATATATATATATATATATATACATAATATATAATATCTATCTCTCTCTCTCTATCTTATATACTTCCGGGTACCCGGGCGTGACGTCATAACGTGGCGCCTCTGACAGTCACCGGTCATCTCTGACCATCTGGTCACCGGAAAGCTCTATGCTCTTCATCCGGCGGTGGCTGATTCGTTCTTTGGGCACTGGATGGCGGCGGGAGGGGGGGGGGCGTCCCCTCCCGCTGCCTATAAGAACGATCAAGCGGCGGAACCGCCGCTATGATCCTCCTTATGGTGGGCAGAATCGCCACCTGAGAAGGATATCTGAATGATGCCTGTAGCTGTAGGCATCATTCAGATATCTCCCCCTAAAGTCCAGGAAGTCATATGACGTCCTACGGTAGGGAAGTGGTTAAAGAATCAATCCCCCCTATCTTAAAACAGCATTTCCTCGATTCAGTGCAGAGTTCTTTGCTCAAGCCGCCGGCTGTGAAAAAAAAAAGAAGCAAGTTTATCGCAACATCGCTCAGGCGAGATAAAGAGGAACATTGTAACATTTAGTTCTTTTATTAGAACTTCTGTAAATTAAATCAGTTTACCCACTTAAAGACTAAACCTTTTTCTGACACTTGTTGCTTACAGGATAAAATCAGTATTTCTCTTACCGTCCATGGACTGACACCGCATCTTCATCTTGACAAAGTGGGTTATGCTCATAGGAGAAGACTAGGCAGAACGTTAGATGTTTTAACATACATTCCCTTACCAGAGCTTAACAGCCCCGCCCAGGGGGCGGTCCCTCTGGACATAACCCTCCTACCTGCAGCCTCAGTTGTTTTTTTCCTGCCTAGCAGAGGACGTGGCTTTCTTCAGAGCCAGACTCTTAAAGAAATGTTTTGTTCTTCTTCTTCTTTTTTTTTTTTTTTTGGAGATTCTTCTATCAACTGTCGCTTGGGCAACAGGTTGGGTAGTTCGCTATCCTCGTAGTCTTCCCAGTCCGACCATTGAGCGTGCTGATCCTCGCTCTGTGTGAGATCAGTTCACGACACACCCCATGGCTCCAGGGGTGGCCGGTGAGCTATTTGCTCCAGGATCCGCAGAAGATTGAACAGTTTTTCTGTATCTTTCGCGGTGGACTGGCGGACAGCTACTCGGTACTGCACTTTGATATGCTTGTCAGGAACACACCAGTGGGTCCTAGCTGGATGGGTAAGTACTGTTTCCCTGCCTCAGCTGATGAGTACACACTGTATGTTCCTATGGTAGAGGTGGGTTTTCCCTGTCTCCCCCTTGTGTTTTTTTACTATTGTCACCTACACTATGGTGCGGTGCCTGGGGGGGGTCTCTGTCTTGGTGGGGGTCCACAAGGGTCTGCATGAAGTGTGGGGGATTAGCTGTGTCAGCAGGGGCCTTGCGTGCCGTTCAGCGCCATGTTTTCACTGTGTTTTATTTTACAATTGAAAACCGCATTGGCGGCCATCTTGCCGTAGCCGCCTGTGACACACTTGTTATTGCGGCGGCCATTTTCTTGTAGCCGCGCGCTTTTGTGCTGATTGGATGGCGCAATTCTCCTCACTGTTCACTCGCAGGAGCCGCGCTGTAGAGGACGGACAAAGGCAGCGGAACTGAGCGGTCCTAGCCAGGTTGGTGAGTCCCCTGGGTAACCCCCCCCCACAGTCAGTGCAGCCGGAAGGTGGACTTTATCTCTCATATGGACAAAGTCTCAGAGGGTGGTGGTATGGAGTCAGTGTCACCTGCTTCCCTTTTCATGTCAGAAGCAACTGGCAGTGCTGCTGCACCTGTAGTCCCTATGGAACCGTTGACGGCAGTCCTGGAATCATTTGTTGCCAGGATGGAAGCAGCGTGCGAGCGCAAGGGGCTATTAAGCGCCCTCTCACCACACCATCTCCAGGGGAGTGCTCTGATTCAGATATGCGCATTGCTGTGGCACAGGACCCTAGCTCTGAATTCTTGGATATTTTTGACCAGGACATTCCTTGTGAGGAAGACTCCTTATCTGGGTCAGTACATGACAGGACACTTGTTAGTGAACTCATTGATGCTGTGAGGGACACTCAACCTGGATGCTGCGGCTGAGGAACCTGTGGTGGAGTCAGTCTCCTTTTTTGATTCTTTTCAAGCTAAGCCTTCTAAAAAGGTTTTTCCCAATACACCTTTTTTTGATAGATTCATTGAACAGGTTTGGGACAAACCACAGAAGACCTTTTGCGGTCTTGCAGCGTCTGGCAGCCTCTCCTCCGGTGGTCGACCGCCTGGTTGAATAAAGTCACAACTCTGCTGGTTGATGGGACCCCTGCTTTTAAGGACCCTACTGATAGGAAGTCGGAAATGGTGAGCCGAGCCATGTTCACCATGCTGGGATCCGCGCTGCGTCCTCTTGTAGCGGTGACTCAGATGCTCACGGAATTGGCGACGATTATGCAACAGTATGTGCAGGAGCATAATCTTCCTCCGGAATGCATTGCACTCGCAGACCAAATGGTACAGGGCCTAGAGTATGTGTGTGATGCCACTATGGACGTTGCCCCCTTAATTTCTAGGGCCTCGGTGTCTGCAGTGGTTTTGCAAAACCTGATCTGTTTAAAATGCTGGTCTGCTGACCTGGCCTCTAAGAAGCTCCTGACGGATTTGCCTTTCAAGGGCAGAAGGCTTTTTGGCCCTTACCTGGATGACATTATTAAAAATGTCACGGGGGTAAGAGCACCCTTCTTCCGCCGCCTCCTAAGGCGAAGGAGCCGCGCCGTAAGCCGGGTCCTTCCTTTTCCACTCAAGGTTTTTTTCGTCAGTCAAATCCCGCGGAAAAATTCTCCAAGACTGACAAGGGTGCGGCTGGGGGACAGAAGCGTCCCTTGGTGCGTAAGCCAACCAAGCCCGCCACTGCATGAAGTCTTGGCCCCTGCCTGACTCTGGGGTGGGGCGACGGCTTTGCAGGTTTGCGGATCGGTGGACCTCCCAGATCTCCGACTGGTGGGTGTGCGAGGTGGTTACCTCGGGGTACAGGATGGAGTTCCTTTCCTGGCCACCAGTCAGATTCTTTCCCTCAAATCTCTCTCCTTCCAGCGTGTCAGGCTGCCCTATTAGGGGCAGTGCAGGACTTGCTGAGGTGCGGAGTAATTGTGCCGGTACCGTCAAAGGAGAGGTTACAGGGATTTTATTTGAATCTGTTTGTGGTCCCAAAGAAGGACGGAGTCTGTCCAAATCTGGATCTCGAGGCCCTAAATGCCTTCGTGAAGGTTCGGAAATTCCGTATGGAATCCATTCGCTCGGTGATTGCTGCGCTCCACCCGGGGGATTTTCTGGCATCCTTGGACATCAAGGACGCCTACTTGCATGTCCCAATCTGCGTGGGTCACCAGAAGTTTCTGCGCTTCGCGATAGGCGAAGACCACTATCAGTTTGTGGCTCTTCCCTTCGGTTTGGCGTCAGCACCGCAGGTTTTCATCAAGGTGTTTGCCCCGATTCTAGCTCTGCTGAGACAGCGAGGCATTGCTATCTAGACGATCATCTTCTGAGAGCAGACTCTGGCTCAGAATTCGAGGAAAATGTGGAGCTAGCCAGTCAGGCCCTCTGAGAATTCGGCTGGCTGCTGAACATTCAGAAGTCGGTCCTGGTTCCGACTCAGCATCTGCAGTACCTGGGATTGATCCTAGACTCCTCGGAGGTGAGGGTATTTCTACCCTTAGACAAATTAGACTCAGTCTGCGGTACGGGTGCTGACGTTCTGCAAATGGTCGGCACTCCGTTTTTTTTTTTTGCATTAGGGTCCTGGGACTCATGGTGGCTTCCTTTCGAGGCGGTGCCGTACGCCAAATTCCACACTCGAGTCTTACAAAAAGAGATCCTTTCGTGCTGGAACAAGTCTCCGTTATCACTGGATCGTCGGATCAAGGTGAGTCATCTGGTCAGGGCATCCCTGAAGTGTTGGCTGAGATCCCGGCCCTTCGGTCGGGGAAGTCGTTCCTTCCTGTCCAGTGAACTGATCACAACGGATGCCAGTCTTTCGGGCTGGGGTGAAGTCTGGGGAGTTCTGTCAGCCCAAGGGCTCTGGACCCCGGACGAGTCCCGTCTGCCGATCAATGTCCTGGAACTCCGGGCAATCAGAGTGCCTCTCCTCGTGGTCAAGAAAACTGCAGGGACGCTCGGTCAGGATCCAATCGGACAACGCCACGGCAGTGGCTTATGTCAACCATCAGGGGGGAACTCGGAAGTCAGCTGCGGCGTCCGAGGTCGCTCATATCCTAAGGTGGGCGGAAAGAAGCATGCCGGCTCTGTCGGCCGTTTACATTCCAGGAGTGGACAACTGGCGGGTGGACTATCTGAGCCGCCAGATGTTGGACCAGGGGGAATGGTCCTTGCATCCGGAGTTGTTTCACCTCCTTTGCCGGAGGTGGGGCATGCCGGATGTGGACCTATTGGCCTCTCGACTCAATCAAAGTGTCGATTTGTGGCCAGGTCCAGGAATGCCTGGGCAGACACGGTGGCCCCGTGGGGTCGATATCGGCTGATTTGTGCCTATCCTCCACTGACGTTGCTTCATCGCCTTCTTCGCAGGGTGGAGGCCGAGGGGGATTCCGGTGATCCACATTGTGCCAGATTGGCCTTGGCGTCCTTGGTACGCCGATCTTGTGTGCCTAGTGGCGGACGTTCCATGGCTACTGCCGATGCGGGAGGACCTTCTGTCTCAGGGTCCCATACTTCGTCCTGCTTTACAGTCGCTGGCTTTAACGGCATGGCTATTGAAAGCCAGGTGCTGAGACCGGGGTCTCTCGGATTCGGTAATCTCGACCATGCTGAAGGCACGGAAATCTTCTTCCAGGAAGATATACCACCGTACCTGGAGGGGGGCCTACATCACTATATGCGAGGAGCTGGATTGCCGTCCACGGACGTATTCCGTTCCCAGAATCTTGCTGTTCTTACAGCGTGCTGTGACCCAAAAGCTTGCCTTAAGCCCCGTACACGCGGTTGGGCTTTTGGCCAAAAAAACTTCATTTTGAGCAAGTTGGACCAACAATCCAACCGTGTGTACGCTCCATTGGACAAACTTTTTTTTTTTTTTGCTTTTTTTTCTTGTTTTCCTCAGACAAAAGTTGGGTCTGCAAATGGACAAACTTTTGCCCAACAAAAGTCTGATGGAGCAAAGTCCGACCGTGTGTACAGAAAACAATCGGACTTTTTTCCGATGGACAAAACAACTAATGTTAAAATCAACCAACGATAGCAGAAGTTGACCAAAGGGTGGCGGAAAAGAGCAGAAAAACCACGTGATGTTGCAAAAAGTTTTTTGGGAAAGTTTGCAGAAAAGTCAGAGCGTGTGTGCGCTATGGGTGTTCCCGACCAACTCCGTTCGGACAAAAAAACACGGAAAAGTCCGATGGAAGTCCGACTGTGTGTGTACGGGGCTTTAAGCACCATTAAGGGTCAGATTTCAGCTTTGGCTATTTTCTTTCAGAGACCGCTAGCGGGCCATTCTTTGATTAGTACCTTCATACAGGTGGTCCGACATGTGCTCACCCCTGTTAAGCCACCTAGTCCTCCTTGGGATTTGAATTTGGTGATCTCGGTTCTTCAGGAACCTCCTTTTTGAAAACATCAGGGAGACTCCTCCCTTAACCTTATCTCAGAAGGTGTCTTTTCTGGTAGCCATTACTTCTGTCAGAAGGGTTTCCGAATTTGCGGCCTGGTCTTGCAAACCGCCATACTTGGTTCTCCGTAAGGATAAGGCGGTGCTACGCCCGCAGCCTTCTTTTCTCCCGAAGGTGGTCTCGGCCTTCCATCTTAATGAGGACATTGTGCTTCCGTCCTTATGTCCTTGTCCGTTGCATCCCAGAGAGTTTGCGCTCCACACGTTAAACGTGGTATGTGCCCTGCGGGTGTACCTGTCTGCTAAGGGTTTGATTCGTAAGTCTGACTCGCTGTTTGTGTCTGGTCCAAAACAGGGTCAGGCGGTTTCGTCTGCCACCATTTCTCGGATCAGGCAGACCGTCATACAGGCCTATGCCCTTAAGGGGCGGGCGCCTCCCTTTCCGGTTACGGCGCATTCTACCAGGGCAATTGGTGCTTCCTGGGCTTTCCGACATCAAGCGTCTGTCGCACAAGTGTGCAAGGCGGCAACCTGGTCGTCCACACATACCTTTTCAAAGTTCTATAAGGTTGATGTGGCTGCATCTTCTGCTTCCTTCGGCCGCAAGGTTTTGCAGGCGGCTGTTTAATGTTGCAACTCCTCCGTTGAGGAGCTCTGCTTGTTTGGGGTGAAGTTTGTTTTTTTCCTTGATACTGTTCCCACCCCTCATTCTTTGACAATGCTTTGGGACGTCCCACTTCTTCAAGATGAAGATGCTGTGTCCGTCCATGGACGTTAAGAGAAAATAGGATTTTTTTTGTACTCACCGTAAAATCCTTTTCTCTGACGTCCATGGACTGACACAGCACCCACCCCTCCTTTTTTGAGTTTGTACTGCTTTAATACGAACTGAGGCTGCTGGCTGCAGGCAGGAGGGTTATGTCCAGAGGGGGCTGTTCAGCTCTGGTAAGGGAATGTATGTTAAAACCTCTAACATTCCGCCTAGTCTTCTCCTATGAGCAGTAACATAACCCACTTTGTCAAGATGAAGATGCTGTGTCAGTCCATGGACGTCAGAGAAAAGGATTTTACGGTGAGTACAAAAAAATCCTATTTTTTGCTAGAAGATTACTTGGAACCCCCAAAGTGTGTGTGTGTGTGTGTGCGCGCGTGTGTGCGCGCGCGTGTGTGTGTGTGTGTGTGTGTGTGTGTGTGCGCGTGTGTGTGTGTGTGTGCGCGCGTACGTGTGTGCGCGCGTACGTGTGTGTGCGCGTACGTGTGTGTGCGCGTACGTGTGTGTGCGCGTATGTGTGTGTGTGTGTGCGCGTATGTGTGTGTGTGTGCGCGTATGTGTGTGTGTGTGCGCGTGTGTGTGTGTGTGTGTACGTAAGTACACTTTAATGAATTCACAACTAAACAGTAAAGTTAGCGTGTTTTTTTTTTTGTGAAAGCTCATGTCGCTTCGAGAAAAGTGGGCTTCTCGCTTTAGCCAGAATCCTGCAGCTCTACAATATACATGTGCCATTTTATGTTTTATATAGTTGAGGTACTGAACTTGAAGTACTTTCTCATTCATGTAGTTAAACTCAAAAATAAATATATTGCAGCTTACCAGTCTTAAGATGTGATGTCTGCATTCATTTTCTTTTTTTGGCTTTTTTCACCTGGTGATATGGCCAGTAACACACCACCTGCATTGGCCTCAGTTTGGATGAGGAAGCACTTTTGGACAGCAGCACTTTTTTTAGCTGAGGGGTGTTAAATTTACTAGCAGATTTAGATACACTAACAAATTGAAGCTAAACACCAGCCAACACTTTATAATCTGATAAAGCAAACAGTTCTTTTGTTTTTTGGGGGAAGAAAGGTTTTACATGACTAACAGCTGATTGTAAGCACCCCTGTAAGTGGTCTGTCCCAAACCTCCAACTGCTACACACGCAGAAAAAATTACTGGCCAAATCACCAGCTAAAAAAAGAAAAAAAAAAGCCTTAAAATAAATCAAATACAGCCATCACATCTAAGAATTGGTAAACTGCAATGTAATAAATGTTTTGGTTTAATACCACTTTAATTACCGTATGTCATCGGCATACTTTATTGAAACTAAAAGGGATTTAATACATAGGCAGTGCAGGTTGGGAAGAAATGGCAATATGTAAGACTTGTAGCATTTGTGTTTTCTATTTGTGCTCTTTGCCTTTCAGAACGAAGACAGTCCCAGCCCAAAAAGACAGCGATTATCTAATTCAGTTTTTGATTACACTGCACCATCTCCTGCACCATCGCCGCCAATGCGACCATGGGAGATGACGTCAAATAGGCGGCCTCCTTCGGCTCGACCCAATCAACACCACTTCTCAGGGGAAAGATGCAACACTCCTGCTCGTAACAGAAGGAGGTAAATGAATGTTCCTGCTGTTTCTTCTGTATGATGCCCTCTTTCCACAAGTGGAGTTCTAAAGGCTCTGCAAATTGACTGTTTAGTCCTGACCTTCAGGGGGCGGGATTTTTATTTTATTTTTTGCTAAAGTGGTTATAAAGCCAACTAATTTTTTAGTAAAACTATTGTTTGTGTGTTTTTTTTTTTGTTTTTTTGCCATTTATGTCCCATTGGGGAGATACAACTTCAATTCCTGTCCCATTGGGGAGATATAACTTCACTTCCTGTCCCATAGCAAAAACAGGAAGTGAGGCAATCCATGCAAATTAAGGTAAACCCCTGGGGCCCCCCAGGTCACCAGAACTAGTATGCCCATTGGAAGATATCCCCTCCTCTTACTTTTCTAGGGACAACCCAAAATTTGGTATTTTCTTTTACTTTCAGTGATGATGGTAAACAGGACAAATGGTTATTCATGCCAATGATCACCCTTCTAGAGGTCTCACAAGCCCTGCAGCTTTCAAAATAACAGCCCATATGGCAGTACAGGCTGAAAGTTGTAGAGCTTGTCTCCTGGAGCTGGACATTGTACCCGCTTCCATTGATCATGGGTGCAATGCTTTCCAGACTCCTAGGGGGAAAACAATGCATTTTCTCTCTTCGTCCATGGACAGACACAGCTCCTTAAATCTTGACATGTGGGTTATGTTCCTGTTCATAGGAGAGGACTAGGCAGAACATGTTATCTTAAAACATGTAACTTTAACAGAGTTGACCAGCCCCGCCCAGGGGGCGGTTCCTCCGTACATAACCCTCCACCATGCAGTCAGCCTCAGTTTTTTTTCTGCCCAGCAGAGAAGGACGTGGCTCCCTTTGGGCCCAGAGATCTGAAGATTTTTTTTTTTGTGATATCTTCTATCAACTGCTGGCTGGGCGACAGGCTGTAAATTATAGATCCTTGTCTTCCCAGTTCCGGCCATCGAGCGTGCCAGTCCTTGGCTTTGCGCTGGTTCTGCCACGACGTACCCCATGGCTCCAGGGGTGGCCAGTGAGCACATGCTCCGGGGTCCACATATGACTGGGCCGTTTGCTGTCTCACTCAAAGTGGACCGGGGCGACAGCTACTCCGTACCATCGGTTGTGGGTCTGTCAGGGACGCGCCATCATTTCTTCGCAAGAACGGGTAAGTACGGTTCCTCCTGTCTCGGCAGGATGGAACAGCTGGCCATTCCCGGGATTAAGGGGTCCTCCCTTTCCTTGCTCTCTGTCGCCCTTTCCCCTCCTGCCCTAGGGCATGCTGCGACCGGGGTGTACCTGTGGGGGGGGACTCAGAGTCCCTGTGGGGGACCGTGGGGTGCCGGGGTCCACTTTCTGTGAGGGGGGGGGTTTGTCTCTTGAGAAGTCTCTGCACGGCCTTCTCGTCCACATCCTGGGGCTCGGGCGCCATTTTTAGTGTGCCTGCCCTTTCTATTAGAATTTCCATAGGCGGCCATTTTGTCGTGGCCCAGGCCGGTATTGCGAGCGGCCATTTTCTTGTGGTCCGCGCCCTTTTTATGAGGCGTCTGGCGGCCATTTTGGAGTGGGTTTTGGCCTCTAGCACTGGCTTTCTGAACGGCGCACAGCTTTCTCCGTTTTTTTTTTTTTTCATCGCACACATGCTGTGTATACAAGGAAGGCGGGCAGTGGTGCTGAGCCGGTCTCCCTCTTGGTGGTGAGTCCCCTGGGTTACCCCTCCTCGGTCAGTGCAGCAAGGAGGGTGTCAGTGGGTGTTAATGGAGTCAGTATGTGACCTTTCTCCCCTAAATTGCCAGAGGCAGCTAACGGTGACCCTGCACCTGCGGTTTCCATGGATACGCTGTCAACAGTCCTGAAATCATTTGTTGCCAGGGTAGAAACGGCATGCGGGCGTAAGGGGGGGGGTGAGAAAGCTCCCCCCTCCCCCCGCCATCTTCTGGGGAGTGCTAGACAGGGCACTTATGAGTGCACTTCTGATGCTGTGCGGGACACTCTCCAGCTGGTAGATGCAGCTGGGACTTCCGCAGAGTAGTCTGTCTCCTTTGGGTCACACAAATCTGACCGCTTTGTGACAGTTTTTTCCTTATGTTATGTTCTTTGAAAGTTCATAGATAAGAAATGGGAACGGCCACAGAGGTCATTTGTGGTCTCTCAGCGCATGGCGGTCCATTATCCTTTTGGGGAATGCTTTTTTAAAAAAAAAATGGGCCTCTTCCCGGTCGCGGAAACCCCTGTCTTAAAGGACCCTACTGATAGGAGGTCCAAAGCGGTGACCCGCTCCAGGTTCACCATGCTGGGGTCAGCGTTGCGACCTATATTGGCTCAAACTTTCACTGAATGGGCAAGGATTTTGCAACCGACGGGAGAATCAGCTTCCTCAAGAGTGCGTAAGGCTGGCTGACCAAATGGTACAGGGCTTTGTGTATGCCTGTGGTGCCACTCTGGATGCGGCCCCTTGATTTCCAGAGCCTCTGTATCTGCGGTGGTACTGCGCCACCTGATTGGCTGGCTGATATGCTGGTCCACTGACCAAGCATCCAAAAGAGCTCTGGCCGATTGTCTTCTTGAGGTTTTTTGGTACCAGCTGGACGACATTATTAAGGATATCACTGGAGGTAAGAGCACACTTCTCCCGCAGTCCTCTAAGGGGAAGGAGCCGCGCCGTTGGCCGGGGCCCTCCTATTCCACCCAGAAGCGTTTTTTTCGTCAGTCAGGGTCAGCCAGCAGATCCTCCCAGACTGATGAGGCTCCAGCTGGGGGACAGAAGCGTCCCTGGGTGCGTAAGCCGAACAAGCTGGCTAACAAGCCTGCTACTGCATGAACTTGTGCCCCCGTCCAACTCAGGGGTGGGGGGACGGCTTGGCAAGTTTGTAGCTCGGTGGACCTCGCTGCTCTCTGACCAGTGGGTCTGTGAGGTGGTCACCTCGGGGTATAAGATAGTTTCTTCTTGTCCACCAAACTGATCTTTCCCTCAAATCTTCCTCTCCTTCCGGCTCGTCTGTCTGCTTTGATGGGAGCAGTACAAGACTTGCTCAGGTGCAGAGTAAGTTTACCTGTGCCCCTGGTGGAACGGTTTCATGGATTCTATTCAAATTTGTAGTCCCAAGGAAGGACGGTGTCCGTCCAATCTTGGACCTCAGGGCCCTCAATATCTTTGTGGGTGCGAAAGTTCAGGATGGAATCCATTCGTTTGGAGGTTGCTGCGCTCCATCCGGGGGATTTTCTGGCGTCCCTGGACGTCAAGGACACATACTTGCATATCCCCATCTGCAATAGCATCAGCACCAAGAGTTTTTAACAAGGTGCTCGCCCCGATCTGGCTTTGCTGAGGCGGCGAGGCATTGCTATTGTGGGCTACTTGGACGATCTTCTAAGAGCTGCTTCTGGCTCAGAATTAGAGGACATGTCTATAGCCAGTCAGACCCTCCGAAAAATTGGTTGGGTACTGAACATACAAAAGTCGGTGTTGGTACCGACTCAGCGTCTGGAGTACCTAGGCTTGATCCTGGACTCCTCGGAGGCGAAGGTCTTCCTTCTTTTGGAGCAGTCGCAGACGCTCCAGTCGGCGGTGAAATTGTTAGCATCCCGCAAATGGTCGTCTCTCTGTTTTTGCATGCAAGTTCTGGGCCTCATGGTGGCCTCCTTTGAGGCAGTACTGTATGCCCAATTCCACACAAGTATTGCAGGAGGAGATCCTGTCCAAATGGAACAGATCTCCATTGTCTCTGGATTCATGTAAGTCACCTGGTCAAGGCTTCACTGAGAGGGTGGCTGATATCCCCGGCTCTTCAGTCCGGGAGGTCGTTCCTTTCTTTCCTTGGGACTGTGATCACGACGGACACCAGCCTCACAGTCTGGGGGGGGGGGGGTCCAGTCGGCCCAGGGTTGCTGGGCTCCGGAAGAGTCTCTCCTACCGCTCAATGTCCTCGAACTTCGAGCGATCAGACTGTGCCTCTTCAAGTGGTCGCAGAGACTTAAGGGGCGTCTGGTCAAAATCCAGTCAGACAACACCACGGCGGTGGCTTCTGTCAACCATCAGGAAGGAACAAGGAGCTTGGCCGCAGCATCGGAAGTCGCTCACATCGTAAGTTGGGCTGAAAGGAGCGTGCCGGCTCTATCGGCTGTTTACATCCGGGTGTAGAAAACGGTCAGGCGGACTAACTCAGCCGCAAGATGCTGGACCAAGGGAATGGTCGTTACACCCAGAGATGTTTCTCTCCTGGCTTCTCGACTCAACGCAAGGTGTCGAGGTTTGTGGCCAGGTCCAGGGACCCCTGGGCAGGCGCGTTGGTGGCTCCATGGGGTCAGTATTGGCTAATTTATGCCTTTCACCCAATGAAATTCCTCGTCTGCTCCGCAGAGTGGAGGCCGAGGAGATTCTGGTGATTCTAATCGCCCCAGACTGGTCCCGGTGTCCCTGGTACGCCGACCTCAGACTGGTAGCTGACGCTCCCTGGCGGCTGCCACTGCGGGAGGATTTTGTCTCAACGTCCCATACTTCAGCCTGTTTTACTGTCGCTGGCTTTAACGGCATGGCTGTTAAAAGCCAGGTACCAAGGGACCGTTGTCTGTCAGATTCGGGCTTGAGTCCAGGAGTTCTGGTCTACTCTGTGCTATGTCGCTTGGGTGTCCCCGTGCTCATCACTAGTGGGATCGCAGCTGTCAATGGCCGCCAGTATAAAGCAGCCTGGATAATACTGTGAAACAGACTTCAGCCGGGCATGGTGGCGTGCATCTGTAATCCCAGCTGCTTGGGAGGTTGAGGCTTGATTAATCTCCATGTTGAGGGCCCGGAAATCTTCTTCCTGGACATTCTACCATCGCACTTGGAAGGCCTACATCTCTGTGTGAAGAGATGGCCTGGCGCCCACGGGCATATTCGGTTTCTCGGATCCTGCTGTTCTTACAGTGGATCTGAAACTTGCCTTAAGCACCATTAAGGGGCAAATTTTAGCCTTGGCTGTCTTCTTCCAATGATCCCTGGCGGTGCACTCACTGGTAAGTATGTTTGTGCAGGGGGTCCGACACGACGTTCTCCTGATTTGACCACTGCTTCCTCCGTGGGACTTGAATCTAGTGCTCTCGGTACTTCGTGAACCTCCCTTTGAGAACATCAGGGAGATTCCTCAACGCTTTCTCTGAAAGTTGCCTTTCTAGTTGCCATTACATCAGTCAGAAGGGTTTCTGACTTGGCGGCCTTGTCTTGCAAGTCACCTTACTTGGTCCTCCATAAGGATAAAGTGGTGCTACGCCCGCAGCCTTCCTTCCTTCCTTCCTAATGTAGTTTCGGCTTTTCTCCTAAACGAGGACATTGTACTTCCATCCTTTGTGTCCTCGACCGTCGCATCCCAAGGAGGTTGCATTACATTCTTTAGACGTGGTACGTGCCCTACGGGTGTACCGGAAGTCTGACTCGCTGTTCGTGTGAGTGCCTGGTACACAGAAGGGCCTGGCTGTTTCGTCGGCCACCATTTCTAGGTGAATCAGGCAGACCGTCATCCAGGCCTATGCCTTTAAGGTGCGAGCGCCTCCCTTTCCTATCACGGCGCATTTAACCATGGCAATTGGTGCCTCCTGGGCTTTCCAACATCTAGTATCTGTCTCACAGGTGTGTAAGACGGCGGCGACCTGGTCGTCTGTTCACACTTTCTCATAGTTTTTAAAAGGTTGAAGTGAGTGCATCTTCGGATGCTTCCTTTGGCCGCAAGGTTTTGCAGGCGGCTGTTTGAGGTTGCAGCAACTCCTATGAGGAGCTCTGTTTGTTTGGGGTGAAGTTAAGTCTTTTGGTTGCTGTTCCCACCCCTCTTCTTTTTTTTTTTTTTTTTTTTCTGACACTACTTGGGGACGTCCCACATGTCAAGATTTAAGGAGCTGTGTCCGTCCATGGACGAAAAGAGAAAAAATGATTTTTTTGTACTCGCCGTAAAATCCTTTTCTCTGTCGTCCATTAACAGACACAGCACCCACCCCTCCTTTTTTTTAGTTTGTACTGCTTTTCTATGAACGGAGGCTGCTGACTGCAGGTAGGAGGGTTATGTACAGAGGGACCGCCCTCTGGGCGAGGCTGTTCAACTCTGTTAAAGTTACATGTTTTAAGATAATCAACATGTTCTGCCTAGTCCTCTCCTATGAACAGGAACATAACCCACATGTCAAGATTTAAGGAGCTGTGTCTATCCATAAACGACAGAGAAAAGGATTTCACGGCGAGTACAAAAAATCCAAATTTTTTTTTTCCTGCAAAATATGTGCATTTATTTTTTCCCCAAAAAGTGGAGTTCCGCCAAAAATGGAAATTCCGCTTTAAGTGCAGGTGACCCCCTGACATGCCACATTTGGCATGTCATTATTTTTTTGGGGGAGGAGCGGGCACCCTGTTTACTCTTTCGTTCATGGATGGACACAGCTTCCTATTGACAAGTGGGTATTCTCCTTCATTTAGGTGTGAATTGGCAGAAAACTTGTAGAAAGTGTTCACACCACACCTTATACAGCACTGCCCAGGGGGCGGACCCTCTGGGTATAATCCCTCTCTGCACCTCGCAGATCAGTTTTTTTCTGCCTAGCAAGGGCAACTCCTTCGTTGAGGAGCTCTGTCTGTTGGGGTGAAGTTTTAATGCTGTTCCCACCCCTCGTTTTTGACACTGCTTTGGGACGTCCCACTTGTCAATAGGAAGCTGTGTCCGTCCATGAACGAAAGAGTAAATAGGATTTTTGTGCTCACCGTAAAATCCTTTTCTCCGAGTTCATGGACGGACACAGCACCCACCCCTTGTTTTTAAGTTTGTACTGTTTTTTGACTAATTACCAGAAAGGGGGAAAAAAGTTGCGCGACTCAGTGAAGTGATAAAGCTGCCAGCATTAACAATATGATATTGCACAAAACATGAAAAACGAAAAAATGTGGCGCTAGTGACAATAAGGACAACCCTTGGTGATCCAAGAACTGTATGTAAAACACCTAATGAGTGATACAGTGTAGGACACCACTGAGGGTGTGAATAAAAATGAATATCACAAAATGCAATCACAATAGGTCAGTGAACAAAACATATAAAACAGTGTGTATGTGAGTAATACCAGGAAATAAAAATAAATATAAATATCAAGTCCTCAATCTACTCCAAGGAGAAGATTCCTGGTGAGAAACCAATAAAGAATAAAAGTCTCTGCTGCACCACTAATGGGCAAACTAGATGTTTTTGACTAATCTGTGTGGTGCAGAGAGGGATTATACCCAGTGGGTCCGGTGTGGTGTGAACACTTTCTACAAGTTTTCTGCCTAGTCACTCCTAAATGAAGGACAATACCCACTTGTCAATAGGAAGCTGTGTCCGTCCATGAACTCAGGAAAGGATTTTACGGCGAGTACAAAAATCCTATTTTTACAGGCACACAGCTCCCACTTCCTCCCTGGCGTCGAAGGAAGATCACCTCCTCCCCCCTCCCTGCAATCTTCTGGGACACGTCACAGGTCCCAGAAGATTTCCCGGCCAAGCGCAGCTTGCTCCCGGCTGTGAAGCCAAAGCTGTGCGCCCACATTAACAATGCCGGCGCTGCAGAGAGGAGCGGGGCTCTGTGCGCCCGTATCACTGGACCGTGGGACCGGTAAGTGATTATTAAAAGTAAGAAGATACAATTTTATTTTCTCTTGTCATCCATGGACTGACACAGCGTGTCTTATACACCTTTACACGTGGGTTATGTCCCTGCTTGCAGGAGAAGACCTAGGCAGAATGTGAGATGTTATACATACATTCTAAACAGCCAGAGCTGAACAGCCCCGCCCAGGGGGGCGGTCCCTCCGGCATAACCCTCCCACTGCAGCCAGCAGACCTCAGTTTTTTTCTGCCTAGCAGAAGGAGAAGACGTGGCTCTCTCAGGAGCCAGTCTCCTGACCTATTTTTATTCCTTTTGGAATTTTTTCCTTTTTTTTTTTTTTTTTCTTTCTCTCTTTTGAGATCTTCTATCAACTGTCGGCTGGGCAACAGGTTGGGTACAAGAGATCCTCGTAGTCTTCCCTGTCCGACCATCGAGCGTGCTGATCCTCGCCTTGTGTGCGTGAGACTCAGTTCACGACATGCCCCACGACTCCAGGGGTGGCCGGTGGGCTTCCAGCTCCGCGGTCCTCTCAAGATACAACAGTCCGGCTGTATCTTTCGCGGTGGACAGGGCCGACAGCTACTCAGTACCGCACTGTGATAGTTCTGTCAGAAACACACCAGTGGGTCCCTCAGGGGACGGGTAAGTAGTCTCTCCTGGCTGCAGGTGAGTACATGCTGTGTGTTTCTTATGTGGGGGATTTCCCTGTCTCCCCCTGTGTTTTTTAATGTCACTCTCTGTGCACTTCGCTGGCGCTGTACTGTGTGGGGTGCCTGGGGGCCATACTGTCCGGGGGGGGGGGGCTCATGCTGCTCTGCATTTCGCTGGGGCTGTTTATTTGAGAGTGAGGGGCCTGGGCGCCGTTCGGCGCCATGTTTGGTGACTGTGCTGTTTTTTACATTGGCGGCCATCTTGCCGTGGCCGCCAGAGCACATTGCGGAGGCCATTTTCTTGTAGCCGCACCTTCTTCTAGCTCTAGTTTGGCCTCTAGCGCCGCTCAGGAACGGCGCGAATCTCCTCAGTCTCTCTCCTCTCAGCTCACTCACGCTGAGCAGCGCGGTGCGGAGAGACAGGGCAGCGGAACCGAGCGGTCCTGGTCAGGTTGGTGGGTCCCCTGGGCATTCCCCTACTTCAGTCAGCACAGCCTGTGGGTGGTCTCAGAGGGGGACATTATGGAGTCAGTCACCAGCTTCCCCTAACATGCCAGAGGCAGCAGCCAGTGCTCCAGCACCTGCGGTCCCTATGGACCAGTTGTCGGCAGTCCTGGAATCATTTCTGACCAGGATGGAAGCTGTGTGTGAGCACAAGGGAGCAAAAAAGCGCCCTCTCCCCACTTTATCTCCACAAGGGGAGTGCTCTGATTCAGATATGGGCCTAGCTATTGCTGCGCAGGACCCTAGCTCTGAATATTTGGATGGTTTTGAACAGGACATTCCTTGTGAGGAAGACTCCAGTTCTGAGTCAGTAAATGACAGGGCGCTTGTTAGTGAACTCATTGATGCTGTGAGGGACACTCTCAAGCTAAATGCTGCGACTGCAGAACCTCAGGCGGATACAGTCTCCTTTAGTTCTTTTAAGACCAAGCCTTCTAAAAAGGTTTTTCCATATGTACCTTTCTTTGACCAGCTCATTGACCAGGTCTGGGAAAAGCCACAGAAGACTTCATGGTCCCGCGGCGTTTGTCTATTAGATACCCCTTTGAAGACGCCCTGCTTAAAAAGTGGGCTTCTCCCCCGGTGGTCGACCCTCCAGTCGCCCGTTTAAGCAAGGCCACCACTCTCCCGATGGAGGGGACTCCTGCGTTTAAGGACCCCACTGACAGGAGGTCAGAAGTGGTGAGTAGAGCCATGTTCGCCTTGTTGGGATCCGCCCTACGGCCAGTAGTAGCGGCGACCCTTGTGTCTCAGACACTCACGGAATGGGCAAAAATTTTGCACCAGACTGTGCAGGAGTATAACCTTCCTCCAGACACTATTGCTCTGGCCCACCAGATGGTGCAGGGTCTGATATATGATGCACTTGGTGAAGCACAATAACACACAAATTATGGAAAATTGCTATTTTCGCCTCGCCACCTCTCAACTGGAGAATGCTTTACTTTCATTGATAAAATGCGAAGGAGTCTCTGAATGCACTCTTACTGAGCGGTAAATCTCCTGTGTTCACAATGCAGCAGGTCAGCCACTCAGCAAAGGTCCCTAGAGCTAGTGTGCAGTATTGGTATGTATTATAGGAAATTCCGGCTTCTGGAGGGATCCTACAGGTATAAAATATATGCGTAGTGATCCAAGCTAGAGTGATGCAACTGTGTAAAAATATCCATACCTGGAATTTTTCTTTAACCAGGGCTTTTTTTTTTTTTAGTCCTCCAGTTAGAAGGCAAAGAGGAAGAAGGGACAGGCTGTCGCGCCATAATTCTGTTAGCCAAGATGAAAATTATCATCATATTTCCTATGGCCAGCAGCAGACTGTAGAGGAGCCCAGGGCCTTTCACCCTCCGAATGTATCTCCCCGCATGCTACACCCGGCTGCACACCCACAACAGCAAAATACCGTTATGGTTGACATTCATGAGCAGGTATGGTACAATTATATTTTTCAAGTTTTTGCTTCTGTTTGCATTACTAAACTGCTAAAGAATACATATTAAAAGTAATAGTGTTATTAAATGTAACTTCTGTTGGTTGATTTGACCCCTCTCTTCCAGATTCACCAGGGTACAGTACCGGTTTCTTACACTGTTACAACTGTAGCACCACATGGAATCCCTCTGTGTACTGGGCAGCACATCCCTGCTTGTAGCGCACAGCAGGTTCCAGGCTGTTCTGTGGTCTTTAGTGGACAGCACTTACCCATCTGCAGTGTGCCTCCTCCAGTAAGTTGTGGGAAGATTTGTCTCGCTTTAATTACAAATTACTTTTTTTTTTTTTTTGTCAGGTCTAAAAATCGTCAAGTAGTATAGAAAGCTGACCTATTGAAGATGTTAATCTATTGTCCTCTACAGAATAACTGGAGTCTTGAAACGTGGCTCCACACCAATGTTTTTTGTGCTTCCCTAAGCCCCAGACGTACTGGAAAAAAATGGGTTGCATATTGTAATTCAAACCGTAAATTTGCACAGTAAAGCTGACCATAGACCACCCAAATTTCAGCCAATTGCTGCTCAGTCTGCCAAAATTCAAGCTGTGGTTGGCCTTGCAAGCACCACCCAGCAAGAATAAAATGAGCCAGGTGGAACACAATGCTGCCCTACTGTATGTAGCTGATGCTACTACAGTATGATACAGCGCACACAGTGACCAAATCACTCAATGAAAATAGCTTGCGCCAGGTTGGCCCAAATGAACAATTGAGTGACAGGAAACCTGGACTTCAGCTTTAAGCAATTTGGCTTCTTTGTCAGTAGGTTTGTCAATATGCTGCTAGACTTTCACTGAAAGCTGGCACATTTGCATACAGTCCACAAGCTTGGCAATTGAGTTGTATAAATAGCTTCATTTGCTTTTTGAATGTAGTTTTGCAACTAATTTTTTATATTGGTGTGAAAAAACGTTTTATAAATAAACCTTGCTAGCTCTTGAACCCCTTTTTCTCTGAGGCCTTTTTTAATAGGGTGACCACCAGCTCTATTCTGCAGGGAAATAATTTCCCTGTGCTTTTGTCCAACCCACTGCAGTCAGTGCCCCAGCTGGTAATAGCCGAAACAGGGACTTTCTGTGAATTTAACTGACCCCCTTGGCCTATTACAGCTAGTGGGGGAAAAAAAATGCAATGACTCCAGGGATAGAAATAAAAAAAAATTCTGCCATGTTAAAATAATAGTAATGGTCTGCATCAAAGGTCTTTTTTATTTTGCCTACAGTTATATATTTTTTTTATATTCGAATCTGATCTTGTTTATCAATTTTTTTTATTTGCATTACACCCTATTTTATTTTATTTATTTTTTATATAAGCATTATTCCAGGCTGTATGTAAACTGCTGTATTCCAAACAGTTTGAAGATCCTAAAGTTATACTTAAACCATATGACAAAAGCAAACTCTGCCAATATGTTAAGTATATTTAACCAAACTACAAAGAATTTGTGTCTTTTTAAAACACTGTTGCAATATTTAGTAGGCAAACCTCTGCCAGTGTCTAGCTTAAAAATTTACTTAAAGTACAATAAATAAATTCATAGATAAGTCAAAACCAAAATGGATACATAAAGAGGTTCTTCACTCTCTTTGGGCGAAAAAAGTCAGTAGCTACAAATACTGTAGCTGCTGACTTTTAATACTCACCTGTCCAGGGATCCAGCGCTGTCCTCACCCAGGCTCGTTCTTTGCTGGTCTTCGTGCCCCTAGTGCAGGCATTTTAACTGTGGGTAGGAAGCCGGTTGTGGCTTCTTGCAGCTTCACGTTGCACATGTGCGAGCTGCGCTTTGTAAATGGTCCCGAAGCCCCCCCCCCCCAAAAAAAAAATATAAGTTCTAAAAGTAGGAAGGTGGGTGAAGTTCCACTTTAACTTCCACTTCAAGTATTGACTGTTTTATGTACTTATGTACTTATGTGACTTAATGGAAGAAGAGTAACCAAAGCATACTTTAACCACTTAAGCCCCGGACCATTTGGTAGCTAGAGGACCAGAGGTGATTTCAGAATTTTGCACTGCGCTGCTTTAACTGTAAATTGTGCGGACATGCAATGTTGTACCCAAACGAAATTTGCGTCCTTTTCTTCCCACAAATAGAGCTTTCTTTTAATGGTTTTTGATTGCCTCTGCAATTTTTTATTTTTTGCGATATAAACGGAAAAAGACCGAAAATTTTGAAAAAAAATGATATTTTCTACTTTTTTTGTTATAAGAAAAATCGAATAAACTCAATTTTAGTCATACATTTAGGCCAAAATGTATTCAGCCACATGGCTTTAGTAAAAAAAATGTCAAGCGTATATTTATTGGTTTGCGCAAAAGTTATAGCGTTTACAAACTAGGGTACATTTTCTGGAATTTACACAGCTTTAAATTTATGACTGCCTATCTCATTTCTTGAGGTGCTAAAATGGCAGGGCAGTACAAAACCCCCCCAAATGACCCCATTTTGGAAAGTAGACACCCCAAGGAAATTGCTGAGAGGCATGTTGAGCCCATTGAATATTTTTTTTTTGTCCCAAGTGATTGAATAATGACAAAAAAAAAAATTACAAAAAGTTGTCACTAAATGATATATTGCGCACACATGCCATGGTTATATGTGGAATTGCACCCCAAAATACATTCTGCTTCTGAGTACGGGGATACCACATGTGTGGGACTTTTTAGGAGCCTAGCCACGTACGGGACCCCGGAAACCAAGCCCCGCCTTCAGGATTTCTAAGGGCGCAAATTTTTGATCTCACTCCTCACTACCTATCACAGTTTCGAATGCCATAAAATGCCAAGATAGCCCAAAACCCCCACAAATGACCCCATTTTGGAAAGTAGACACCCCAAGCTATTTGCTGAGAGGCATGGTGAGTATTTTACAGCTCTCATTTGTTTTGAAAATGAAGAAAGACATTTTTTTTTTCTTTTTTAAATTTTCAAAACTTTGTGACAAAAAGCGAGATCTGCAAAATACTCAACATACCTCTCAGCAAATAGCTTGGGGTGTCTACTTTCCAAAATGGGGTCATTTGGGGGGGGTTTTGTGCCATCTGGGCATTCCATGGCCTCCGAAACTGTGATAGGCAGTGAGGAGTGAAATCAAAAATTTACACCAATAGAAATCCTGAAGGCAGTGCTTGGTTTTCGGGGTCCTGTACGCGGCTAGGCTCCCAAAATGTCTCACATGTGGTATCCCCGTACTCAGGAGAAGCAACAGAATGTATTTTGGGGTGTAATTCCACATATAACCATGGCATGTTTGAGCAATATATAATTTAGTGACAACTTTTTGTACCCTTTTTTTTTTTTTTTTTCTTTTGGTCATTATTCAATCACTTGGGACAAAAAAAAAATATTATTCAACGGGCTTAACATGCCTCTCAGCAAATAGCTTGAGGTGTCTACTTTCCAAATTGGGGTCATTTGGGGGGGTTTTGAACTGTCCTGGCATTTTATGCACAACATTAGGAAGCTTATGTCACACATCATCCACTCTTCTAACCACTTGAAGACAAAGCCCTTTCTGACACTTTTTGTTAACATGAAAAAATATTTTTTTTTTACAAGAAAATTACCGTATATACTCGAGTAAAAGCCGAGTTTTTCAGCACATTTTTTTGTGCTGAAAATGCCCCCCTCGGCTTATACTCGAGTCACCTTTTTGCGCCTAATCTCCCGGACTTTGGGGACCCGGTACTGGCCGGCCATAGGTCCCCTGGACCCCAAACTTGGCACACACGTAGCCTCACTGCTTCTCTACAACTGTAGAAAGTTTGTTGTCCAGAGGACCTACAGCCGGGGAGCACCGATTTTTCAAAGCTGGGCACCCCTTCCATAGACTCCCATGTTAAACTGTAATTTCTCTGGTGAATTTGGGGACCCGGTACCGGCAGGTCGTAGGTTTCTTGGACCCGAAACTTGGCACACATGTAGCCCCATTCCTCCTCTATAAATGTGCAATAGTGTTTTGTGTCTGGGGGACTTACGGCCGGGGAGTATCGATTTTTGAAACCCGGGCACCCCTTCCATAGACTCCAATGTTAAATGTCAGTCTAGTCATGGGCACAGTGAGGCATGGGCACAGTGAGGCATGCAGATGGACACCCTAGGCTTATACTCGAGTCAATAAGTTTTCCCAGTTTTTAGTGGTAAAATTAAGTGCCTCGGCTTATATTCGGGTCGGCTTATACTCGAGTATATACGGTATGTTGAACCCCCAAACATTATATTTTAAAGAAAAGGCCCTACAGATTAAAATAGTGGGTGTTGCATTTTTTTTTCACACAGTATTTGCGCAGCGATTTTTCAAACGCATTTTTTGGGGGAAAAACGCACTTTTTTTTTATTTTTAATGCACTAAAAAACTATATTGCCCAAATGTTTGATGAAATAAAAAAGATGATCTTAGGCCGAGTACATGGATACCAAACACGACATGCTTTAAAATTGCGCACAAACGCGCGGCGACAAACTACATTTTTAAAAGCATTTAAAAGCCTTTACAGGTTACCACGTTAGATTTACAGAGGAGGTCTACTGCTAAAATTACTGCCCTCAATCTGACCTTTGCGGTGATACCTCACATGCATGATGCAATTGCTGTTTACATATTACGCTAGACCGACGCTTGCGTTCGCCTTTGCGCAAGAGCAGGGGGGGACAGCGGTGCTTTTTTTTTTTTTTTTTTTATTTATTTTGCTTTTTTATTTTTAAACTGTTCCTTCCATATTTTTTTTTTACCATTTTTATTGTTATCTCAGGGAATGTAAATATCCCCTATGATAGCAATAAGTAGTGACAGGTACTCTTTTTTTTGAAAAAAAATGGGGGGTTAGACCCTAGATCTTTCCTCTGCCCTCAAAGCATCTGACCACACCAAGATCGGTGTGATATAATGCTTTCCCAATTTCCCAATGGTGCTGTTTATATCCGGGGGGGGGGCGGCATTCCCTCCCACTGCTTGTAAAAGCAGTCTAGAGGCTAATTATCTGCTAGCATTGCTTTTACATGAAAGCCGGCCACTGGCTGAAAAGAATGCTACCAAGATGATGCCTAAACCTACAGGCATCATTCTGGTATAACCATTCAAAGTCCAGCAACATACCAGTACGTTGCTGGTCCTTGTTGGACATGTATTGTAATCATTTTTTTCATGCAGCCTGTTGGCTGAACGAAAAAAAGAGATTGATCGGTGGGTATGCCCACCATTAGAATACCTCCCTCCATCCACCCACTTCTAATGATGGGCATATATGCCGAAGCATGGGGGCATCCTCCCGCAAAAAAGTTATGCCACGTACACACGGTCGGACTTTTCCACGGGCAAGCCTTCGTCGGAATTTCGACCGTATGTACATGGCATAAAAGGTTATGCCACGTACACACGGTCGGACTTTTCCACGGGCAAGCCTCCGTCGGAATTTCGACCGTATATACGGGACATTAGGAGCAAAATCGCTCCTCCGCCCCTGCTGCCCCCATGCTTCGGCATATATGCTCTTTTTTTTTAACTGTGGTGGTGAAATCACCTCCTACGGCACTGGAGTCACGGCTTTATGTATCGTGGGAGCAAACGCTGTTGCTGTCAAGATAAATAATTCCGCGCTGCAGTTGAATGGCGCACCTGAAAACAAAAAATTACATACCTGAAAAGCAAGCATGATAAAACATTGCAGAATGGAATACAGTAAAAAAGCAGAACAATAGAGAGAAAAATAAAACTACAACTATTTTTGGTTTTATTTTATATTTTTTTGTGGTTTTTTTTTACTTTATTTTTTTTTCTTTTTTTTTTTTTTTTTTTTTTTACACTTTTTTTTTTTTTTTTTTTGTAACTTTAACAACTGTAATGGTTCGGGTCTCTCAAAAGTAATGGCATCTTGGGAGACCCTGTGTAAGTGTGTCCTAGTCTGTGAAATGCTGTACCCTACGCTAAAACTTCACTTTTGAGTGGTAGCGTTCAAAACATTCACCAAGGCAAAGACCAGGTTTGTCAGGACAGAGTGGACAATAATGACGGGTGTCACGCCTAAATCCGCGCTTGCTACAGACACGACATCTTTTTTGGGGGGCTCGTTGGGTAGGGGTACTCGGGAGGACATACGTATAATGCCTCTCATGCAGCCGGCTTACTGCATTTGGTTGGGGATGGTGAGGTGCAGAACCGCCTGGATACAGGAGTTATGTGACAATCTCATTCTGGAATTTTAGAAGAGATAAAGTCCCACCTGAAGCTCTGTATAGCACATGAGCGTTCAGCAAAGCCAATTGAAATAAGGATAGAGGCACTTTTTTTGTACCAGCGTCTCGCCTTACGGTCAATTAGATACGGCGCCAACAACTGGTCGTTGAGGTCCACCCCTCCCATATTTTTGTTATATTCGTGGACACAGAGGGTTTTCTCCACAACACCAGTCGCCGTAGGAATTTGGACTGTCGCGTCTGCATGAAGGGAGGTAAGAAGGAAAACATTCTTATTATCCCTCCACTTTATAGCGAGCAAATTATTACACTTCACGCAGGCTCTCTCCCCCAGCCTAAGACGGGCATCGATTAGGTCGATTAGGTCGCACGGTGCCACATGCTCCAATCTGATGATCAAACAAGTGACTAAACAGTGGCACGCTCGTGTAATAATTGTCCACATACAAGTGGTACCCCTTTCCAAATAAGGGTGACACCAATTTCCACACTATCTTGCCAGCGCTCCCTATGTAATCTGGGCAGTTGACCGGCTCAACCTGACTATCTTTTCCCTCATAAACCATAAAGCTCCATACATAGCCTGTTGTCCTGTCACAGACCATATAGAGCTTGACCCCGTATCTGGCACGCTTGCTGGGAAGGTACTGCTTGACAGTCAAGCGGCCAGAAAATTTAATCGGGGACTCATCAACGCAGACAACTTGATCGGGAGTAAACAAGGCTGCAAAACGTTCGTTGAAGTGGTTTATGAGGGGCCAAATTTTATAGAGCCGGTCGTATTCAGGGTCCCCACATGGACGACAAAGTTCAGTTCAGTGCATGAACCGCAAAATCTGCTCGTATCGTTTCCTGGGCATGGAGGCAGAGAACACGGGCATGTGGTCAATTGGGTGCGTGGACCAATAAGCACGCAATGACGGGAATTTGTGTGCCCATGTTGAGGGAAAGGCCCAGAAAGGTCTTAAATTCGGAAACCGTAATTGGTTTCCAATCTTTGGCAATGGAAGGCAACTGGGGATTAGCAGCGATGAATTGACCAGCATATAAATTACTCTGGTCCACAATAGATCTATAGAGATCTTCCGTGAAAAACAGCGAATAATAATCAATTGGCATAAAATCAGCTGTGTTCACCTGAATTCCGGGTTGGGCAGTGAATGGGGGAAGTACGGGTTCTGCAGAAGTGGTGGGGACCCAATCAGGATAGGCGAATTCTGAAGAAAGAGCACTATGGGTACGACGGGCCTGTCTTTTTGTCTTCTTATTGGTGGCAGTGGGACACTACTTGCGCTTTCCACCTCGCCAGCTTGAACTGCACTTATGGGACTCGCCACGTCACCACGTGATACTGCAGTGCTGGATGTACGCCCAGGCTGTACTAGGCCGCTGGTGCTTGCCAATTCACCAGAAGGAATAGCGGCGCTAGTACTCCTCTGCTCCATGATACGAGAGCCCTGCGGTTCTTGCTCCTCAACAACCTCAGAGGATCCACGCCTGACCTTAGCAGGGACCTCAACTTCGTCGTCAGAGCTATCTGACGTGGGGCCGCTGACGTCACTGTCTTTTACGGGAAGATATTCTGAGCCTGAATCTGACAGATACGTGACCCCCTCTTCACTATCTGTCATGCTCAGAATCTCGTAGGCCTCTTTACTAGTGTACCTTCGACTTGCCATTTTGGGCTCTAAATTTAGGGGTACACTAGTAAGATTCACAGGAAAAAAAAGCACCTGACTGTCGTCAGCAAATATATCAAACGCTACAAAAAAAAACTGTTAGCGATCGCAGGGATCAGGCCTGTCTCTGCGAACGCTGCAGTTATGTGTTTTGTGTTTGGTAAGTGACAGTGATCGATACTGCACTTGGCTGGGCTGGGCAGAGGGGCTAAACGCAGGTGCTAGCAGGTATCTGGGCTGATCCCGTTAACACTGTTTTTGGGAACCCTAAACCGCTGGGGACGCTAGTATAGATCTGTTCAGATGCTATACCACTAAGGGAGGTGTATGCTTTGCGCGTGGGTGTTTGCGTTACTGGCACTAACCTAACGCTGCCTGGGGCGACGCAGACCCTCTCTGGCGCTAAAACCTAATTGATCTCACCCGCCGGGCGATCAGGGGGTTAAGCCTTTATTGGGTTATATACGGCGGGTTCCCTGATGCTATAAAGGCAAACTAACCAACCAGCGTCACCCGTAACCTTTATATGGTGATTACTGGTGAAAGGGTTAACTAGGGGCAATCAGGGGGTTAAAACCTTTATTAGGTTAAATATGGGGGTACCCGACGCTATATAAAAACCTGACGGGTTACCTAAATAACTAACTGGGTAACCAGTGACGCTTATACGGTGATCACTGGTGAAAGGGTTAACTCTAGGGGCAATCAGGGGGTTAAAATAATATATGGGGGTACCTGGCGCTATAAAAACCTGCGGCGAAACTAAAAATAACTGGCTATCTAGGGCACCACCGGCACTAAATACAGCGATCGAAAATACGATCGCTTAGTGACGCTGGCGTTAGGGGGTGAAAGGGTTACCTGGGGGGGCGATCAAGGGGTTAAACCTTAGGGGGCTACCCTGGACCTAAAGGGGCCTAAACCTAACTGCCCTGCAACTTTTTACTGTCACAGATGACACTAAATGCAGTGATCAGTAAATAAATGATCACTGCAATCAGTGACACTGATTGGGGGGTGATCTGGGGGTGACTGGGGGGTGAAATGTGTACCTATGTGTCAGTGGACTGTTGGTGCACTAACCTGCTTCTTCTCTCCTCGGCGCTGGGAACGAAAAGACCGACACGAGGAGAGATGACATCACTTCCTCTGCCTGTGTTTACATTACACAGGCAGAGGGAGCATTTTCATTCGCCGGGAGCGATTGCGGGGGGTGACCGGAATCGAATGGCCGCCCCCTCATCTCTGAACGCTCCCCAACGATAAACGGCCGCTCACTGTATAGAAGGGGGTCCGATCGGACCCCCCAACTGTACAAAGGCGATCACGTACACTGTACGTGATTGTGCCTGTCGGTGCCATTCTGCCGACGTACATATACAGTGAGCGGTCGTTAAGTGGTTAAAGTTTTTTTAAAGCCGCCACTATTTCTCTAACCAGCTGCAGTCTTCTCTTCTCACAGGGACACAGAGGCAGCTGTGAGTCGGTCAAATCCTGTGAGCAGAGAGTGGGTGGGGGGAGGGCCAAGCTGCTCGGTGTATGTCTATAGATGCACACAACTCAGCTTGGAAGCGAGCCTGCAGGTGTGCCCCATAACAAGTGTCTTGCTATGGGGCACACCGATAAAAGGAGGAGCGCGGACCTTGCCAACAGGGGAATAGGATTTGGGCTGCTATGTGCAAACCATTGCACAGAGCAGGCAAGTATGGCATGTTTTAGGGAAAAAAAAATGGCGTTTAGAATCCCTTTTAAGGTGGATCAGAACCTTTAAATGTTGTATTCAAATGCAGGCTTTTGTGTGCGAGTCTGTATATCTATAAAGTGAAAAACTACTGTGGGATATAGGCTGAACTGCCAGATACAAAGAGGGGGGAAAATGGGGGGGGGGTTGGGGAATCCTTTAAATCTATACCCCGTATAGATTAAATGTGTATGGGACAAATAACTATTTTGTGTAACGTCCCTTTAGGACTTCTCTAAGAATCTATTGTGGGTTGTGTTTTTTTTTATTTTTCTCTCACTGATTATTTTGTATTGATTTGTATTTGTTTTCTTTTTCTTTTTAACAGATGCTTCAAGCATGTTCAGTTCAACACTTGCCAGTTCCCTATGCTGCTTTTCCACCCCTTCTTTCCAGTGACCCATTCTTATTACATCCACAACATCTTTCCCCACATCACCATGCTCATCTGCCCCCTCCTGGACAGTTTGTACCTTTCCAGGCACAGCAGTCTCGATCGGTAAGCAACATTCTACATTAATTTGACTCTGCTTAATGTTATGTAAACAAACTTTTTTTGTTTTAGGCCTCATGCCCACGGGCGTTTTTTCAGCCGCGTTTTTGAGCGTTTTTTACAGCTTAAAAACGCCTGTCCATGTTAGTCTATAGCTTCATGCCCACCTAGGCGTTTTTGAGCTGTAAAGAGCATAGGCGTTTGTAAGCTGTAAAAAAAACCCAGGGCCAGTGCGTTCCTCAGCGTCAGAATTAGGCAGAAAAAAACGCGAGCGTCAAAAAACGTTTTTAGCTCCGACTTATTTTTTTTATTTTTTTTTTCAAAAAAAAATAAAAATAAAAATATGGACAGGCGTTTTTAAGCTGTAAAAAACGCAGCTGTAAAAACGTCCGTGGGCATGAGGCCTTAGAGAAGGGAATGGTTAAAAGCCCTATCAAGTTTAACCTGCTGTGGAGATCTCCCTTTACTCCTGTCTTGGAATCTAAGCAGAAATCTCTCCGAAAAGAACGAAATTCCCGTTTTATAGTGTTGTCATAGGAACAGGTGTCTACATTGGAAGATTCTGCGCCCCCCCCCCCCCCCCCACTTTCTCAGATTTTTAAACAGTTTTTGGATTTCACCACAAAAGGAGGGGTAATTCTCCCCATTGGGAATACAGACAGCAATAGGAAGCTGACAAAGGGACAAACCCTTCCAAAATCTAAAAATTAAAAAAATGTTTTTCTTTTTGGTCCTATTCCCTTATGTTGCCATAACTTTAACCTTAGCCATATGTTTTGTAGTGTGTCTTATGTGGCTACTTTTGTGCAAAGTTAACTTCTGGCAGTAATGCTTTTTTCAGTACTGCTGCCATTCAGCTTTGAGTCACTTTCCTGCTGCTTCTCCTGATTGCAACTGACATGTGGAACTCCTCTTGGTTTATCTTTGCCGCCCGCCTACAGTGACTTGATCAGCGTTGGCCATGTGACCCTTTTCCTACTATCCAGCAGCCAGGTTCTTGAGGTACGTTGTATTCTGCTTTGCAGTGAAACATGCTAGGTTCTAGACACACTGGGACAGGCCCCCGCAGTACTGGCAACCTCCAAAGCACACTCCACTAACGTTTCTGTTCCTGCGTGCAATGTACCCACTGAGGTGCCTTAAGCAGATAGTCTGGAATTTTGACATCTGCTAGAGACTACACCTTCCCTGGAGTCTTCCTTTATTTCCCTTTGGGTGTGGCTGGCTCTAATTCTATCCCAGGAGGATTTTGCCACAGTCATGTAGGATTTCAATGGCCAAATAGCATATTTGATTGTAAAAGCTGACTGCAGAGGCCATAAGTGATTTTCTTGGCCTTTTCCTGCATTGCAACCTGTTTTTTGATTGTGATATTAGTCTGCAGTCCCTAGCTGAGTGAGCTAAGGCTATTAGAAGGGACCTGATCATTATGGTAGTTAATCCTGGTTAAAGAAATCTGAAGCGCATGCCTGCAGCCTTGTACTACAGTGTGGATGAGTTGTTTGGTTTCCTGACTCGCCTCCCAGATTGGCATTCTATTGCTGAACATTAGGGGGGTTACTCTGGCTGAAGTGTTGGGCTGGCAAACCTGCATGCAAAAAGCGATTGCTTTGCATGCTGTTTGTCTCTTCTTCCCCAGCAGAAAAAATCCTACATTTGCCAACCCCAAATCTGGCTCCCAGACTGCCCACATACCCTGTACTTCAATTCCTCCAAACACTCTGATACATTTTAGCATGAGGAAGCACCCTTCAGAAGTTGACACTGGAAACAACTCATCGCTTGGAATATCTGGGGCTAATCTTGGACACAGCCCAAGCCAGAATTTTTCAGCAGAAGCTTCAAACTTTGTTTCCAGACTCTACTGCAAAAGTGCCCCGACACTTCACTTCTGAATTTAGAGTTCTGGAGCTAATGGTAGCCCCTTTTGAAATGGTCCAATTTACCCAGTTCTATTCCAGGCCCCTACACCACAATTTTGTCAGTAAAGTTCTTGGACAGACTGGTTTGTCTGGCACTGAAGACCGGTGCCATCCTTGGTTTGGTAGCTCAGGAATCCTTCAGATCTCTCAGAATCCTCACAATGAGCACCAGCCTGTCAGGGTGAGTAGTTAGTGTCAGTACAAGGAACTGTGACAACAGAGGAATCCTCATTTTTATATGATCAAGGTTCTGGAACTTCAGATAATCTGGTTGTCCTTGCAATGCTGGATACTCTAGCTGGTGGGTCACCCAATCCGAATTCAGATAATTCCTTGGCTGTGGTGTACATTATCTATCTGTCTGGGAGGACCCTAAAATATCACCATGGCAAAAGTAGTAGAAAGCATCCTGTCCTGGGCAGAACTTTACATTCCTGCGACTTCGATCCCAGGTGTTGACAGTTGGCAGGCAGAGTTCTTCGGTGTTCAAGGACCTGTGTCAAATGTGGGGCATCCAGGTTCAATAACAAAGTGGACTGGTTTGTCTCTAGATACAGGGATTCTGATCCCACGCCTTTTTTCTCATCTGCTCTGCAAGATTATGATTGAGGGCATTTTGATCCTGGACTGGCCCATACAGATGGGGTATCTGACCTGATCAGACTCCTGCCGGATGCTCTGTTGAATCAGAAGATACAGATGTTCTGCAAGACCAAGGACTGGTTTGCCACCCTGCTTCCCTGTTTCTGGCTTTGACCACTTCAGCCCTGGAAGATTTGGCTGCTCAATGACCAGGCAATTTTTTGCGATTCGGCACTGAGTCGCTTTAACTGACAATTGCGCAGTTGTGCGGCGCTGTACCCTAACAAAATTGACGTCCTTTTTTTCCCCCCACAAATAGTTATTTTTTTGGTGGTATTTGATCATCTCTGCGGTTTTTATTTTTTGCGCTATAAAGAAAAAGAGCGACTATTTTGGAAAAAACACAATATACTTTTTGCTATAATAAATATCCCCAATTTTTCTTCAAAAAAGCAATTTTTTTTCTGTTTAGGCTGATATGTATTCTACATATTTTGGTAATAAAAATCGCAATAAGCCTATATCGATTGGTTTGCACAAAAGTTATAGCGTCTACAAAATAGGGGATAGATTTATGGCTTTATTTTTTCTAGTAATGGCAGCGATGTGCTTTTTTTTTTTTTTTTTTTTTTTAATATATCAGTACTGCGACATTATGGTGAACACTTTTGACACGTTTTCGGGATCCTTGGCATTTATACCGCGATCAGTGCTATAAAAAAATGCAATGATTACTGTGTAAATGTCACTGGCAGGAAGGGGGTTAACACTGGGGGGCAATCAAGGGGTTAATTGTGTTCCCTGACTGTGTGCTCTAACTGTAGGGGGAGGGGACTCACTATAGGAGATGACAGATCGTGGTTCCCAGCTTATAGGAACTCACAATCTAAATCTCCTCTCAGAATAGGGGTGTGTGTGTGTGTTTACACACACACACACACATCCCTGTTCTGCCTCTCGTGGCCGGCGGTCATCATGAGCGCCCGCTATCCCGCTTAAACAAACCAATGTACAGCTACGACGGTTCGCGGGATCGTGCCGACCTGCCGCAGTATGACGGCAGCAGGTCGGCAAGTGGTTAACAGCATTGCTGTTGATGCCTGCATTCTTAGCTGGAAGCATCTCTGAATTTGTGATTCAGTGTCAACTTTTAATGTACCCCACACTGTCTTTTACATGAAGGATCAATAAAGGTGAAGTGTTAGTGAATTCTGGATTTATTTTTATTGTACATAAAATGCATACTTCTCTTGGTGCGAGGCAAACTTTCATCCCAGGAAATCCTAAATGGCAGAAAACCTGGTCTTTTTGTTAATTTACTTGGATCAGCATTTAACCCTTAACACCATCAAGGCTCAGGGCGATCCTGTTCCCAAGTCCACTGGCTTCACATTCTTTGATCAAACCTTTTGTACAGTGTTTCCCATGTGACTTCCCTGTGATTCCGTGGGATCTGAATTCTGGTTCCATACGCAATTCAGAAATCATCTTTGAAACCGATCGGTGATATTCCCCTTTCACTATATCTTACATTTCTTACTGTCACCTCTGCGAATAGGCTGAGAGCAGACTTATCCTATAAAGAACCCTCTTTGGGCTTTTACAAAAACAAGCTGGTGTTGAGACCCAGAGCTTGATTCTGTCATTCCTAAGGTTTTTTGCCTTTCAACTGGGACATTGGTCCCCTGTGCAGCTTCAGTTCATCTGGAAATTCCCTGTCGCCTATATTTAGTTTGTGCTGTGTGGTTTTACCTCGCTGGCACAGCCTTCCTCTTTGACATTCCTGATGCCCTTGATAAGGGGGAACCAGCTTTTTGTCCCACCGTTTCTTGGTTGCTTAGACAGGCTATTTAAACAAATAGCCTTAAGGATTGGTGTCCCCTGCTGCCTTACTCCTACTACTTGGTGCTTTTTGGTAAGCGGCTCTTTTCCAGATTTTTAAGGCTGCCATCTGAACTTTTTCTGTTTTTAAAATGTTCTACAAGTTCCCAAGTTTTGTAGCAACCCCCCCCCCCTGTACTTGGGCGTTCAAAGGACACATTTTCCACCACTCTGTATTTCTGGTCATCCTGTTGGTACTGCTTTTGGCACAAATTTGATTTGTGCTGGTAGTAGGAGGGGTTATACCGAGCTGGCCACAATTTTTCTGAATCCACGGCTGGGTGGCCGTAGAACCCAGCTATACCTGAATTCCATTGTCTCCCAATGACCTCCTAAAATTGATTTTACAGTAAGTATAAAAATCTTTCTTCTTTTTTTGCTCCAAGTAAATTGACAAACTTGTGTAAAATTGTTTTTTTTTCCTCTGTTTGAACACTGTAGTTGGTATTCTTTGTTTACACCAGTACAACCAGGTTAATTTAAATGTTTTTTTGTTTTCTGCAGCCTCTGCAAAGGATAGAGAATGAAGTTGAGCTGTTGAGTGAGCATCTACCTGTTGGAGGATTTACATACCCTCCACCTGCTCATGCACCAACATTGCAGCCCTCTGCCCCTTTACAGTTCATAACTCATGATCCTTTGCACCAGGAAGTTTCCTTTGGAGTTGTAAGTACCATATTTAACAAATGGCCAATCCTGGCTTGTGCCAGAAATATATTTGTGTTGCCACAACTAGAGGTATATTTATAAAGCAGTGAATGTAAACTTCACCAGACATTCACTGCAGGTGAATCCAATCACTGTAATTTAAACCACATGATCTAGAAAGATGCACCTGAGGTGACTGTTTGGATGTTACATTTACCTATTTTATTTTTAATATTACCCTTTTAGGTCTTATGATGCCTCCATAGGCAAGACCCATACCGATTAAAATTCTAACTAGCCCTTGGTAAGCTGTGTCTGCCAACATGCTATAATGCTGGGGGTGGGAACAGACCTATTTTTTTTTTAAGATGGCAGATGATGTGCTCCATATTGGATGTTCTTTCCTTTGGGGGGGGGGGGGGAGGAGGTAACATTTTATGTGATTTCAGCAGTTTTCCTTTTAAAATTAATATCCTGTTTTTCTATTGGACTAGAATTCTATGTAACGTGAGTCTGTATCCCCACAATTCTATATATATTTTGCTTAGTGTATTTTGTGCCAAAAATAAACCATCTCCATTTCTCTTTTTTTTTTTTTTTTTTTCCAGCAGGTTAGAATTTTAAGTAAATGTTAAGGTTAAAGTGATTGTGGGTAAATTTTTCATTTTTTTAATAACAAACCTGAAATGAGAGATCTGAGATCTATTTACGTAATTAAGAAGATAATTAAGGGGAACTGATCACTTGCCAACACATAATTGCCCTTTAGTAGACTCCGCAAGGTTGAAGTTCACTTTACGTGTGTGTTTGGGAAAAAAAAAAAGTGCGTTCATGGTGTACCTTAGGCTTCATGCAGATGAGGCATTTACAACAAAAAAAAACGAGCTGCAAAGCCACTGCCAACGGCTGTAAAAAAAACTTTTTAGTAGCTTTTTGAATTGGCATTCATGCACATTTGGCCGCGTCGGCTTTTAGCAGCGTTTCTCTGCCTCTATTCAAAATCAATGATTCCCTATGAGAGCTGTCTTTTGATCCGACCTTCAGCCCATTGATTTGAATGGAAGTCGCATCCAAGGCAGATCATCATGATACGACTTGTGCTGCGACCTGTCCTCTGAGGATCTTGAAGGGTAACCCCACGCCATAATGTAAAAAAAGCTTTCTGCTGAAAATGGTTCCTAGGAGTGCAAAACTAAGCCCAGCCTAAAAAGCTCAGGCTGGACTTCTCCTTTTAACCACTTGAGTAAAATTTGGGGTTTACATTAAAGCTGCACAATGCTGGATAAAATGAGAATCACAATTTTTATTATTTTGCTTAGCCACTTCAGCCCCGGACCATTTTGCTGGTCAAAGACCAGGCCACTTTTTGCGATTCGGCACTGCGTCGCTTTAACTGACAATAGCGCGGTCGTGCGACGTGGCTCCCAAACAAAATTGACGTATTTTTTTCCCCCCACATATAGAGCTTTCTTTTGTTGGTATTTGATCACCTCCTGCGTTTTTTTTTGTTTTTTTTTTGCGCTATAAACAAAAATAAAGCGACAATTTTGAAGAAAAAAAAATTCTCATATCGTCCATGGACTGACACAGCCTCTCTTACACTTTACACGTGGGTTATGTCCCTGCTTGCAGGAGAAGACCTAGGCAGAATGTGAAATGTTATACATACATTCTAAAAAGCCAGAGCTGAACAGCCAGGGGGGGCGGTCCCTCAGGGCATAACCCTCCCACTGCAGTTAGACCTCAGTTTTTTTTCTGCCTAGCAGAAGACGTGGCTCTCTCAGGAGCCAGTCTCCTGACCTAATTTTATTCCTTTTGGATTTTTTTTTTCTTATTTTTTGATACCTTCTATCAACTGTCGGCTGGGCAACAGGTTGGGTACAAGATATCCTCGTAATCTTCCCTGTCCGACCATCGAGCGTGCTGGTCCTCGCCTTGTGTGCGTGAGACTCAGTTCACGACATGCCCCACGACTCCAGGGGTGGCCGGTGGGCTTTCATGCTCCGCGGTCCTCTCAAGATTGAACAGTCCTGCTGTATCTCTTGCGGTGGACCGGGCCGACAGCTACTCAGTACCGCACTGTGATGGTCCTGTCAGAAACACACCAGTGGGTCCCTCAGGGGACGGGTAAGTAGCCTCTCCTGCCTGCAGGTGGGTACATGCTGTGTGTTTCTCTATGGGGGATTTTCCCTGTCTCCCCCTGTTTTTTTTTTTTTTATTGTCACTGTCACTATTGCTGGTGCTGTGTGGGGTGCCTGGGGGTCATACTGTCCTGGGGGGGGGGGGGGCTCATGGTGGTCTCCATATCACTGGGGCTGTTTTTTGGGTGTTTGGGGGCCTGGGCGCCGTTTGGCGCCATGTTTGTGTGGTTACATTTACTTTGCATTGGCGGCCATCTTGCCGTGGATCGCTTGAGCACATTGCGGCGGCCATTTTCTTGAAGCCGTGTGCTTTTTAAACACTTGTTTGGCCTCTATCGCTGCTGGGAACGGCGCAAATCTCCTCACACTCTCCTCTCAGCTCACTCACGCTGATAAAGCGGCGCAGAGAGGGACAAGGCAGCGTAACCCAGCGGTCCTGGTCCGGGTTGGTGAGTCCCCTGGGCATTCCCCTACTCAGTCAGCACAGCCTGTGGGTGGACTTTTCTCAGAGAGGGACAATATGGAGTCAGTGTCACCAGCTTCCCCTTACATGCCAGAGGCAACAGGCAGTGCTCCAGCACCTGCGGTCCCTATGGACCAGTTGTCGGCAGTCCTGGAATCATTTCTGACCAGGATGGAAGCGGTGTGCAAGGGAGCAAAAAAGCGCCCTCTCCCCACATTATCTCCACAAGGGGAGTGTGCTGATTCAGATATGGGCCTAGCTGCTGCGTCTCAGCACCCTAGCTCTGAATATTTTGATGGTTTTGAACAGGACATTCCTTGTGAGGAAGACTCCAGTTCTGAGTCAGTAAATGACAGGGTGCTCGTTAGTTAACTCATTGATGCCTTGAGGGACACTCTCAAGCTTGATGCTGCGGAACCTCAGGCGAAGGCAGTCTCCTTTTTTAGTTCTTTTAAGGCCAAGCCTTTCCATATGCACCTTTCTTTGACAGTTCATTGACCAGGTTTGGGAAAAGCCACGACTTTTATGGTCCCGCAGCGTTTGTCTATCAGATACCCCTTTTGAAGAAGCCCTACTTAAAAAGTGGGCTTCTCCCCCAGTGGTTGACCCTCCGGTCACCCGGTTAAACAAGGCCACCACTCTTCCGATGGAGGGGACTCCTGCATTTAAGGACCCCACTGACAGCAGGTCAGAAGTGGTGAGCAGAGCCATGTTTGCCTTGTTGGGATCCGCCTTCCGGCTATTGTAGCGGCGACCCTTGTGTCTCAGACACTCACGGAATGGGCAAAAATTTTGCACCAGACTGTACAGGAGCATAATCTTCCTCCAGACACTATTGCTCTGGCCCACCAGATGGTGCAGGGCCTGATGTGTGCGCCGCCACTTTAGACGCGGCCCCTTTAATATCTAGGGCCTCTGTTTCTGCTGTGGTATTGCGGCGTCTTATCTGGTTGAAATGCTGGCCTGCTGACCTAGCCCCTAAGAAGCTCCTGACGGATCTACCTTTTTAAAGGTGGTAGACTTTTCGGTGCTGCTCTGGATGACCTCAAGGATGTCACGGGAGGTAAAAGCACTCTTCTTCCTCAGACTCTCAAGAGTAAGGAGGCCCGCCGTAAACCGGGTCCTTCCTTTCCAGCAAAAAAGTTTTTTTTTCGTCAGTCCACGGGTAAGCCCTCCCTGACTGACAACAGTGCGGCTGGTGGACACAAGCGCCCTTGGGTGCGTAAGCCGAACAAAGCGGCTCCCAAGCCCGCCTCCGCATGAAGTCTTGCCCCCGCCCAATGCTGGGGTGGGGGGGGGGGCGACTTTGCAGGTTCACGGATCGGTGGACCTCTCAGATCTCCGACCGGTGGGTGTGCAAGGTGGTCACCTCAGGATACAGGATAGAGTTCCGTTCTTGGCCCCCAGACAGATTCTTTCCCTCAAATCTCCCTCTCCTTCCTGCCCGTCGGGCAGCCCTCTTGATCAGGTCCGGAGTGATTGTGCCGGTTCCATCCCAGGAGAGGTTTCAGGGGTTCTACTCGAATCTGTTTGTTGTACCGAAAAAGGACGGGGTTCGGCCAATCCTGGACCTCAAGGCCCTGAATGCCTTTGTGAAGGTGCAAAAATTCCACATGGAATCCATTCGCACGGTGATCGCTACACTCCATCGGGATTTTCTGGCGTCCTTGGACATCAAGGACGCCTACTTGCATGTTCCGATCTGCGCAAGTCATCAGAAGTTTCTGCGCTTTGCGATCGGCGAAGTCCACTATCAATTTGTGGCTCTTCCCTTCGGTCTGGCCTCGGCACCAAGGGTGTTCACCAAGGTGCTTGCTCCAGTTCTAGCTTTGCTGAGACAGCGAGTCATTGCTATCGTGGGCTATCTGGACGATCTTCTTCGAGCAGACAATGGCTCAGAATTAGAAGAAAGTGTGACTATCGTCAGTCAGACCCTCAGGGACTTCGGGTGGCTCCTGAACATTCAGAAGTCGGTCCTGGTCCCGACTCAGCATCTGGAGTATCTAGGTCTGATCCTGGACTCCTTGGAGGCGAAGGTATTCCTACCCCCGGTGAAGTTACTGAAATTTCAGTCTGCAGTGCGGGTCCTGACGTCCCGAAAATGGTCGTCAATCCGTTTTTTGCATGAGAGTCCTGGGACTCATGGTGGCCTCCTTCGAGGCCATTCCGTATGCCCAATCACACACCCGGGCATTACGGAAAGAGATCCTGTTCACTTGGGACAAATCCCAGTTGTCCTTGGATCTTCAGATCCAGGTGAGTCACCCGGTCAGTGCGTCCCTGGCGTGGTGGTTGAGGTCCACGGCTCTTCGGTCCGGGAAGTCGTTACTCATCCAGTGGACGGTGATCACGACGGACGCCAGCCTGACAGGCTGGGGTGGAGTCTGGGGAGTCCTGTCAGTCCAAGGGCTTTGGACTCCAGACAAAGCCCGTTTGCTGATCAATGTTCTGGAAATACGGGCAATCAGACTATGCCTCTCCTTGTGGTCGGAGTGATTACAGGGTTGCTCCCTTAGGTTCCAGTCAGACAATGCCGTGGTGTATGTCAACCATCAAGGGGGGACTCGGAGCTCAGCTGCGGCTTCCGAGGTTGCCCGCATCCTAAGGTGGGCCGAAAGAAGCGTGCCGGCTCTGTCGGCCGTCTACATTCCGGGCGTAGACAATTGGCAGGCGGACTATCTTGAGTCCCCAGACGCTGGACCAGGGAGAGTGGTCCTTGCACCCGGAGGTCTTTCAACTCCTTTGCCGATGGTGGGGCACGCCGGATGTGGACCTGATGGCGCCTCGACTCAATCGCAAGTTGTTGAGGTTTGTGGCCAGGTCCAGGGATCCTTGGGCGGATGCCTCGAATGCGTTGGTGGCCCCATGGGGTCATTATCACCTGATATATTTTTATCTTCCAATGCCGCTGCTTCCTCGCCTGCTGCGCAAGGTGGCGTCCGAGGGGATTCCGGTGATCCTCATTGCTCTGGATTGGCCTTGGCGTCATTGGTACGTCTCGTCACGGACGTTCCTTGGTTGCCAATGAGGGAGGACCTTCTGTCTCAAGGTCCTATCTTTCATCCTGCTTTACAGTCTCTGGCTTTAACGGCATGGCTATTGAAAGCCAGGTGCTGAGACCGAGGTCTCTCGGATTCGGTCATTTCGACCATGTTAGGGGCACGGAAGTCTTCCTCTTCCTTACGTCGCCATGTGCGAAGAGCTAGACTGGCGTCCACGGACGTATTCCGTCACCAGAATCCTGCGGTTCTTGTGGCGTGACCCAAAAGCTTGTTTTGAGTACCATTAAGGGTCAGATTTCGGCCTTGGACGTTTTTTCTTTCAGAGACCGCTGGCGGGTCATTCCTTGGTTAACACCTTTGTGCAGGGGGTTCGCCATGTGCTCCCTCCTGTCAAGCCTCCTCTCCTCCCTCCTTGGGATCTGAATTTGGTGCTCTCGGTTCTCCAGGAACCTCCATTTGAAAATATCAGAGATATTCCCCGCTTGACCTTGTCTCAGAAGGTAGCCTTCTTAGTGGCCATTACTTCGGTTAGACGGGTGTCTGAGTTGGCGGCCTTGTCCTGCAAGTCGCCCTATTTGGTGATCCATAAGGATAAGGCAGTGTTGCGTCCGACCTTCTTTTTTGTCTAAGGTGGTCTCGGCCTTCCACCTTAATGAGGACCTTGTCCTTGTGTCCTCACCCATCGCATCCCAGAGAGTTTGCGCTTCACACATTGGATGTGGTATGAGCATTGCGGGTGTACCTGTCCGCTACTGCTTCTATTTGGAAGTCTGACTCACTGTTTGTGACTCTCTGGTCCAAAACAGGGCCAAGCGGTTTCGTCTGCCACCATTTCTAGGTGGATCAGACCGTCTTTCAAACCTATGCCCTCAAGGGGCGGGCGCCTCCCTTTCCGGTTACGGCGCATTCCACCAGGGCAATTGGTGCATCCTGGGCTTTCCGTCATCAAGCATCGGTTGCACAAGTGTGCAAGGCGGCGACCTGGTCGTCGGTTCATAGGTGTTGCAGGCCGCTGTTTGTTGTAACTCTGCCTTGTTTGGAGTGAAGTTTTTGGTTTTCCATTTATGCTGCTCCCATCCCTCTTGACACTGCTTTGGGACATCCCACGTGTAAAGTGTAAGAGGCTGTGTCAGTCCATGGACGATAAGAGAAAATATAATTTTTTGTACTCACCGTAAAATCAGTTTCTCTGACGTCCATGGACTGACACAGCACCTACCCTTCTTTTTGAAGTTTGTACTGCGTTGTTACGAACTGAGGTCTGCTGACTGCAGTGGGAGGGTTATGCCCGGAGGGACCGCCCCCCTGGGCGGGGCTGTTCAGCACTGGCTTTTTAGAATGTATGTATAACATTTCACATTCTGCCTAGGTCTTCTCCTGCAAGCAGGGACATAACCCACGTGTAAAGTGTAAGAGAGGCTGTGTCAGTCCATGGACGTCGGAGAAACTGATTTTACGGTGAGTGCAAAAATCCTATTTTTTAATTTTTGCTAGAATAAATATCCCCAAAAATATATTAAAACGTTTTTTTCCCACAGTTTAGGCCGATGCGTATTCTTCTACATATTTTTGGTAAAAAAAATCGCAATAAGCGCTTGATTTGCGCAAAATAGGGGACTGTTTTATGTACTTTTTTTTTATAATTTTTTTTTTTTTTTTTTTTTTACTAGTTATGGTGGCGATCAGCGATTTTTATCATGACTGCGTCATTATGGCAGACACTTTTGACACATTTTTGGGACTATTGTCATTTTTACAGCGATCAGTGCTATAAAAATGCACTTACTGTAAAAAATGGCAGTGAAGGGGTTAACCAGTAGGTGGCGCTGTAGGGGTTAAGTGTTTCCTAGGGAGTGCTTCTTACTGTAGGGGAGATGGGCTGTGTGTGACATGACACTGATCTCCGCTTCGACGACACGGAGCGGAGATCAGTGTCATTGTCACTAGGCAGAGCGGGGAGATGCTTGTTAAAACTAGCATCTCCCCGCACTATCTCTCCATGAGACGATCGCGGGTATGCCCGCGGCGATCGAGTCCGCGGGACCCACGGTCGGGCTCACGGAGAAATCGGCAGGGCCGCGAGTGTGCCGCCGGCAGTGCACGCACGACCACATCGCGGCATCTTAAAGGGGACGTACAGGTACGTGCTTATGCCTGTCCGTGCCGCTCTGCCGACGTAAATGTACAGGCGGCGGTCCTTAAGTGGTTTGAATAAATCACGATTTTTGCAGTGGAAAAATTATCTTTCACATTATACAAAACAATTGGGCTAACTTTACTTTTAAAAATTTGTGTTTTGAAAGACCACTGCGCAAATACAGTGTGACATAAAATACTGCAACAGCCGCCATTTTATTCGCTAGGGTCTCTGCTAAAAGTAATTCTAAATTAATTTTCCAGCAAAAAAATACTGATTTTAACTTGTAAGCAACAAGTGTCAGAAAAAGGCTTAGTACAGGTGAAACTCGAAAAATTACAATATCGTGCAAAAGTTCAACAATATCGTGCAAAAGTTCCTTGATTTCACTAATGCAACTTAAAAGGTGAAACTAATATATGAAATAGACTCATTACATGCAAAGCAAGATAGTTAAAGCCGTGATTTGTCATAATTGTGGTGATTATGGCTTACAGCTCATGAAAACCCCCAAATCCACAATCTCAGAAAATTAGAATATTATATGCAGTCAAACAAGGATTGTACATAGAACAATATTGGACCTCAGAAAAGTAGAAGCATGCATATGTACTCAGTACTTGGTTTGGGCCCCTTTTGCAGCAATTACTGCCTCAATGCGGCGTGGCATGGAAGCTATCGGCCTGTGGCACTTCTGAGGTATTATGGAAGACCAGGATGCTTCAATAGCGGCCTTCAGCTCTTCTGCGTTGTTCGGTCTCATGTCTCATCTTTCTCTTGGCAATGCCCCATAGATTCTCTATGGGGTTCAGGTCAGGCGAGTTTGCTGGCCAATCGAGCACAGTAATCCCACGGTCATTGAACCAGGTTTTGGTGCTTTTGGCAGTGTGGGCAGGTGCCAAGTCCTGCTGGAAAATGAAGTCCACATCCCCATAGAGCTTGTCTGCGGAAGGAAGCATGAAGTGCTCCCAAATCTCCTGGTAGATGGCTGTGTTGACCCTGGACTTAATGAAGCACAGTGGACCAACACCAGCAGATGACATGGCGCCCCAAATCAACACAGACTGGAAACTTCCCACTGGACTTCAAGCACCTTGCAGTGTGTGCCTCTCCATTCTTCCTCCATACTCTGGGTCCTTGGTTTCCACATGAGATGCAAAATTTGCTCTCATCAGAAAAGAGGACTTTGGAGTACTGAGCAACAGACCAGGTCTGTTTTTCTTTAGCCCAGGAATACGCTTCTGACGTATGTTTCAGGAGTGGCTTGACAAGAGGAATACGACATTTGAAGCCCATGTCCAGGATCCGTCTGTGTGTGTGTGTGTGTGTGTGTGTGTGTGTGTGTGTGTGTGTGGTGGCTCTTGATGCACTGACTCCAACCTCAGTCCACTCCTTGTGAAAGTCCCCAACAATTTGAGTGGTCTTTTCCTGACAATCCTCTCCAGGCTGCGGTCATCCCCTGCTGCTTGTGGAACTTTTTTCTTCCACACTTTTCCATTCCACATAACGTTCTAATAATGTGCTTTTGATGCATCACTTTGGGAACATCCAACTTCTTTTGCAATTACTTTTTTGAGGCTTTCTCTCCTTATGGAGGGTGCCAATGATTGTTTTCTGCACAACTGTCAGGTCAGCAGTCTTTCCCATGATTGTGATTCCTACTGAACCAGACTGAGACCCTTTAAAGCAGGGATATGCAATTAGCGGACCTCCAGCTGTTGCAGAACTACAAGTCCCATGAGGCATAGCAAGACTCTGACAGCCACAAGCATGACACTCAGAGGCAGAGGCATGATGGGACTTGTAGTTTTGCAACATCTGGAGGGCCGCTAATTGCATATCTCTGCTTTAAAGGCTCATGAACCCTTTGCAGGTGTTATGACTTAATTAGCTGATTAGAGTGGGACACCTTGAGCCTAGAATACTGCACTTTTTCACAATATTCAAATTTTCTGAGATTGTGGATTTGGGGTTTTCATGAGCTGTACGCTATAATCATCACAATTATGACAAATAGCTTGAACTCCCTTGCTTTGCATGCAACAAGTCTATATCGTATATGAGTTTCACCTTTTAAGTTGCATTAGTGAAAGACATGAACTTTTGCACAATATTCAAATTTTTCGAGTTTCGCTTGTATTCTAAGTGGCTAAACTGCCCTCATTTACAGACCAAAGTTTATCCATTTGTTAAAAAAAAAAAGATACATTGTATCTTTTCTCTCTGAGCTGACAGCTCTCGGGCGCTATGAATTATAGTAAAAAAGAGCTGACAATTTTATATTTAAAAGCTGACAATGACGGTCAGCGTCGTAGCCTGTCCGTACAGACTGCCCCTTCACTGTGTATACGGCTCTTCTCTTGTCCTGCCTTTCTCCACCCCCAAACTCCCCCCACAGTGACTGGCTTGATCCTAACAACCAGTGCAAAAACAGATGCAACAACGGACTGTTCCATTTTTACATCCGTTTTTTCATCTGATCCGTTTTTTTTAATGGATGGGAAAAATAGGGCTTTCATCCGCTCGAAAAAAAAAAAAAAAACTGATGACGGAAGCAGATGAAAATCGATGATCATCCGTTTTGCCATTAGGGATGGATGAAAAAAAAAGGATAAACGGTCCATATGTGTGAAAGGGGCCTTGATGCTGAAATTTGGCTGCCCCCCTGTCACTTGCATATTCCAATTTGCCAGTAGGTCTATAGTGATGGGCCCTAAAAATGTGGGGGTGGGTTGTTGGTGCATTGCAGCGCAATTTCCATTTTGGCCTTGACAAGATTTGGGAGGATGTACTTTTTATTTTTTTGTGCCTGCTTGTCTCCCCCATGTGACAGATTCTTAAAGCACATTGTAATGCTGTAAAATTCTTAATGTGTAGTTGACATTTTTATTGATTTTTATAGTTGCGTTTTTATTTAAAATCGCTACTTGTATGTCACGCTTGACAAAAATTTTTTTTTTTTTGTTATTACAGCCTTATCCTCCATTTATGCCAAGAAGAATTACTGGACGTAGCAGATACCGATCACAACAGCCAATACCACCGCCACCTTACCATCCAAGCCTTTTACCTTATGTCCTGTGAGTGTACGATAAAATATATAATATACCTTCAAGTACAATTGCAGTCTTAATCTTAAAAATGCTCCCCCCCTCCTCCTAACACCTATGCTTACTAACATGTTTAACCACTTACGGACCGCTGCACGACTATATTCGTCCTCTTTTTGAAGAGGGATATCTCTGTGACGGCAGCAGCTGCTGCCACATCCGAGGTATCCATCCCTTCAGGCGGCGGGCCTGTAAACAACAATGGTGGTCTCTGCGGCGGGATCACTGTTATTGGCGGCGGGAGAGGGCCCTCCCGCCGCTCTCCCATGCCCTTCGCCGCTTACCGGAGGCAGCGGCGGAGGCGATCAGGTCCTTTCTCGTGCTGGGCATGAATACAAGTGAGGGCAAGATGGCCCCCACCCGTCTCCATACCATAGCAGGGCGCAAGCGACGTCAAAATGTCACTTCCGCCCAATTTATTTGTCTTTTTTTTTTTTTTTTTTCAAATGACCATTTCTTTTTTTATTGCATTTTAGTCCTAAATATGAGATCTGAGGTCTTTTTGACCCCAGATCTCATATTTAAGAGGACCTGTCATTCTTTCTATTGCAAGGGATGTTTACATTCCTTGTAATAGTAATAAAGTGACCCAATGTATTTTTTTTTATTTTTTTAAAACTGTGTAAAAATAAAATCTAGTAAAATAAATAATTAAAAAAAAAACGTGAGTAGCACCCGCATATGAAAACGGTGTTCAAACCACACCGCTGCGATTGTTCGAGTGCAATCATTCTAGCCCTAGACCTCCTCTAACTCAAAACATGCAACCTGTAGAATTTTTTTTTTTTTTAACGTCGCCTATGGAGATTTTTAAGGGTAAAAGTTTGACGCCATTCCATGAGCGGGCGCAATTTTGAAGCGTGACGTTTTGGGTATCAATTTACTCGGCATAACATTATCTTTCACAATATAAAAAAAATTGGGCTAACTTTACGGTTTTATTCAAAAATGAATTAAAAAACAAAACAAAAACAAAGTGCGCTTGCAAGACCGCTGCGCAAATACGGTGTGACAAAGTATTGCAATGACCGCCATTTTATTCTCTAGGGTGTTAGAACCCCCAAACATTATACATTTTTTTCTAAGTAATTTTCTAGCAAAGAAACTTGTTTTTAACGTGTAAACACCGAGTCTGAAAACAGGCTGGGGGCTTAAGTGGTTAAAAAAGATGTGTATATACTTGCCTATTGCACGATTCTTTACGGTCAGGTGACCCCCCTATTTTAGCCAGCGGCGGCTACAGGGGAGAGAGCGCTCAGCACTGGCTCTGAATGCCTGGGAGCTGTGATGTTACCCTTTTGGATCCCAGGTCTCGGCTATTGTCAGCGCTCCCTCCTCTTGCCTGCAGCCACCTCTGGATGATGCAAGGAAGCCAGATCCCATGACAAAATTGGAGCAGACTGAAAATGGGTTGGTGTATATATACCTTATTTTTACACAAGTTAGTCAGCATACGTGTTGGGAGTTGGGGGGGGGGGGGGGTGCAGGGACATTAGGACTAGTTGTGTTTAGGCTGGATGACGACTTCTTAACAGTGGAACACAAAATCAAAACCTTTGTTGGTGCTTGACACTTTATTTAAACCCCCCCCCCCTCCCCCTCCCACTACTTGTCCTGTTTACAGGGTTTTCTAAAGCAGGAAGTGAGGGAAAAATATTCTACATGGACAAATGACAAAGCGCTTTACTCCTGTCGAAGCAAAAAAGTGCCAATTGTCTCTCCAAATTTATTTTTTAGCACTTGGATGCCATTTTTGTTTGTTTTGTTTGTTTTTTGAAGAATTTAGGTATTTGTGGAATTGAGGTATTTGACTAGTCATGTCATGGGACTTATGTTACCACAAGTTATGTGGAGTTGGACACTTATCCAGCAATAGCGCTGTTTCCATCATTGGACTGTTTTTACACTGTTCCGTTTTGATGAAAATTTCTACTATGTCATGGGACTTATTTACACACAAACCGATATGTTTATGTGCATTCTCGAGTTATGGATGCATCTTTCTTTGCGTTTCTGTATTTAGTGATCGTAAAGAAAATCCTTGGAAATGTTAGTTTTATAAAGACCCTGTCACAAATGTAAAAAAAAATGCAGGTCTAGAAGGCACAGTAAAATCAAGTATTTAGAATGCTTACTTGCAGTGTTTTAATTTCCATAAATTGTCAAGATATAATGAACCTTTTTGACCTTGCTAGCAAATCTGGAAAGTTTAGGAAGAGTCCCTTCCCTAACACAGCACCCTCCCTTCCTGCAAGTCCATAGTCCTGTTGAAGGGCTTTTTTTATAAGAGGTATGGCTGTAACGGCACCCCAAGTATAAAAGGGGTTAAAGCCGTTTAGGATATTCCATTCCTGAACACCAAGGCAGCTACCGACGCTCCAGTCAGGCCAACAAGTCCCATAAGAATAATTCTTCTCCAAATACGAGATAATGCTCTGAGGTTCAAGCAGGAATGACTTTATTGCAAGCAACATGTTCACAGATCTCTCTCTTCAAAACACCCCCCCCCCACCCTTGGGAAACAGGGCGGGTTAAACTGTCCAATGACAATTGTTATACAGGTCAGGTGTGTTCCAACTTCTCAGTAAACAGTCATATCAGCAGGGGGGTTGGAGAAATCCCCCCCTTCCTCTTTCCTCAGAGCAAGACGCTACACATCCCATAGTAGTTGAGGCATCAGACACAATAGAATACAGTACCACCCCAAACCATCACAGCAAATGGTCTTTTACAGATATCCTGGGGAATATTGTGGATAAATATTACGATCCCATTCCAAGTAATCAAAGATATATTCTTAATGTCCATTATTTTCTTGCTCACCCTATCCCCCTAATGGACATAGGGTAATTTAGACATAAGAGGTGCATGGGGATCTGAAGCAAGGGTATCCCATACTTTCTAAGGGATTCTGGGTTCCCCGGGCCCTCCCGTTACAATGGCTTTAACGACTTCAGCTCTGAAAGGTTTTACCCCATTCATGACCAGGCCATTTTGTGCTATACGGCACTACGCTACTTTGACAATTGCGCGGTCATGCAATGCTGTACCCAAACACAATTTATATCATTTTTTTTCCCCACACAAATAGAGCTTTTTGTGGTGGTATTTGATCACCTCTGGGTTAATTATATAAATGTAGACTTTCTGCTTTAAAACATATGCCATAAATAAATTTTAAAATATCAAATCAAAATGTATTCTGCTACATGGTTTTTGTTAAAATAAAAACCTAATAAGTGTATATTGATTTGTGTGAAAGTTTTTATAGCCTCCTACAAGCGGTTGGATATAAATATACTGCATTTTTTTTTTTTTAAGGGGTTACAGGTGATATTAGAAAAATTGGAATATCGTGCAAAAGTTCATTTATTGCACTAATGCAACTTTAAAAGGTGAAACTAATATATGAGAGACTCATTACATGCAAAGCAAGATAGTTCAACCCGTGGTTTGTCATCATAATTGTCATGATTATGACTTACAGCTCATGAAAACCCCAAATCCACAATCTCAGAAAATTAGAATATTACATGTAATCAATACAAGGATTGTACATAGAACAATATCGGACCTCTGAAAAGTACACGTGTCCTGCTGTCTGTGTCCTGCTGCAGCAGAACACACTAGTGCCCCCATAGAAAGCGGCTCTCTGTGGGGGCATTCTAAGAGGAGGAGCCAGGAGTGCAACTCAAGGACCCCAGAATAGGAGGATCGGGGGCCGCTCTGTGCAAAACCCTTGCACAGAGGAGGCAAGTATGACATGTATGTTCTTTAAACAAAAAAAAAAAACTTTTTACAACCCCTTTTTAAAATTTTTACATGGGTAAAAGTAACTAAATTCTCCATACATTCGAAGTAGTTTTTTCAGCAGTCTTCGGGGGTGAGAACAGCATTTTAAGTTCCAGCCTGGGGGAAAATTAAGTCAGCAGCTACAAAAGAGTGGCGCCGTCTACAGAAGTGGGGCAGGGGGACCTGTCAAACTGGCCTCACCCTGAAAGGTGCCAAATGTGGCACCGGAGTGGGGGGGGGGCAAGCAAATAAACGGAAGTTCCACTTTTGGGTGGAACTCTGATTTAAATTCATGAGCACTAGTTGCCGTCTAGTTTGTACTAGCTACTGTATAGCAGCAGAATTAGTTTCCACCAAGTTATATTGCTTATAGGTTTTGCATGTTGATACTTATTGATTCAGCCATTGTTTTGAGCAGTCAACCAGTGAGGGAGACTGATCATTGAAGCAATAGAGGAAATTCTGCATGGCACAAAAAAAAGAATCAATATAAAGTAAAGCCGAATATACTTCATTTGCAGATGTAAAATGGCATTTATGCTGGGGCAATGACTTTGTGCAATCTTCTCCTAGCAGAGAGGCAGCATGTGTGACATCTGTGCATCACCACTACTAAATGAACAAGTAAGGTCTTCTGCCCAACTTTATTTTAATTTTTTTATGCAAAGTTGTGCTTTAAGACATCGCACTAGTGATCTCGACGCTGGTGAAAAATCGCCAGCAACAGGATCACTATACATGGGTAAACAGGGTAGGAGAAATGCTCTTCTATTTCATGTGACGTGTTCTTGCTGGCTGGATGACCAAGGTGCTGCATCCTCACTGGTGTCTTACATTCTGCAGTGTTTCTGTCATGAAGGAAACTCCGCACTCATCCAGCCAAGTGGTTGAGTATTTTCTCTGCTGTTTTTAGCCACCCTGATGCTGGTGAATGCTTACCAGCAGCAGTAGTTCTAGTGTTGCATGTTCCATATACATCCGCTACCCAATGGCTCTGTAATTTGTTTTTCATGAAATTGTGGGGGTTTTTTTCTGCCTCCCTTGTAAAGTCTCTCTCCCCCCCTCACTTTTATATGTTTTGAACACACATTGCACGTTCGTTGCAGTTATGTGCACTATTCTACGCACACTGCAAATCATATAGTCTCTAGTCATTTCGGGAGAAAGCAAGAAAATTTGGCTACTTTCCTACATACAGTGGGACCATGGAGAACAAATGTAGCTACCCTCTAACAAAGTCAGATCACGGCAGCCAAAAAATTATTTGAAGGGGACTGAGCAGTAGCAGGTACTTATTTTGCGTTAAAACATACTTGAATATAAATTTTTTAAACAAGATTTGGTGTCACTCTAAAGGGTGCAAGCTTCAGAATATACTGGAGTAATGTGCTATGAGCTCCTAAAGCAATGTCTTTAAACAAACGGCTTATGTGTAACTATACTGAACGTTTTAAATGCTAAGACAGTTTGGTTATGCATGCACAATAAGCATTGGTTCAAGCAAATGGTTTTATTTTTACTATCTCTGCATTATCAAGCTGTTGCCACATGCAGGGGCTTTCAGGAAGATTTCCTGATATTTATTGAACAGTGATTGTGCATGTCTGGTGAAAACCAGGATCTCCTGAATCTTTTTAAGATTTAATCATCAAGACATCATCCTCCTATACTCAATAGGTGGCTTTGTCCTATTTTTCCCCATCAAATGCTGTGTGGGCATTTTTGTAAAAAAAAAGCTGTGTGCGCACCATCCCTTGATATTGTACACCACCCCCCCCCCCCCCCCCCCCCCAACTACTATATAGAGAATGGAAATTTGTGTTGGCCACCAAAAGAATATACACATGTATATAAAACCAATACAAACACATAAGAAAATCATGTGTGGACCAAAGCCCAACATTGGGTATGAATGGATTGAGTACCGTATATACTCGAGTATAAGCCGAGTTTTCAGCACATTTTTTGTGCTGGAAATGCCCCCCTTTGGCTTGTACTCAAGTCTGTAGCCATCTTCATCTTTGTTGCGCCTGATCCCATCTGATCAAATCTGGGCACCCCTTCCATAGACTCCCATGTTAAGTCGGTCTAGTCACACAGCGCCGGAGATCTGGTAGGGATATTGGGCACAGTGAGGCACGCAGATGGGCACAGTGAGGCACGCAGATGGGCACAGTGAGGCACGCAGATGGGCACAGTGAGGCACGCAGATGGGCACAGTGAGGCACGCAGATGGGCACCCTAGGCTTATACTCGAGTCTAAGTTTTCCCAGTCTTTTGTGGTAAAATTTGTTGCCTCGGCTTATATTCGGTTCGACTTATACTTGAGTATATACGGTATATGCTATTCTCTTATGTAGTCTAGGTCAGGGCTCGTCAAACCCCGGGCGCCAGGTCGCCATTGCGACTAGAATTAGCGACCTGGGGCAGCACAGCTGGGGTATCCTGTCTCTTCGTACCCCCCCCCCCTCCGTGCCGCGGGATCGTGTTGGGCCGCGCCGGCCGGTAATTGAGGCCGCGGCTTTGCGGCCTTCTGCAGGCCTATGCTTCCTTCTGTGATCTAGCGCCATCTTGTGTTGGCCGTTGGTATGACAAGACAACAGCAATGCTAATGGAGTTTCCATGTCTGTTTGTTTTCACTGCCATCTCCTTTCCTCTAATTAGAACCCCCAAACATTATATATATTTCTCTTATCGTCCATGGACCGACGCAGCTCTCATACTGAATACATGTGGGTGTATGTCCCTGCTCGCAGGAGAAGACCTAGGCAGAATGTTAGAGGTTAAAACATTCTAGTTCAAGCCAGAGCTGAACAGCCCCGCCCAGGGGGGCAGTCCCTCTGGACATTACCCTCCCACCTGCAGCTAACAGCCTCAGTTTTTTTCTGCCTAGCAGAAGAAGACGTGGCTCTCAGGAGCCAGTCTCCTGAAAGATTTTACTTTTGAATTTTATTCCTTTGGGAATTTTATTTTTGAGACCTTCAATCAACAGTCGGCTGGGCAACAGGTTGGGTACACTAGTATCCTCGTAGTCTTCCCTGTCCGACCATCGAGCGTGCTGATCCTCGCCTTGCGTGCGGGAGACTCAGTTCACGACATACCCCATGGCTCCAGGGGTGGCCGGGTTGCTTTCATGCTCCCGGGGTCCTCTCAAGATTGAACAGTACCTACTGTATCTCTCGCGGTTGACCGGGCCGACAGCTACGCAGTACGACTCTGATAGGTCTGTCTGAAACAAGCCAGTGAGTCCCTCTAATGGCACCGAGGGTGTTCTCCAAGGTGCGTGCGGGATGGGTAAGTAGTCTCTCCTGGAAAGAAGGTGAGTACATGCTGGCTGTGTTTCTGTGTGTGGGGGGTTTTCCCTTTCTCCCTCCTGTTATGCTGCTCTCTGCACCCTGTACTGGTGCTGTGCTGTGTGGGGATACTTGGAGGGGGGGGGGGGTCGTTCTGCCCTGGGGGGGGGGGGCGCTCTATGCTGTCTTTACTGATGGAAAGTGTTCTGGAGGACTTGTGTGGTGTTTTTGCGTGCGCCATTGGCGCAGTATTTTAAAAATAATGCGGCTCAGGTACAAGCGCCCGGCGGCCATTTTCTTGTAGCCGCGGCGCTTTTAGTTCACCTGCTTCTCCCCACTTGCCAGAGGCAACTGGCAGTGCTCCTGCACCTGCGGTCCCTATGGACCAGTTGTCGGCAGTCCTGGAATCATTCCTTGTCAAGCTGGAAGCGGTGTGCGAACGCACGGGGGCTGTAAAGCACCCTCTCCCCAGGACGGGGTTCGGCCAATCCTGGACCTCAAGGCCCTGAATGCCTATGTGAGGGTACAAAAATTCAGGATGGAATCCATTCGCACGGTGATCGCGACCCTCCAACAGGGGGATTTTTTGGCGTCCTTGGATATCAAGGATGCTTACTTGCACATCCCAATCTGCGCAGGCCACCAGAAATTTCTGCGCTTTGCCATGGGCGAAGTCCACTATCAGTTCGTGGCCCTACCCTTCGGCCTTGCATCGGCACCACGGGTTTTCACCAAGGTGCTGGCCCCAGTTCTAGCTTTGCTGAGACAGCGAGGAATTGTTATCGTGGGTTATCTAGACGGTCTCCTTCTCTGAGCAGAAAATGGCTCAGAACTGGAGGAAAACGTGACGATAGTCCTGTCAGACCCTCCGGGACTTCGGATGGGTTCTGAACACGCAGAAGTCGGCTCTAGCCCCGACTCAGCGCTTGGAGTATCTGGGTGTGATCCTGGACACTTCGGCAGCAAAGGTGTTTCTACCCTCAGAGAAGTTACTGACATTTCGGTCAGCAGTACGGGTTTTGTCGTCCCGAAAGTGGCCGTCAATTCGCTTCTGCATGAGAGTCCTGGGACTGATGGTGGCCTCCTTCGAGGCTGTTCCGTATGCCCAATCACACACTCGGGCATTGCAGAAGGGAATTCTGTCGGTTTGGGACAAGTCCCCATTGTCTTTGGATCTTCAGATCCAAGTGAGTCACTCTGTCAAGGCGTCCCTGACATGGTGGCTGAGGTCCCTGGCTCTTTAGGCCGGGAAGTCGTTCCTCCCCATCCACTGGACGGTGATCACAACGGACGCCAGCCTGTCGGGCTGGGGAGGAGTGTGGGGAGTCCTGTCAGCTCAGGGGCTCTGGACTCCAGCCGAATCTCGTCTCCCAATCAACGTCCTGGAATTGCGGGCGATCAGACTGTGTCTCTCCGTTTGGTCAAAGAGGCTACAGGGCCACTCGGTCAGGATCCAGTCGGACAACGCCACGGCCGTGGCGTATGTCAACCATCAGGGGGGCACTCGGAGCCCGGCTGCGGCATCCGAGGTCGCCCACATCCTAAGATGGGCGGAAAGAAGCGTGCCGGCGCTGTCGGCCATTTACATTCCGGGCGTAGAAAACTGGCAGGCGGACTATCTGAGCCGCCAGTCCCTGGACCAGGGGGAGTGGTCCTTGCATCCGGAAGTGTTTCACCTCCTTTGTCACCGATGGGGAATTCCGGATGTGGACCTGATGGCGTCTCGACTCAATCGCAAGGTGTCGAGGCTTGTGGCCCGGTCCAAGGACCTCTGGGCGGATGCCTCGGACGCGTTAGTGACCCCGTGGGGTCGGTATCGCCTGATATGTCTACCCTCCGCTGCAGGTGATTCCTCATCTGCTGCGCAGGTTAGCGGCCGAGGGTATTCCGGTGATCCTCATTGCCCCGGACTGGCCTCGGCGTCATTGGTACTCCGATCTGGTACGTCTCATCGCGAACGTCCCTTGGCGCCTGCCCTTGAGGGAGGACCTTCTATCTCAAGGTCCTATCTTTCATCCTGCTTTACAGTCTCTGGCTTTAACGGCATGGCTATTGAGAGCCAGGTGCTGAAAGACCGAGGTCTGTCTGATTTCGGTAATTTCAACCATGATTAGGGCACGGAAGTCTTCTAGGAAGATCTATCACCGTACCTGGAGAGCTTACATCGCTATGTGCGAGGAACTGGACTGGCGTCCACGGACGTACTCCGTTCCCAGAATCCTGTGGTTCTTGCAGCGTGGGGTTGCTCAAAGGCTGGCTTTGAGCACTATTAAAGGTCAGATTTCGGCTTTGGCCGTTTTCTTTCAAAGACCCCTAGCTGGTCATTCTTTGGTTAGCACTTTTGTGCAGGGAGTACTTCATGTGGTTCCACCCGCCAAGCCCCCGCTCCCTCCTTGGGATCTGAACTTGGTGCTTTCGGTTCTTCAGGAATCTCCTTTTGAGAATATAAGAGATATTCCTCTTTCAACTTTGTCCCAGAAGGTGGCTTTTTTAGTGGCCATCACTTCTGTTAAACGGGTGTCTGAGTTGGCGGCTCTGTCATGAAGGACCAGGTAAGGCGACTTGCATAAGGACAAGGCAATATTGCAACCGCGACCGTCTTTTTTCTTCCTAAGGTGGTTTCGGCTTTTCACCTTAACGAGGACATTGTCCTTCCGTCCTTGTGCCCTCAACCATCGCATCCTAGGGAGGTTGCGCTTCACAATTTGGATGTAGTGCGTGCCTTGCGGGTATACCTGCCCGCTACCGCTCCTATTCGGAAGTCTGACTCGCTGTTTGTGTCTGTCTCTGGTCCGAAACAGGGCCAAGCGGTGTCGTCTGCCACCATTTCTAGGTGGATCAGACAGACTGTTATACAGGCCTACGCCATTAGGGGACGGGCTCCTCCCTTTCCGGTCACGGCGCATTCCACCAGGGCAATCTGTGCTTCCTGGGCTTTCCGACATCAAGCGTCGGTTGCACAAGTGTGCAAGGCGGCGACCTGGTCGTCCGTTCATACCTTTTCAAAGTTCTACAAGGTTGATGTGGCTGCATCTTCGGATGCTTCCTTCGGCCGCAAAGTGTTGCAGGCCACTGTCTAATGTTGCAACTCCTCCGTTGAGGGGTTTTGCTGGTTTGGAGTGAAGTTTTGGTTGTTCCTTACTTTTTTTGCTCCCACCCCTTTCTTATACTGCTTTGGGACGTCCCACATGTAATCAGTATGAGAGCTGCGTCGGTCCATGGACGATAAGAGAAAATAGGATTTTTGTACTCACTGTAAAATCCGTTTCTCTGACGTCCATGGACCGACGCAGCACCCACCCTTCCTTTTTAAGTTTGTACTGCTTTGTTACGAACTGAGGCTGTTAGCTGCAGGTGGGAGGGTAATGTCCGGAGGGACCGCCCCCTGGGCGGGGCTGTTCAGCTCTGGCTTGTTCTAGAATGTTTTAACCTCTAATATTCTGCCTAGGTCTTCTCCTGCGAGCAGGGACATATACCCACATGTAATCAGTATGAGAGCTGCGTCGGTCCATGGACGTCAGAGAAACGGATTTTACGGTGAGTACAAAAATCCTATTTTTTTATTCTAACACCCTAGAGAATAAAATGGCGGTCGTTGCAATACTTTCTGTCACACCGTATTTGCGCAGCGGTCTTACAAGCGCACTTTTTTGGGAAAAAATACACTTTTTTTAATAAAAAAAATAAAACCGTAAAGTTAGCCCAATTTTTTTTTATATTGTGAAAGATAATGTTACGCTGAGTAAATTGATACCCAACATGTCACGCTTCAAAATTGCGTCCGCTCGTGGAATAGTGACTAACTTTTACGCTTTAAAATCTCCATAGGCGACGTTTAAAAAATTCTACAGGTTGCATGTTTTGAGTTACAGAAGAGGTCTAGGGCTAGAATTATTGCTCTCGATCTACCGATCGCGGCGATACCTCACATGTGTGGTTTGAACACCGCTTTCATATGCGGGCGCTACTCACGTATGCGTTCGCTTCTGCGCGCGAGCTCAGCGGGACAGGGCGCGTTCCTGGCTCCTAACTTTTTAGCTGGCTCCTAGATTCCAAGTAAATTTGTCAAGCCCTGATCTAGGTTCAGTATCCACACCTATCGCATATACAGCAAGTTAGTTCATTCGTAATGCATGGAAAAGTCATCTTATTTAAAAAAAAAAAACACATTGTCATCCGGGTCAAACCACAGATTTTCCACAAGGTAAGAAGGACTCTCCCAAATAACTAATATGTACAGTCAAGGTCTCGTATGTTCATTACCAAACTCCACATCCTACTACATGTGAATGTCCATAGGGATCCCCATGTGTCCAAGGGACCAAATTCCACTGCGTATGCTGAACCCAAATCAATTTATCAGTAGGACCGGCAACAGTCTTTTACATATCAATAACATGCTGGGGCACCGTGTTTGCCATAGCCTTCATTATTTTTCCCTTGTGATTTTTCGTTTTACACTGTATCATTGCTGGAAATTATGGGATTATCAGTCCCATATTACCAATCTTTTATAGTTTGCTGACTTTTGTCTTCCTGTTCTAGTAACCACTAGCTCTTTGTATAAATTTTTGCAACAGAGCAAAAAAGTGAGGGAAAAATTCCCAGTGGGAATCTGGATAGCAATTAAAACCCAACAGATTCTAAACCTTACTCTACAACTGAAAATTGAAAAAGAAAAAATCTTAAATTGTTCATTACAGGACACAGGAAAATATTCAGCAAGCCTCCAATTTTTTTTAGTGTCCTAGTAAAGAGCACATTACTCTTTCGTTCATGGACTGACACAGCTTCCTATTTGACAAGTGGGTATTATCCATTATTTAGGAGTGACTAGGCAGAAAAAAAACTTGTAAAAAGTGTTGCATCACACCTTTTACAGTACCGCCCAGGGGGCGGACCCTCTGGGTATATCCCCTCTCTCCATCTCGCAGATCAGTTTTTTTCTGTCTAGCAAGGAGAAGGACATGGCTCCCTTTGGGCCCACTGGTCCAGGGGGGAAAAAAAAAAATCTACGTTTTCTTTTTTTGTTTCCTGCGATCTTCGATCAACTGCCGACTGGGTGACAGGCTGGATCCTCGATCCTTGTAGTCCCTCCAGTTTCGGCCATCGAGCGTTTGCCGACCCTAGCTACGCGCTGGGTTTTCCACGACATGCCCGTCGCTCTACGGGTGGCCCGTGAGCCTACGCTCCAGGGCTTGCATCGGACTGCTCAGCTTCGGCTGACCTTACGGCCGAGTCGCAGTAGCCTGTCCGGTGAGCTCGCGCTCCAGGGCATGCATACGATCGTTCCTTAGTGTTCAATCACAGCATGCCTGGCCGACAGTCACCTCCGTGCACGTATGATGAGCTGTCCGGAATGTCTTCCAGCATGATCCACGCAGGAAAGGTAAGTAGCTCCCCTGCTAAGGCAGGGTGACTTGGCTGGACATTCCTGGAGAGATCAAGTAAGTGGTTGTGGCCCCTTTTATTTCCTCTCTCCCTGCCTTCCCTCCTCCCTGGACTCTGCGCTAAGGTTGCTGGGTGCTGGGGGTCACCTGGGGGGCTCCATCTGGAGCGGGGCTGTGCTGTAGCTGTCGTTTAAAAAATGTAATTTTGCTTACCTGTTGTGTGCCTTTCTCCCTCCATGCTGTTGGCGCCCATTTTGGGGTGGTCCATGCCTGTTGGCCTCTAGTGACTGTCCGGCGGCTATTTTCTTGTGGTTCGCGCCAATATGTATATATATCGCCGCTCGGCAGCCATTTTCTTGTGGTTTGCACCCGCTTTGGCCTCTGACGGCTCGGTGGCCATTTTCTTAGAGCCCACATTGTTTCAATACAGCTGCATGGCGGCCATTTTGCAGTAGTCTCTGGCCTCTAGGGTGCATTTCACTTGTGCAAATTCACACAAGGAACGCTGATAAGAATCAGACTGACACAGGCAGCGGTGGGATAGCATCACAGGCGGAGCACACGGCAGCAATAGCGGTACCGTTCCAAGGGTGGTGAGTCCTCTGGGAGACCCTGCATTTCTGTATCAGCTAGGAGGGTGGCCTATTGATACCTTGCATGGAGTCCCTGTGGGTGTCGGCGTGTGGGTCAACATGGCGTCTGAAGCAGACGTTTTTTCCCCTGAAACGCCTGACTTGGTAGCTGGTGCCCCTGATGTATCTGTGGACGCTATGTCAGCAATCCTAGAGGCTTTTGTTGCCAGTGTGGAAGCGGCACACGGGGGGTAATAAACGCCCTCGTCCCCTGCAATCTTCCGGGGATATTTCTGATGCAGAACCAGGCCCAGCTATGGCTCATGCCCTGGATTCTGATGCATCAGACTGCAGACCATGACCGATCGGACAGTGAGAATGACTCCAGGTCCAGGTCAGCATGCGAAAAGGCTTTGGTATCTGACCTTATTACTGCAGTGCGGGATACGCTAAAATTGGAGAATGCTGCACAGAAGCAGCAGAGACACCTGTCCCCTTTGGGTTTTGTAAACCTGCCCGCACTGCTAAGGTATTTCCTTGTGTGTCTTCTTTTGATAAGCTCTTGTACAAGGAGTGGGAGAACCCACTAAGGGTTTTTACATCCTCAAAGAACTTTGCGGTGCGGTACCCCTTTGAGGAGAGTTTCCTGAAAAGATGGACCTCTCCCCAGATAGTGGACCCTCCGGTGTCCAGACTTAATAAAGCTACCACAATTCCAGTGGAAGGGGCTCCTGTTTTCAAGGACCCTGTGGATAAGAAGGCTGAAGCACTCGCTCGCTACCTATACACAGTGGTAGGCTCAGCGGTGCGCCCGGCATTGGCTGAGGCCTTGGTGTCTCAGACACTTACTGAATGGGCAAAGTTACTACTCCAGGGGTTAAAGGAGTGTGAGAGGCTCCTCCTAATGAGGTAACTTTGGCCGACCAGTTGGTACAGGGCCTTAAGTTTTTTGTCTGCGAGTCAGACATGGATACTATCCCCTTGCTGTCTAAAGCATTGGTTTATGCGGTAGCATTACGCCACCTTATCTGGCTAAATGGCTGGTCTGCGCACCAGGCTTCCAAGAAGGCCCTGTTGGATCTGCCCTTTTAAGGGCGACAGACTTTTTGGGGCCTCTCTGAATGTCATCGAGGATGCCACAGGAGGTAAGAGCACATTGCTTCCTCAAACCAAGAAGGGTAAGGGGCCACGCCAGGGGCAAGGGCCCTCCTTTACTGCACGCAAGTGTTTTTTCCGTCCGCCCAGGACGACAGGGAAAAGACCCCAGGCCGACAAAGCGCCTGCTCAAGGACAAAAACGTCCTTGGTCCCACAAACCCAACAAACCTGCGGACAAATCTGCGTCCGCATGAAGGTCCGCCCCCACCCAGCTTTCGGGTGGGGGGATGTCTTCGCGAATTCGACTCGGTGGACATCTCTGATCTCCAACCGGTGGGTTTGCGAAGTGATCTCCTCAGGCTACAAGATAGTTTCTCTTGTCCACCGTACAGATTCTTTCCCTTCAACCTCCAGCTACAGCCGACCCGTCGGGAGGCCCTGTATGGGGGGCGGTCTAGGGTCAGCTGGAACGCAGGGTGGTCATTTCATTTCCAGAGCAGGTTTGTGGCCCGGTCAAAGGACCCATGAGCAGACGCAACGGGCGCGTTGGTCAGTATTGGCTAATCTTTGCCTTCCCTCCCATGAGGCTCTTTCCTCATCTGCTTCGCAGAGGGAATTCCAATGATCCTGATCGCTCCAGATTGGCCTCAGCGTCCTTGGTACGCAGATCTAGTACGTGTGGTAGCAGGCGTCCCCTGGCGCCTACCACTACGGAAGGACCTGTTATCGCAAGGTCCCATACTCCATCCTGCTTTACAGTCACTGGTTTTAACGGCATGGCTATTGAGAACCAGGTACTGAGAGACCGGGGCCTGTCAGATTCAGTAATCTCTACTATGAGAAGTGCTCGGAAGCCGTCCTCTAGGAGGGTTGATCATCACACTTGGAAGGCCTACATTTCCATGTGTGAGGAAATGAAATGGCATCCGCGTACTTATTTGGTCTCCAGAATCCTGCTGTTTCTACAGCGTGGGGTGAACCAAAGGCTTGCCCGAAGTACGATTAAGGGACAGATATATCTGCCCTGGCTGTCTTTTTTTTTTTTTTTTTTTTTTTTTTTCCAGCGACCCCTGGCGGCTCACTCTCTCGTGAGTACATTTGCGCAGGGGGTTCGGCATGTGGCTCCTCCGGTGCGTCCCCCGCTACCTCCGTGGGACTTGAACCTGGTCCTCTTTTTTTTTTAAGTTTGTACTGCTTTTTGACAAACTGATCTGCGAGATGCAGAGAGAGGGATATACCCAGAGGGTCTACTGTAGAAGGTGTGATGCAACACTTTTATTACAAGTTTTTTTTTTTTTTCTGCCTAGCCACTCCTAAATAACGGATAACACCCACTTGTCAATGAGAAACTGTCAGTCCATGAACTCAGAAAAGGATTTTACGGTGAGTAAAAAATCCTATTTTTTCCCTCAATCTTTTGTTCTCCTTTAGTAAGTTTCTTCTGACTCAGGGACCAATTTGCCACTCTTCTCGGTCATTGGCTTTAACGGCCTGGCTATTGAAGCCCAGGTCCTAAGGGACAGAAGCTTGTCAGAATCTGTTATCCCTTCACTTTCAAAGCTAGAAAATAGACTTCTCACAAAGTCTACCATCATACCTGTAAAACCTGTTTTGCTTGCTGCAAGGACTGGAAATTCTTTCCTTTGGCCTTGAGTACCATCAAGCTTTAAATATTCTTGGCAGATCTTTCAGAGACCACTTGCTTTCCACCCTCCTGGTAAAGGCCTTTTTTGTACAGGGTGTTGCACATCTCAACCCTCCTTTTGCATTTCACTGTGACTCTGGGATTTGTCTTGTTCTGTTGGCTTTCCAGAGACCTCCTTTTGGCCCATTAAGAATATTCCCCTGACCACTCTTAAGATGGCCTTTCTCATTGCCATCTCTTCAGCAAGACTTTTTTTTTTGCGGTTGGCAATCTTATCCTGTAAAGAAACCTTTCTTGTGCTACACAAAAGTTGTTTTGGGGTTGCTTTCATTTTTTCATCTTAACCAGGATGTTGGTCTTCCAGTTCTCTGCCCCAAAACATCCTAAGAAGATCTCTGTTGTTTGGATGTAGTGACAGCCTTGCTCAATCTTAGTCATTCCTCTAGGTCCCCCGAAGGGACAGCCTGCCTCTTGTTGCATTGTCTGGTAGATTTGACACTTTATCAGTCTTGTGACCTCAAGGGCAAGGTTCCTCATTTCCCTGTAAAAGCTCATTCGCCAGGTTTCTGTTTTTTTTACATTCACAAGGCTTCTACAGTCTTCTGTTAACAAATTCATAAGTTTTTTACCAGGTGGACATTCAGGTCTCTACTGATGCCAGGTTTAGTCATAAAGTTCTTTAGGTGGCTCTGCAGGCTTGTTGAGCCCCTTCTATTAAAGTTCACTTTTCAAAGCATTGCACCTACAATCAGCAGATCGTAGATGCAGTGTAAAGCCTCCTGTACAGTCTTCCTCTAACTTTGTAATTGAAAGCCTGTATGGGGGATAAAGGCACAAAGCTAGAGGAAGAATGAACAAACTGAGTTTGCTGAGTAGCACTCTCACAGCTCATTCAGACTACATCTACTGCTGTGGCATACAGTACTTGTAGTTTTTTCATTCACAGAACCCCGTAAATGAATGATGTGGGCAGAGCTGAAGCTGAGCAGAAGATCCTCCTGAACACTGTTTCAGAGTGGGGAGTGCTGGGAGTGGGAGGCGGGTGCATAGGAGAATGTTATACCTTTTTAATTATCAGCGTAACAGGTAACCTGCTCCTAAAGGTGAACTTATGCTTTAACTTATTTTCTGTGGGCCTATTGGCCTTTTGTTGCTGTTACCCACCCCTCAGTTGGACTGCTTTTCTTTTTCATACATAATGGGACACAGGCTAATATTCATTACTTGCTGGGTTATACTCCATCTCCAGGTGAATGGACACTTGTAGACCAAAGGTCTTTACACAGGAAGTGATCCCCCTATATAACCCCTCCCATGAAGGAAGCACTTCAGTTTTTTACCAGTGTCTGCAAGGTGGGTGGCACTGTTTTGAGCTCTCTGAGCTCCAGGTCTCTAGTCCCACAAACTGTTCCAAAATGAATCAAGGGATTGACTGATCGGATCCATTTGACACAGGCTTTATATGCTTAGATAACTGGAACCTGAGCCTTGTAAAGAAGACTCAAGATCCTGTAAGGTTTTGCCTGTAAGGTGACCTCCGGGCCCTGCGAAGTGAAATTCTGGTCATTACAGCGCTAAGGCATTCCTGCAGGGCACTGTACAGGTCCAAGGGAGTAAACCCTAAACATGAAAATGGTATCCAGTCCTTGAAGGTCCTCAAATGAAAGGAACCTGCCATGAAGATTGGGCCCTTAGTTTCTAAGTGGCCCTGTGCCTGGACGGGTAAGAAAAACCCATTTAATTATTGTGGGGTGTCCCAGTGATTGCAACGATCAGTCAAGCAGTGACCATACGGGGGAGTTTTGGGCTAACTGTGGGTGTTGGCAAAGTGTACTTTTTTTTTTTCTTGTGTCTGGCTGTTTTTTACCTGTATGATGGCGCTCGGCGGTGCGCCATTTCGCCTTGGTTCACCATGGCGCACGTGCCTTCGCAAGAGTGCTACTGTGCACATCAGTTGTTTGGCGGCCATGCCACATGTGCATTTGCAAAAGCGTCGCTGGACTTGGCAGTTTGTTTGGCAGCCATGGTGCACGCGGCCTCGCCGCACGTGCGCAGTAGCCTTTATCTGGGCATGCAAAGATCCACGCAGTTCACCGGGACCACGCATGCATAGAACGTTTTGGTGCACACCCAGCTTATTTAAGCTGTGTATGTCAAGCATGCGGTGCTTCCAGAAGACACTTGCAGCAGTTAATTTTTCCTTACCTGGGTCACGTGAGACACCAAGTGTTGCTTGGCAGGCTAAAGGTGCTTAGGATTGTTGCATGCATAGGGGCTTGGTGAGCCCTATTAAAGGGCTCTCCCCTCTGAGGTGTTAGAATACTACACTCAAGTACTCTTTTGTGGCTAGTAAATATCTTCAAAAAAGAGGAGCGGGACTAACACTACAGGGAAGGGCACATCTATGTCATCAGTAGTTCCTGATGAACCTAGTCGTATCCCTGGTGTTGTATCCCCTGAAGGACCAGAGGCTTCCGGGCAATCTGAGCCACTGCGCCTATCTGGTATTGTATTGTGCTCACAGTCAACGCTGCTGCTGCTTCACCCTTTATCACTAAGGATAAACTGTCCTCAGCCTTAGCGGGTTAGAGCGCACGATTGCTGGCATGATTGCCTCCAGGGTAGCAAGAAGCGTGACAGATCCCCCTCCCTGAGCCTCCTAGTTTGGAGCAGGAATAGGTTGAGAATGGGGAAGAGCTAAAAAGCTCAGGATTCAGTGGAGTGCCCGGCAGATGAGTCTGCTTCCGAGCAATCTGGACAAGGAAGGTATTCAGATGTCTGCCTCTGTCGCAAAGGCTTTTGATCCTGACTCTGACCGAAATGGTTCATTCTGACTTTTAAGTTGCCTCCTAAAAAAAAAAAGCAGAGGTGACTGAGCACCTCTGGTCCTCGTAGGATCCCTGAAGCCTCTTCAGGCCGCACATGCTTTCCCCCTACACCCCCTGTTGAAACACTCGGTTTATGCTGATTGGGAACATCTTGACAGGATTTTGTTCATCTTAAGAGGTTTTCCCTTTTATATCCCATGGATGAAAAGGTAAAGAAATGGGGCATGCCAGCCGTAGATGCAGCTGTCTCTTCCTTAAACAAGAACTTATCTTTTTCTGATAGATAACTCACAGGGCTTGAAAGACCCTGTTGACAAGAAATTTGAGTCATTATTAGGGCTTCCTTTTCTTTGGCCAGTTCAGCTATTTAGCTAGCTGTTGCAGCAATTGGTATTTGCCAGTCCGTAAAGGATCAGGTCAAACAGCCTGATAGGCCTAACCAGGAGGATGATCTGCCTGAAAGGCAAGACAGATATTCCTTGAGCGCTGTGTTTTGCTGTCGACGCCCTAAAAGGGATTCAATACAGCAGGTTTCTCGTTTGGCTCTTGTCTGTACATATGCACAGACTTTTATGGCTTAAGAACTGGTCAGCCGAGCTTCCTTGTGAAAAGTTATTGGCAGGTTTTCCTTTTTCAGGGGGAACGTTTATTTAGTGATCACTTGGGATAAATATATCCAAATGATTTCTGGAGGGAAGAGTTTCCTACTTCCTGTGAAGAAAAGCACCAGAGTTCCCTCGTTTAGAACTTCAGGGACTGCTTCCTTAAATGTCTCCACGTCAGGGTGGTTCAGCTGCCAACAGGGCGCTAGGACCAGGGGCAAGCCCCAGGGCCAGAAAAAGCCATGGGTCCAAAATTCTAAACGCAGCACCAAGCCCTTCCTTTGAGGGGACGCCCCCACTCCATCGGGTTAGGGGAAGGCTGGTGCACTTTGCGGACATTTGGAAAACAATAATTCAGGACGAGTGGGACACCTCAATTAGATCTCGTGGTTACAAGCTAGAGTTACAGGGGGTTCCCCCCCTCAGGTTTTTAAGATCCAGCATTCCCTCCGATCCTCCAAAAAGAAATGTATTGAATCTTCAGGCACTACATCATCTAGTGCATCAAGGAGTGATTGTAGATGTTCCTGTATCCGAAAGGGCTGCGGGGTTTTACTCAAACCTGTTTTACGGTTCAGAAACCAAACATGGACACAAGGCCCATTTTGGACCCAAGATCCCTGAACAAGTATCTATTGATACAGTCCTTTCAGATGGAGTCTGTCCGCTCAGTAATAACCTCACTCCAGAGGGGGAGACTTTTTTTAGCCTCCATCGATATAAAAAACGCCTATTTACACGTACTTATCTTTCAGCCTCATCAGAGGTTCCTACGTTTTGCAGTAAAGGAACGTCCTTTTTCAGTTTGGCTCTACCCTTCGGGCTGGCTACAGCTCCCCAGGTGTTAACAAAGGTTCTAGCACCAGTACTGGGTCTTAAGGGCCCAAGGGATTCTGGTGCTCGGGTATCTGGACGACCTCCTGCTCGGAGATCACTCAGTACAGGCTCTCTAGAGCATAATATACAGTGCAGTATTCAAAAAGCTTGGGCTGGATCATAAATACCAAAAAGTCAGCTTTGAGACCAGCTCAAAGTCTAAAGTGTTTTTAAGTCTGATCCTAGATACGGTCCAAGCAAAGGTATTCTTGCCACCTGTAAGGATCTGGTGAGTCTGATAAGGGGCACCAGACAACCCTCCATTCGGCTCTATAGGAGTCTTCTAGGGAGGATGGTATCCTCTTGAGGCAGTGCCCTATGCCAAGTTCCATTCCAGGCCTTTACAACCAGACATCTTGTTGGCTTGGAACAGAAAAGGACAAGCCCTGGATTATCCAATGTGCTCATCTCTTTGGGCACGTTTAAGCCTAAACTGGTGGTTGCAGGATCAGAACCTGCAAAAAGGAAGATCCTTCCTCCTGGTAACTTGAAGAGTACGGACTACTGATGCCAGTCTCTCGGGCTGGAGAGCGACCCTAGAAGGGCTAACGGCTCAGGGAAAATGGTCAAGGGCAGAACAGATCCTGCCCATCAACGTTTTGGTATTAAGGGCAGTATGTCTGGCCCTACGGTCCTGGACGGTGGAGCTTCAGTACTGCCCCATCAGGGTTCAGTCCGACAATGCCACTGCAGTGGCCTTTATAAACCACCAAGGCGGTACCAGGAGTCGTTCAGCTCTGAAAGAGGTGAACTACATACTAGCCCCAGCAGAGGGACATGTGCGGATTCTATCGGCAGTCCATATCTCGGGAGTAGAGAACTGGAAGGCAGATTATCTCAGCCGCCAGCAGATTTGCATGGGGGAATGGTCCCTACACTGAGGTGTAACAGGAAATTTGCCAACCTTGAGGATGGAAAGAGGTCGACCTACTGGCATCCAGCTTCAACAACAAACTGCAGCAGTTTGTGTCCCGAACAAGAGATTCTCTGGCAATTGGAACAGATGCTCTGATAGTTCCATGGAGCCATTATTCCCTGGTTTTATGCTTTCCCTTCCATCCCTCTCCTTCCACATTTGTTGCGCAGGATTTGGAGAGAGGGGGTTCCAGTCATTCTGGTGGCACCAGCCTGGCCCACAAGGCCCTGGTTCCCGGAGATTGTGAGACTGACAATAGACGGGCCATGGACGCTTCCACGTCGCCCCGATCTACTGTCTCAAGGTGCTATATTCCACCCCGATTTACAGTCTCTAAATTTGATGGCATGGCTATTGAAGCCAGGGTGTTAGACCATGGCATCTCGGGACCAGTGGTGTCTACCCTGGTGACAGCTAGAAAAGCCGTCACTAGGAAGATTTAGCATAAGGTCTGGAAGACTTGTATTGCTTGGTGTGAAGCCAGAAAATGGCATCCACGGAAATACTTGATTGGGAGAATTCTCTTTTCTACAGTCAGCTGTAGAAAATAAACTGGCTTTGAGTACAATCGGAGGTCAAGTTTCGGCGCTATCAGTATTCTTCCAAAGGCCTTTGGCCTCCCATTCACTGGTCCGGGGGAACTCGCTTGCTTCCCCCAATTAGGCCACCTATGCGTCCTTGGGATTTTGAATTTGAAGCAACCATTTAAACCTCTTAAGGAAATTCTATTGGACTTGCTGTTACGCAAGCTAGCCTTCCTGATTGCTATCACCTCGGCTTGAGGGGTGTCGGCGTTGGCGGCCCTTTCATGCAGGGAACCGTACTTGATCCTTCAACACGACAGGGTCGTGTTAAGACCTGTTCTATCCTTTTTGCCAAAAGTGGTGTCGGCCTTTCATTTAAATCGGGACATTATTTTGCCGCTTTTTTTTCTCTGACTGACTCGTTCGGCGGAAGAGAGGATTGCATTCTTTGGATGTTGTCTGGGCAGTCGATGTTTATTTGTCTAGATCTGCGGAGATCCGAGGATCAGCCTTTTTTTTTTTCCCCAAATGGACCAAAGAAGGGGCAGGCAGCTTCCAAGGCTTACATTGCCAATTGGGTCCGTCAATTGATCAAGCCTACGGTCTGAAACATAACGCTCCTCCCTTTAGGGTGAGAGCTCATTCTACCAGGGGTGTAGGAACCTCCTGGGCTTTTCGACCATCAGGTATCTGGTTCAGATTTGTAAGGCTGCTACCTGGTCTTCAGTGCATACGTTCACAAAATTTTATCAAGTGGATGTTCGAGCAGCCGAGGATTCGGCTTTCGGCCGCAGTGTACTGCAGGCTGACGTATAAGTTCTGATGGCCATTTGGCAGGATGTCTCCCTCCCCTCAAGGCTATTGCTCTGGGACATCCTAGCAGGTAATAAATATTAGCTTGACTCTGTGTCCCATGATGTATGAAAAGAAAATAGGATTTCTCATCGTCCATGGACTGACACAGCTCTAATACTGTAAATGTGTGGGTATATGTCCCTGCTTGCAGAAGATCTAGGCAGAATGTTAGAAACATTCTAGAACAAAACCAGAGCTGACCAGCCCTGCCCAGGGGGGCGGTCCCTCTGGACATAACCCTCCTACCTGCAGCCCCAGTTTTTTTCTGCCTAGCAGAAGACGTGGCTCTCTCAGGAGCCAGTCTCCTGGAAGATTTTATTTTTAAATTGTCTTCCTTTTGGGAATTTTTTATTTTTGAGACCTTCAATCAACTGTCGGCTGGGCAACAGGTTGGGTACACTGGTATCCTCGTAGTCTTCCCTGTCCAACCATCGAGCGTGCTGATCCTCGCCTTGTGTGCGTGAGACTCAGTTCACGACATGCCCCATGACTCCAGGGGTGGCCGGGTTGCTTTTATGCTCCCGCGGTCCTCAAGGTTGAACAGTACCTGTCTGTATCTTTCGCGGTGGACCGGGCCGACAGCTACTCAGTACTACTCTGTGATAGGTCTGTCTGAAACAAGCCAGTAGGTCCCTCTGGGATGGGTAAGTAGTCTCTCCTGCTGCAGGTGAGTACATGCTGGCTGTTTCTTTATATGGGGGGGTTTCTCCCTGTCTCCCCCTTGTATGCTGCTCTCTGCACCCTGTACTGGCGCTGTGCTTTGTGGGGGTACTTGGGGGTCACTCTGGTCTGGCGGGGGGCGCTCATGTCTGTGTGCTGGGAGAGGAGTAGTGTTCTGATATGTGTTGGTGTTTGGAGACTTCATTGCGTGCGCCATTAGCGCTGTGTGGTGATTTTAAACTGCGCTCGGCGGCCTTCTTGCCGTTGATCTCTGGCACAGTATTAATGCGGCCGGCGGGCATTTTCTTGGAGCCGCAGTGCTTTCACTTTCGGCGCTGCTGCGGCGCGAATCTCCTCACTCTCCTTAGGCTTCACTCGAACTGACAGCGCGGTTTCATACAGCGGAACTGAGCAGTTCTTATAAGGGTTAGTGAGTCCTCTGGGTGTCCCCGCCTCAGCGCAGCCAGTGGGTGGACTATATTATTCACTGTAATAGTGTATAATGTCTCAGAGGGTGGCAGTATGGAGTCTGGTTCACCTGCTTCTCCACATTTGTCAGAGGCAACTGGCAGTGCTCCTGCGTTCCCTATGGACCAGTTGTCGGCAGTCCTGGAATCATTCCTTGTCAGGATGGAAGCGGTGTGTGAGCACAAGGGAGCTGTAAAGCGCCTCCCTCCCCACACAATCTCCAGTAGGGGAGTGCTCTGACTCAGATCTGGGCCTAGCTACTGCTGCTCAGGACCCCTAGCTCTGAGGATTTTAATGTTTTTGAACAGGACATTCCTTGTGAGGAAGACCCCAGTTCTGAACCAGTAACTGACAAGGTGCTTGTAAGTGAACTCATTGATGCTGTGAGGGACATTCTCAAGCTGAATGATGTGGCGGAGGAGCCTCAGGTGGAGGCTGTCTCCTTTTGGTTCCTTTTAAAGCCGTTTCTTCAAAAAAGGTTTTCCATATGTGCCCTTTTTTGATAGATTCATCGACCGAGTCTGGGATAAGCCGCAGAAGACTTTGACGAACCCACAACGCCTAGCCATAAGGTACCCCTTTGAGGAGGACCTGGTTAAAAAGTGGGCTCTCCCGCCAGTGGTCGACCCCCCGGTCGCCCGTCTGAATAAGGCTACCACGCTCCCAATGGAAGGGACTCCTGCATTTAAGGATCCCACTGACAGGAGGTCAGAGGTGGTGAGTAGAACTGTTTGCCTTTTTGGGGTCTGCCTTACGCCCTATAGTGGCGACGACACTTGTGTCTCAGACACTTACAGGATGGGCAAAGATTTTGCACCAGACGGTACAGGAGCATAATCTCCCTCCTGAGACAATTGCCCTGGCTCACCAACTTGCGCCAGGTTTAGTCTGTGTGCGATGCCACTTTGGATGCGGCCCCTTTAATATCTGGGGCCTCTATCTCTGCTGTGGTGCTGCGTCGCCTTATCTGGCTGAAATGCTGGTCGGCCGACCTAGCTTCCAAAAAGCTCCTGGCTGACTTGCCCATTAAGGGCGGTAGACTGTTTGGGGCCACCCTGGATGACATTATTAAGGATGTCACGGGGGTAAGAGCACCTTCCTTCCTCAGTCTGTTATGGGAAACAAGTTCCTTCGCAGGCCGGGCCCTTCCTTTCCGGCGAAGAAGTAGTTTTTTCGTCGTCAGAATCCACGGGTAAGCCCGCCCAGACTGAAAAAAGTGCGGCTGGGGGACAGAAGCGTCCCTGGGTGCGTAAGCCTACCAAGCAAGCTCCCAAGCCCGCCACCGCATGAAGTCTTGCCCCTGCCAGACTCTGGGGTGGGGGGATGTCTTCGCAGGTTCACGGTTCGCTGGACCTCCCGGATCTCCGACCGGTGGGTGTGCGAGGTGGTCACCTCGGAATACAGGATAGTTTCGCTCGTGGCCTCCAAACAGGTTCTTTCCCTCAAACCTTCTCCCTGCCTGCCGGGCGGCCCTCTTGGGGGGCCGTACAGGATTTGCTCAGGTGCGGAGTGATTGTGCCGGTTCCGTCACAGGAGAGGTTACAGGGGTTTTACTCGAACATGTTTGTTATCCCAAAGAAACAGTCCGGCCAATCCTGGACATCAAGGCCTTGAATGCCTATGTGAAGGTACAAAAATTCCGGATGGAATCCATTCGCACAGTGATTGCGACACTCCACCAAGGGGATTTTCTGGCGTCCTTGGATATCAAGGACGCTTACTTGCACGTTCCTATCTGCGCAAGTGACCAGAAGTTTCTGCACTTTGCCATAGGCGAAGTCCACTATCAGTTCGTGGCTCTCCCCTTCGGCCTGGCATCGGCACCACGGGTTTTCACCAAAGTGCTTGCCCCAGTTCTAGCTTTGCTGAGACAGCGAGGAATTGTTATCGTGGGCTATCTGGACGATCTCCTTCTAAGAGCAGAAAATGTCTCAGAGTTGGAGGAAAATGTGACAATAGTCAGTCAGACCCTCCGGGACTTCGGGTGGCTTCTGAACATGCAGAAGTCGGTTCTAGTCGTGACTCAACGTTTGGAGTATCTGGGTCTGATCCTGGACACTTCGGCAGCGAAGGTGTTTCTACCCTTGGAGAAGTTACACTTCAGTCGGCAGTACGGGTCCTGATGTCCCGAAAATGGTCGTCAATATGTTTCTGCATGAGAGTCCTGGGACTAATGGTGGCCTCCTTCGAGGCTGTTCCGTATGCCCAATCACACACGCGGGCATTGCAGAGGGGAATTCTGTCTATTTGGGACAAGTTGTCGTTGGATCTTCAGATCCAGGTGAGTCGCTCTGTCAAGGCGTCCCTGATGTGGCTGAGATCCCCGGCTCTTCGGGTTGGGGAGGAGTTTGGGGAATCCTGTCAGCTCAAGGGCTCTGGACTCCGGACAAATCTCGTCTACAAATCAACGTTCTGGAATTGCGAGCGATCAGACTGTGTGTCTCTGTGTGGTCGAAGAGGCTACAGGGCCGCTCGATCAGAATCCAGCCGGACACTGCCACGGCCGTGACGTATGTCAACCATCAGGGGGGGCATTCGGAGCTTGGCTGCGGCATCCGAGGTCGCCCACATCCTAAAGTGGGCTGAAAGAAGCGTGTCGGCTGACTACATTCCGGGCGTAGAAAACTGGCAGGCGGACTATCTGAGTCGCCAGTCCCTGGACCAGGGGGAGTGGTCCTTGCATCCAGAGGCGTTTCAACTCCTTTGTCGGCGGTGGGTCAGGCCGGATGTGGACCTGATGGCGTCTCGACTCAATCGCAAGGTGTCGGTTTGTGGCCAGGTCCAGGGAACCCTGGGCGGATGCCTCGGACGCGTTGGTGGCCCCGTGGGGTCAGTATCGCTTGATGTATGCTTACCCTCCGCTGCAGTTGCTTCGTCTGCCGCGCAGGGTAGTGGCCGAGGGCATTCCGGTGATCCTCATTGCCCCGGATTGGCCTCAGCGTCTCTGGTACGTCTCATCGCGGATGTCCCTTGGCGACTGCCCTTGAGGGAGGACCTTCTGTCTCAAGGTCCCATCTTTCATCCTGCTTTACAGTCTCTGGTTTTAACGGCATTGCTATTGAGAGCCAGGTGCTGAAGGACCGAGGCCTTTCGGATTCGGTAATTTCAACCATGCTGAGGGCACGGAAGTCGTCTTCTAGAAAGATCTATCACCGTACCTGGAGAGCCTACATTGCTATGTGCGAAGAGGTAGACTGGCGTCCACAGACATACTCTGTCCCCAGAATCATGCGGTTCTTACAGCGTGGTGTAGCCCAAAGGCTGGCTTTGAGCACAATTAAGGGTCAGATTTCGGCCTTGGCCGTTTTTTTCTTTCAACGACCCCTAGCAGGTCATTCTTTAGTTAGCACTTTTGTGCAGGGGGTTCGCCATGTGCTTCCCCCTGCCAAGCCTCCGCTCCCTCCTTGGGATCTGAACTTGGTGCTCTCGGTTCTTCAGGAACCTCCCTTTGAAACTATTAGAGATATTCCTCTCGACTTTGTCTCAGAAGGTGGCTTTCTTAGTGGCTATTACTTCTGTGAGACGGGTGTCTGAGTTGGCGGCCTTGTCATGCAAGTTGCCTTACCTGGTCCTCCATAAGGATAAGGCGGTATTGCGACCGTCTTTCCTTCCAAAGGTGGTTTAGGCTTTCCACCTTAATGAGGACATTGTCCTTCCATCCTTGTGCCCTCACCCATCGCATCCTAGAGAGTTTGCACTTCACAATTTGGATGTGGTACGAGCCTTACGGGTGTACCTGGCGGCTACTGCTTCTATTCAGAAGTCTGACTCGCTGTTTGTGTCTGTCTCTGGTCTAAAACAGGGCCAAGCGGTGTCGTCAGCCATCATTTCTAGGTGGATCAGACAGACTGTTATACAGGCCTATGCCATTAAGGGGCGGGCGACTCCCTTTCCGGTTACGGCGCATTCCACCAGGGCATTTGGTGCTTCTTGGGCTTTCCGACATCAAGCGTCGTTTGCACAAGTGTGCAAGGCGGCGACCTGGCCGTCAGTTCATACCTTTTCAAAATTCTATAAGGTTGCTGTGGCTGCATCTTCGGATGCTTCCTTCGGCCGCAAAGTGTTGCAGGCCACTGTTTAATGTTGCAACGCCTCCGTTGAGGAGCTCTGCTTGTTTGGAGTGAAGTTTTGGTTGTTCCTTTACTACTGCTCCCACCCTTTTTTGATACTGCTTTGGGACGTCCCACATGTTTACAGTATTAGAGCTGTCAGTCCATGGACGATAAGAGAAAATAGGATTTTTGTACTCGCCGTAAAATCCGTTTTCTCTGACGTCCATGGACTGACACAGAGCCCACCCTTTAAGGTTTGTACTGCGTTGTTATAAACTGGGGCTGCTGGCTGCAGGTAAGGAGGGTTATGTCGGGAGGGACCGCCCCCCCTGGGCGGGGCTGTTCAGCTCTGGTTTTGTTCTAGAATGTTTCTAACATTCTGCCTAGATCTTCTCCTGCAAGCAGGGACATATACCCACACGTTTACAGTATTGGAGCTGTCAGTCCATGGACGTCAGAGAAACGGATTTTACGGTGAGTACAAAAATCCTATTTTTTTTTTTTCGTCATACTTACCTGTAAAACCCTTTTTTCTTTGAGTACATCATGGGGCAGAGATCCCTCCCCTCTTTTTTGAGGATTCAGTGCTTGCTACAAAACTGAATTGCTTCCTGTATGGGAGGGGTTATATAGGGGATCACTTCCTGTCTAAAGACTTTTGGTCTACCAGTGTCCATCTCCAGAGGAATGGAGTATAGCCCAGCAGGTAATAAATATTGGCCTGACTCTGTGTCCCATGATGTACTCAAAGAAAAGGATTTAACAGGTAAGTATGACGAAAAAAAATCCTATTTTTGATGTGTCTGTTCCTCAATGTTTACAAAACATATACCATTATTAGTGTAGCGCAACCCATAATTGTGTGATATCCACCGCTGTGCAAGTAAATGGTGACCGTTCAAAATGATATTCAGAAACGTGTGATCCAGTGAATTCAGTGGGAGGAGCGGTTTCTCTGGTCTTTTGTGTCAGCATGTTGAGATATTATGCATGGTTTTTACATACTTTTGTGAGTATTTTTATCCTTGCGTTGCGCATTTTAGACAATAAATATTCAAAGAAGAGAGCATTATGGTCTTTCCTTATTTTATGGCTGCACTTGAATGATTGAGATCCTAAGTGGAGTACAGCGAGGTTTAGAGAAATTCCCTGTGGAGCATCCTGTGAGACATCCGGTGATGGTGACTTTGTAGTGGGGTCAATATCTGGAGGTGAGCAGGCATTCCAGCCATAGATGGTGGTCACCGAATTCACTGAATTACAATTTTCTGAATATCATTTCGAACTGTCACCTTTACTTGCACAGCTGTGGATATTATACACAACATTGGGACATTGTTTTTTTTCCCAAAAATGGGTTGTGTTGCACAAATTATGGTACCGTTTTGAGAGTTATAGGTGGACAAGCTCTGATAGGTGTTAGCAGCAATCATTATTAGGCCTCAATTTAAGACCATTATATATTTTACACTGATTTTTCTTTGTACAGTTTTTTCAATATTGCGCTGATTACATATTTCACAGCTGTTCCTCAATGTTGTCACATAATATAAGATTTTCCACGTAACCTGTAAAATCGTTTTCTTGAGAGCTCACTACATTACAGGACACAACCTCCGCTCCGCCAGATTGTACACTGCTGCTATCGTTTGCTACAAAAGTGAGGTTTGCTGGGAGTAGGAGAGATTTTACTAGGCTGGCTATCCTTGCAGCTTTTTTTTTTGCCGGTGTTTAACCTCCTGAAGACCCCAGTATAACTGTTTCCAGTGTCCTGTAATGTACTCCTAGAAAAGGCAAGAAAAAAAAAAAAAAAACATTTTTTACCTGGAGTTGGTCTTTAATACTGCAGTTCAAAGCTTTTGCTTGGTAAATTTTGCTCAGTGTTTAGTAATCTAAACAGCCCTCAACATTTTAAGCTTTCATTTTTATATTGTTGGTACAGAGATGCTTGCGCCCACTTTAAGGCTACTTTTACACTGGCAGTGCCGGCCGTTGGCACTAAAAGAAGGTAAACTCCAGTTTTTTGCAGTGCTTCCAAAACTCTTTCCAAGTGCTTTGGAAGCGCTGCCCATTCATTGACATGGGCAGGGAGTTTTGGGAGCGCTAAATACAGTGTTCCCAACTCACCACAAAGATGCAGGACTTTTCGTAACGTCCCACAAGCGCACAGCCTTAGTGTGAAAAGACACACTGCAATGGGAGGCGGTTTCAGGTGCTTTGCTGAGGCCATTTCTAGCGCTTGTTTTTTTTTCTCCCCCATTTTGTTCAGTTCTGCATATTCAGGTCCTGGCAAGCTTGCACAAAATAGCACTTCTTTGCCATGCTGTAGCTTAGCCAAACTGTAACCACTAACTTTGACTAAATGTCAAGTGTTGAGTTCAGCTGTATTCACCCTCTTGCTTCCAACTCCAGAATTTTATGTGCGTTTTTTAGCTTTGCATTTTTCCTAGGTAGCTGTATGATCAAATTACTAGTCTGTAGAATTTCATTATTTTGGCAAGATTTACAATGTAAATGGCAATGTACAGCTATGGCCTGTGAACCAAAAAGTAGTTTTTTTATGTGTTTTTTTAGGCTTCCTGTGACAAAAAGGGTTATACGTGGTGATGTCTGTGTCTACAGTTTAAAAAAAAAATGCTCTGTTCTAACCACTAACCCTTTGTTTAAAGGGAAAGCCTGTTAACTATGATAAAGTTGAATTACAGACACCCAGCTAAATAGTTGAAATACTGTACTAGCTATCGGAAGACTTGGTAAGTTCACCTTTGTATTAAAATGTAATATGCAAAAAAATCCACAATATTTTGATTTAAGCATTGTTCAGTGGAGGTAAAAATGGCTTTACTTTAAATGATATTCCTATAAGCCAAGGGTGGCTTGCCTAAAGCCTGGACAGAAAACTTCCATTGAGAGAGTTCCACTGCATCATATGCAGAATCAGTGACACACGATTGGGCACGGCAATAATAATGGAACGAACAATCTCCTCTGACATGCAAGCACAGTGTTCTCTTCCTGCTTCTCACCATTTAAAGTAAAACTTTTTTTTTTTCTCCATTTTAACAATGTTTTATAAAATATTGGGACGCATTTTTATTGCATAGGAAATTTTTACAACGGTGAACCAACCCTTTACTATTTTGTTCAGTCAGTCTTGCTGTTCACATACCCTTGCCACATTGTGTAACCAGGTCCCTAAACTGAGTTAACAGGCACATCCTTGTCAAGACTCTACCCTCAGCCAGTTGATTTGGACAGTGAAAAATCAGCAGCACACTGGTAAAATCTATTCTTGAAAGCATGTTATACAGGTTTAGACTGATGGCACACAACTGCATTCAGTGGCTTCCAGGGTGTGCAATATTGTTACTCCGGGACAAAAGTCTTTTTAGATTCACATCCACCACAAGACAACAGTGATAAAAATGTTTGTGTTTGATATTTTTACCTGTATGTTCAGATTACACTTAATGTAGCATTTAAACTATGTAAATGTGTCGGTACGTTCAAGTGCCAGGAAAGTGATTATGATGGAGCATGGAATGAACTACAGACCTTCTTTTTTTTTTGCACTATTTTTTTTTGTTTTGTGCCTTTAGGGTGGCACATTTCCTTTCAAGCGCCCTCTCAATACCAGGTAGAGACGGATGAAATACTGGGCAGCCCTACATGGTTTGTCTCTGATTATCGCATACTCTGCAGTACCTGTGAATCTCAGGGGTATGGCTTTCAGAGTGGCAATGAATTGAATGAGTGATGATTGAAAAAAGGATGCAGCTTTCCTTTACCTGAGTATTTGGTAACACTATAACAGAACTAAACAAATTTGTTTTCAATAATTGTATAAAATATGTTGACAACACTAGTGGGGTTTTTATTAGAATTTTGCTACTAAAAATGATTTGTCCACGGTCTAGAACATTTGTTAAGTCGGAAAAGGACCAATAATGATCGGGTACCAGTGAAATGGCTTGTGGACTGTATATACTTCCAGACAGGGTGCAGTTCCTTCTGGTGTGGGTTAGCGTTAACCTGCCTTAAAATTGTATTTCTATATCACATCATTTTCACTTACACTTTTTTTATACATGCACATAATAATCAGTGAAAATATACAAAAGCAGGCACTTAATAGTTAGTCAGTTACAAACTTTTAGACAAAATCACTTGCGCATTCAAGAGGATCATGTTTTCAAAAACGGGGCTTAGGTGTGATTTTGAATTTGCTTTTCTCCTGCCCTGGGAAAAGAGTTTACAAAAGTCTCCATGTACAAAGAGGCCTTATAGTAAGTAGTCTTGCTATATTTTTCTGGCTTTTAACGTGTGAATATTGTGTTTGGCTGAAGCTTGTTTGATCTTACATGATCACTTATCTGTTTTGTTCTTGTTCTTTTAGTTCCATGCTTCCAGTGCCTCCTACCGTAGGACCAGCCTTTAGCTTTGAGTTGGATGTGGAAGATGGGGAAGTGGAAAACTATGAGGTTGGTGTATGTATTCACAAACATGTTTTTTATTTGCTAACGTGATAATTGGCCAGCCGCTAACAATGTACCAGTCACTCCCTCTTTAGGGCTCATTTACAGTGTTCAGAAACTGGCGTTTTTCCACACTGGATCAACGCCAGTTACTGTATGGACACAGTGAAAAATGAATAAAGATCCGCGCCAATACTAATGAATATGTATTAATTACCGTAACTACTTTACAGCTGCTACTCTGCAAAATGGGAGCCGTGGTGACTACCAGAATGATCAAGTGGAAAAAATTATTTAAATAGAGTGCGCTTATTATATTTACATAATATAATCACATCTGCTTCAGTGATAGTTCATAAATATAAAAATAAAAAATGATACCCCATCAAAGGTATCTCTAGTGAATGACTCCCAACCACCTTTAATGAGCAACCTACATCAATATATTAGTTAGTGCTTAGTACCTAAATGGTATTAATGTGCAAAAAAAACAAAATAGTAATAAGAAATTATATACTATATAAATGTGAGTCCCAATATATGAGCAATCAAAAAAGTCCAATTTCTCCAAAGAAATCTCCAAAGAAAGTTCCAACAGAATACAAATAATCAAATTATTGCTTCAAACATCGATTAATCGTGGATCATTTGTTGCTAGTGACAATCAAAGAAAGTCTTCTTAATTGCGTGATATTCCTCCACCAGACAGTGTATTTCACCCAAAGTGCTCAGACAAAGGATGCGCTTACCAGATTTTGTTGACCACTTTAATTAAAAAGATGGTCGTTAGAGCTTGTGCAGGATTGTGCCTGCATGCACATCGACAGTCAAACACAGGAAAAAATTCAGACCCCTCTTGTCAGGCATAGAGACAGGATATGCAAATAGAAACAGGAAGCCTCATAGCGTAATACAGTTTATTAAAAGAAATTAAAAAACAAAACGTGCCAAATGGCCTCTTACTTTAAAAAGTGCCTTTCCCGGCACTAGGGCTATGAGCTTGTCTGTGTATAAACTCCTCCGCTATTTCCTCCGAGGTGTCGCGCTTGGTGTTCACAGATCTATTCAAACCCGAGCGCCGGAATGACATCAGCAAATCACGTGACCAGGTACTGCCGCCGCCGACGTACGTTTCGTTGGTTTACGTCTTCAGGGGGCGATTTCTTTGGAGAAATTGGACTTTTTTGATTGCTCATATATTGGGACTCACATTTATATAGTATATAATTTCTTATTACTATTGTGGTTTTTTTGCACATTAATACCATTTAGGTACTAAGCACTAACTAATATATTGATGTAGGTTGCTCATTTAAAGGTGGTTGGGAGTCATTCACTAGAGATACCTTTGATGGGGTATCATTATTATTTTTTATTTTTATTTATTTTTATATTTATGAACTATCACTGAAGCAGATGTGATTATATTATGTAAATATAATAAGCGCACTCTAATTATTTAAATATTTTTTTTCCACTGTATGGACACAGACTACTATTTTTTTTTTTTTCTATGTGTCCTGTTCAGACCACAAAGCAGAAGTGATGCAGTAAAATACAGTATTTTTCCGCAGTTCACTGGATGGCACAGTGCACCAAGCTGCTATGCAGAGAATTTAATAGAATGTACACTTCCTATAAATAAAAAATTAAAATTGTAACAAATGCTATGCATCTTGCAAACTCATTTGGGTAGTGTTAATGGGGCCCCTAAATCTTTTAGTCCCTATAATTGAAAATACATTAATGCATATTTCTTTCTAACTGTCTAACTTCTTTCATTGTAGGCATTGCTAAATCTAGCTGAAAGGCTAGGTGAAGCAAAACCACGGGGATTAACGAAAGCGGATATTGAGCAACTTCCGTCATACAGGTTTAACCCAAACAATCACCAGTCAGAGCAGACCTTGTAAGTTTAATTCAAAATGGAGGATAACATTTTCTTGAATGTGTCATTTAGAACATGGTGGTTGAATATGTTTTGTTATTTCAGGCTGATTTTTGATTGCTTCCACCTACTGATTCTTCTAGTGACATACTTCTGTCCTAGGGTGACATTGCTCACGCACCTTACTTCTCTTTACAGGCGCAGTGTTTTCACAATAGGATAGGTGTTAAGACTACAGAATTACCATCCTCTTCTCCATAACACAGGGAAATCTTCTGACTCGCAAAAAACTAGGAACAATGCTGTTATCAGTTTGCATGATAAATTGCCATTTTATGCACATATTCCACAGATATAACCATGTTTTCAATGGTGTATATTTAAAAAAAAAAGCCAGCAAATAACATGTGGATGTAAAGATGATTGTGTATAAGCATATTGTTTCTTGTTAAACAGTCATGCCCATTGTATAATATTTAGTGTAACGGCACCCCAAGCATGAAAGGGGTTAACGCCGTTTAGGGTATTCCCTCTCTGAACACACATCCACTGCTGATCCTCCATAGTCAAGCAACCGCTTCCCATAGGATTAATCCTTCCAAACATACGAGACAAACACTCTGTATGAAGTTTCCAACTGGACTGACAATCTTTAATGACAAACTCCCAGTTTTATACACAGAGAGGAGGTTCTTACATTCTCCTCAGACAATACACCTTTGACCAGACCTAATTTACATGAGCTAATTAACTACAGTGATGACTCAGACACATGACCTTTAGGCTAGCCTCACTGTCTCCCAATACACATATTCTGACATCTCTTAGCTAAACCCTTTACATCTTAAATGACTATGCATGACCTTTATATTCACCAGACTGTCTGCTTTACAATACACACAAGTACAGAGTTAAATATCACTATTCACAATGAAAGGATCTGTAGCATAGTTGAGATTCATTAACATTACACAAGCAGACAGGTGACACATCAGCATCTCTTAACTTGTTGAGTTTAGAATCAAACAACCAGTACATTTTGTGGGTTAATATTAATATCCCAATTTAAAGCAATCCAAGACCTTCCTAATGTCCATTATTTCCTGGCTCACCCTGTGCCCAAAGTGACCCCTGTCACATTTAGCTATAGCTATTTGTAGCAATGCCAAGACTCAACAGATTATACAGAGCAGTGTTCTCCTTAGTTTATTTTTATCTGGAAGGGAGGATGAAGTAGATAGGTGACCAATTTTGAAGAAAAAAAGTGTAAAATTTCAGATACAGTATATTGAGCATTGCAAAACTCCTAATGTCTATTTTAGTACACAGGCTTATGCAGATGGCAGCCGGAGTCCATGATTACAGACCTGTTTGTTCACACCCTGACTTTTTGTATGGCATCACTCCTGCTAGAGATCTACCAGGGCAGGAAGCAGACATATCACCCTGAGAGAAGTTTTATAGGAGGCTGTGTGACCCACAAAGTATGTGGTGTGTGTGTGTATTAAGTCAGTATGCTTTGGGACTAGATTACAGCATTTTTTTTTTGTAAGAGGTTACAAAAACTGATTCTGATTCTGCCAATCTCCTTTGCTGCATATGGCTTGATTTTGAACTCCCAGAACTGTCCTATGTTTCATGATATGCCAGTGCACTGTACCTAATGTAGTCACTTTTTTAATTGTGCTTTCACAAGTGGCATCAGTGATCTAATGCACCACCTGTGCCCTTGCCAACCTAGCTTATGACTAGGAAAGCACCTGATTGTCCGTCTTTCAGGCACCTTCTGCACCTAGCTGATTCTGGTGGACCTTTGCTAAACTTTCTGAAGTTGAGACATCAGTGGAGTTTGTAGTCATGGAGAAGGTTTTATTTGTATCAGAGTTGTACTGTGAATACAAAAAAAAATACAAAAGTGCCACGTCTCAATATAATTGCAAGACCAAATATGGAAAGGATGGACTTAATAGGCACCACAATAACATTAAAATACAGCAATGTTGCTTTAAAAAGTATAACACACCACCTATTATACCAATAACCTTGAGCTATCTTTTCATCAAAAGAACCATGGAGCTGGGTCCATTGGTATTGTTACATCAGATGTAGTGTTGAAGAAAAGGAGGTGTGCTGTAACTCGGCTCTACATTTTGCACGTAAGAACGCTTCTTCAGGAGCTTAGGCATGTATTCTACATGGATAGAGAACAAACAATGAAATTTAAGACATTAATATCTAAAAACAAATATTTATATAATTATATAATAAAGTGCAACATGCTAGCTGTCACTCACCCAAAGTATAGCAGACCAAAGAACGCAGCCTAGGTTTGGAGAGCATACCACAGCTATGGGGACAAGTATAATCGTATACTAGTACCTAAATGGACAAATTGATAAGCAGCCAATGTTAATCCCCAAGGAAGGTTGCACTTTATAAACAGGTGTATGACCACCTATATGTGTGCAATTGATACTCTTTATTGTCAAGAAGAAAAGGAAAGAAGACTTGCATCTTTTCACTCATAGTAGCATACAAGAGGGCAGATATCCAGGATACAGTGGAGAATACAGTTGTGTATATCCAGAAATTGTACTAATCTGTTCATAAGAGATGAATACTCCATTAAAGAGTACAAGGGGAATGTTTTTAGTAGTGTCAGGAGGAGGGAATTATCTGAGTATAAGCAAGTTGCATCTTGCCTAGAAACAGTGAAGATTGCGCAGCAAACCCAGCTCTATAATTTTTGTTGTTGGTATAAAAACCAACATAAGATACAAATAGGTAGATTCGGCTTGGGTGCTGTTTAGTGACTGGGATTGTAAGTTTTTTTACAGTTCACATATTTGTCCATTTAGGTACTAGTATACTAATGTTATACTTGTCCCCATAGCTGTGGTTTGCTCTCTCTACACCTAGGCTGCGTTCATTGGTCTGTTATAGTTTGGGTGAGAGAGCATGTTGTACTTTATTATACAATTATGTAAATATTTGATTTTAGGTATTAATGTCTGAATTTCATTGTTGGTCTATCCATGTGGAATACATGCCTAAGCTCCTAAATAAGCGTTCTTGCGTGCAACATGTAGAGCCGAGTTGCGGTACACACCTATTCAACACTACATCTGATGTAACCATACCAATGGACCCAGCTTCATGGTTCTTTTGAATAGATAGTCCAATGTAGTTGGTGTAATAGGTGGTGTGTTGTACGTTTTAAGGCAACATTGCTGTGTTTTGAATAGAAAACGGTTTTTAGCAATGTCGATTTTGTATAATTTGTAATAAAGTTTTTATTGAATTTGAAGTCCTCCATCCTTTCCACATTTGGAGTTTGTAGTCAGTCGTGAAAATTTACTGATGACTGGTTGATGGCTCCACAGATGTTCTGTCTGCAGGGTAAGCTGCTGCCGCCTCTTCCTTGATCAGATTTGGCAATGCTGCTGCAGCTGGAGCTAGAGTAAAAATCAAATCAGCAGTTGATAGGTCTGCAGAAGCCAGCAGACATGAGAGTAAGTCACACATGTGCAAGTCACAAGCAAGTCTCAAGTCTTAACCTTCAAGTCTCAAGCAAGTCCCAAGTTACTGTGACGAAAAGCAAGCAAGTCAAGTCGAGTCCCTGCTAGAAGTCAAGCAAGTCAAGTCATTTATTTTTGTCAAGTCACAAATCAAGTCAAAATACTGATCTACCCCATACTGTATAAAAATAATAGGAGGGATAACAATAAACAATGGTTGTGCCCGTGCCTCACTGTGCCCGTCAGCCGTGTACCTGATCGGCAGCATCCCGGCGACCATTCCAGTATTCAAAAGTCGTGCCTCCCGCCTATCAGACTAGGAGAACACTCAATTTCCCAGCATTCAGTGTTCCGCCTATAACAGACATCCGCTCATCCTCATAAAACAGACGAGGATAAGAGGATGTCCGTGATGGGCTGAACACTGCCTGCTGTGAAATTGAGTGTTCCGCCTATCAGACGAGGAGGCGTGGCTTTTGAACACTGCAATGGCCGCCGTCTATCTGCATGACACGCTGATCAGGTAGGCAGATGGCGGCTTGCGGTTAGTGTTAGTGGTGCCAAGTCATTGCAAGTCATTAGTGACAAGTCAAGTCGAGTAATTTATTGAATTCTGTCAAGCAAGTCACAAGTCCTCAAACAGGTGACTCAAGTCAAGTCATGTGACTCAAGTCCCCTACCTCTGGAAGCCAGGTGGTAACTAATAACACCACCCATAATAGTACTAGGAAGAAGACAGGAGGAAGCTTTAAGGTCATTCTCCCAAGATACACCTAGAAGGCTCAACACCAAAAACTGCTGGTGATATAATTATTTTATATGCATCTTCAAAGAAAATTTTATTTCAATCATGGCTGTATTCTAGGGCCACCCATGAACCATGCTTTGCTTACTTTTTAGGGTGTTTTTACCAAGTACAGTTTAACTGCGTTAAGTTTGACTTTTTTTTATTTAGTATGTATCCTAAACCAGTAGAAATTTCAACCTAATGTAGAACTTTTCTTTCCTAGATGTGTAGTGTGCATGTGTGATTTTGAGTCAAGACAGCTTCTAAGAGTCTTACCATGTAATCATGAATTTCACGCCAAGTGCGTCGACAAGTGGCTAAAAGTAAGCATTTTTTTTTCTTTTTCTTATTCACAAATATGTATATCAACTTTCAGTTTTTTACTTCTGAAACTAAATGTGTCCATGGTTGGCCAATTTTTTTCAAAGTTGACTTATGAAAGTTTACCTGCTTCATTATTCCATTTGAATTACTGATCCCCAAGTCAAGTGTTTCTAGAAAATGTATTGGCTCTGATAATTTACACATTTATCCCTATTGCTCTTAAGAGTAATCAAGTTACTCTTTTACTGGAACTGTAAGGGTCCATGCACACTGGACTTTAAAAATCACTGCTTCTACAGGAGTTCTACGGTTTGCCTGTAGAAGCGACTCAATGTTATTGTATATGTCCATGCACATTTAGAGGCATATTTTAGGCTCAGCATTTCAAGGTAGAAAAAAATGCTACACTCCTAAACACCTGTACAAAAACGCTCTATATGACCTTTTTTTTTTTTTTTTTTCTGCCAAGTTTTTAAGACCAGTGTGCATGGGCCCTAATGTTTTATGGTCAGTTAAATTTTGGATTCTTGTAAATGTTATGCAAATTTTAGAAACCGATCTTTTTTATAGATCCGTTTTTTCCCATTTGTAAAAATATTTTTTTTGCAAACAGTTATTTTATTATAAAGGGGTCCTATCAAAGTTTTGTTCTCAGAACATGCTGGCATTTTATTATGAATGTTAATGTCTGCTTCTTAACATAACTCGCGTGTCCGTATCTGATAGGCAGAAAGAGGATGTGTCAACTCATTCAGTTGTGTACATGTAGCTATCCAGTTTGTTGCAGCACTGATCAGTGTAATTTGATGCTTTTCTGTTGGAGTTAGAGGATTCTAGGATCACAGATGTCTAGGACAAAAAACATCACTACATTTGCTCCCCCCCCCCCCCCCCATCTAAAATTCTATACCCTGGTAGTAATTTAACCATAACTGGTACAGGACTTGGATTGGAGAGTTGAAAGTTGGTTATTAGTCCACTTTAAAGAGTTTGTTTTTTGAACTGCACATCTGTTTGCTTCCTTTTAACTAAAGGTTTTTTGTCCTGCTTTTGTCCTCTAGGCAAATCGTACCTGCCCAATATGTCGAGCTGATGCTTCAGAAGTACATCGTGATTCAGAATAACCAATGTCAGAGCACAATTCCAGCTCGGGTGTTCCTAGTCACAGAAAAAAACTATCCATTGAACTTAACCCGTGTGGCTTCCAGCCTATTCTTTACACAAAAGGGTCAATGGACCTCTTTTTGCACTGTGTGATTTAATCAATTATAAAGCTTCTACTTAGTCTTCACAATTATGGGATTGTTATACTAACCGTGTGATTGGGACTCCAAAGATTATTATTTTTTATATTCTGTAGCTTATTTTGTGTGTGCACTAACATTCCCTGGTTTTCGTGTGATCATTCCGTGTGTTTTTTTTTTTTTTGCTGCAAGATTACCGTGGATGTGATCTTTTAGCATGTGCTTTTATATTTAAACGAAGATAAAAAAAAGAGAGAAAAATAAGATACAGTGGTAGCTCCAAACAGTTTAGCAATCTACCTTGTTATAGAGCCTTCAGATACTGTGAGAGCGGGTGAGTGGAATGTGTGCGTGTATGTTGGTGACAATGCTTTGCGTGGTTACTTGTGTCGAGCACAAGAGCGTGAATATGCGTGGTTGAGGACCTATATACCAGCATGTACTAAGAATGAATGTGTGTAGTATTACCTATGCTGCAATGTATAATCTTGTGTGTTATTTAAACAGTACTAGTACTGTACACTGGTTTCCTTTCGTGTGTTTGCAGTTGCACACTGAATGCTAAGGGTGTAGCAATCTATAGGCATTTCATTACCCTTCCTCCTATATTTTTGTTATCCATATAATATTTACCACTGACTGTCCTATGTTGTGCTTATCTGTGCCACTGCTGGGGAAGGGCAAAAAGTGCATTTGCAGAGAGACAAGTAAAATGAACATCACAGTTGCTTAAAAATTTTCTTTCTGTTCAAATGATTTCCATATTCCTCTTGTGCATGCAAAGTGTTTATGAGCTTCTGTCTGAGAGAGCAAAGAGCTTCTAGACTACACAATAACTACATGTTTGTCCAAACTGGTCCTTTAATTTCCAAGGCCCTTTACCAGTTCTTATAGGATAAAGAGGGAAGCCATTCGACTCCTTTACTGGTCACTGACTGATACAGCTGTCATATATCTAGAGGTCTGGAAAGGACCTCACTGTGGTCCAGGATCAATCCATATTTGCAAAGGAAACGTTTAGTACATGCCACAATGTTTTTTTGAATAAAAGTACAGCATGTCTTCTTGCTAAGTGGTATCAGCCTATCATGGTAATGGATTATGATTACCATCCCACGTTGTACAACATGGAGGAGAGCAACAGACATGACAAAACATTGCAATTGCCATTTATTTTTTGTGCTTGGCACGAATAGATGCTCTGTTCCTTTATACTAAGAAAACTGCAGAATGTATTTAGAGGCATTGCACATCATCATCCATAAAGACCCATTTCACACATTTCATTTTTTTTTTTTACCTTTTTATAAAGTAACTCCACTTTTGAGAAACACCTGATTATCAATGTACACTCCAAGGATTTTTACAAACTTTCTTAGAGATTCCTACTTTTTTTTTTTATTCAGAAGAAATAGCGGTTTGTCCATGGGCAAAACTAATGTGCATGGGAGTGGTTTTAAAATTATCGGTCAGCTGTGACACCTGCACAAGGCTCTAATGAGGAAAGTGTCAGGGTCTGCATCCCTTTAGACATAATTTTCGTTTAGGAGTATCTCACCAAAAATAACATTTGTTTCAGGGGCTGCCAAAAATCTGACTTGTATCTTATTGTAAACTTCTGGGAAAATCAATGAGCCAATCACACAATCAGGAAATGACGTGTATGGGGTGAGTTCTATACACCTGTGTACAGAACACCTCCAGGTAGCCATATTGCATTACCTTTCACATAAAATTACAAAGCTGCCGATTCGGAAAGGTCATTTTTAACATTCATTTACAATATGACTTGTGTCACAATTGTTTATGCTATATATATATATTTTTCCACAAAAGTAGAGCTACAATTTAACCACTTGCCGCCCGCCCTATAGAGGATTGACGGCGGCAAAGTCGTATGACGTCCTCAGGTTTTAGAGCCGCTGCGCTCCCCTGGGGATTGTGGTTGCAGGGTGTCAGTCTGACACCAACACCGATCTAGATAAAGAGTCTGACGGAGACTCTTTACGACGTGATAAGCCGTGTCCAATCACGGCTGATCATGATGTAAATAGGAAAAGCCGGTGATCGGATTTTCCTCGCGAGTAGAGGAGAGCCGATCGGCTGCTCCTCTGACGGGGGGGTTTGTGCTGATCGATTATCAGCGCAGCCCCCCCCCGAGGATGCCCACACTGGACCACCAGGGATGCCACCAGACCACCAGGTATGCCTCCCTAGACCACCAGGGATGCGAATCAGTGCCCACAATGGATGCCAATCAGTGCCCACAATGGGCATCACTGATTGGCAGGCATTATTTGGCACTGATTGGCATCCATTAGTAACACATTACAGTACAGTGCCACCTATCGGTGCCCATCCGTGCCGCCTTATCGGTGCCCGTCAGTGCAGCCCCATCAGTGAAGGAGAAAACGTACTTATTTACAAAGTTTTGTAACTGAAACACAAAATACGTTTTTTTTTTGTTTTTTTTTTAGCAGAAAATAAAAATCGCAGAGGTGATCAAATACCACCAAAAGAAAGCTCTATTTGTGGGAACAAAATGTTAAAAATTTAGTTTGGGTACAGTGTAGCACAACTGCGCAATTGTCATTCAAAGTGCAACAGCGCTGAAAGCTGAAAATTGGTCTGGGCAGGAAGCTGTATAAGTGCCCTGTATGGAAGTGGTTAAAGTAATAGTTTTTTTCACACTGACTTCTTAAAACATTTAGGAATTCCATCAGCAGGATTTCCCACTGGAATTCTGTTGTGGAACAGAATAGCAAGGAGCTATTCAGAGTCGACAAAAAAATAGAAGAAGCCAGTGGATGATTAATCCACCCAATGTTGAAATATTAGTTTTGGATGCAGTTGTCCATTAAACCGTTACGGAGTTTGAGTTTTGGCATAATTACTCTAAAGGTGGTCATTCATAGATTTCTTTTGTTCAACCCCTGTTCTTCCACCCTTGCTAAACGTGATACTGAAAGCTGGCACCTGTGGCTTAAAGCGGTTGTATACCCTATTTTTGAACTTTTACCTACAGGTAGGCCTATAATAAGGCTTACCTGGAGGTAAAAAGAATATCTCCTAAACCTATACAGTTTAGGAGATATTCCCTTTGCAATGAGCCGCTGACTGCAGTGGCGCATGCGCAGCGGGGATTCTCGGCTAAAGCCAAGCAGCCGCCGGACCTTGCCGATGCGCGGGAGTGACGACATTGCCGTTACAGCCACTCGCAGCGCTGGAGCGGCGATACCCGGAAGACACGCAGAGGCAAGATGACATCTCCCTCGGTGTGGACCAGGTAAGTTCCCGACGGCTTGTTCTAAGGTAAGTATTTCATAATGCGCTAGTATGCGGTGCATACTAGCTCATTATGCCTTTTTGCCTTTCAGCTATGAAAAAAAAAGCTGCAACGGGTATACAACCACTTTAAAGAACACCTGAACTGTGGCTGCTGTCGCTGTTCAGCCACCAGTTTTCTGCCCGACTCCTTTGATTTTTCACATCAAAGTTTGTTGCGCTGGGTAGTGCCACCCACTGATCACGTTTTGTCTGATTCAGCAGGAAATGAACAACTAGTGATACAATCTGTAAAATCTCTTGTCACTGGGTGACTTCTAAATCTAAACTAACTTCAGCCTGTTTAAAAAAAAAACTATACTGACACTTCTGGCAGCCCATGTCTTAAAATTTTTTGACACCTCCAGTTATGTAGAATACCTGCTTCCGCTGGCTAAATTTTTTGTCCTGTTGTGACATCTGAACTGCCAACATGAAATACAGTTAAACTGTTTTTAAGCATTTTTTTGCTTAAAATGTATTGCCCTCCGACGGTGATAAATTGTTCAGACATTAAACTAACTTTTTTATAAGCTGGCAGCAGAGCTTAGCTAGGTCATCCGTGACCACATCCCACACTCTCACCCAAAACCCAGGGTGTTTATTTCATGCAAAATTTCAAATCAGAGCTCTGGCCTACTTTTGCCCACCCCATTTCACTAATGGTCAGTTAAGCCATACATCACATTAAAGGGCAGGGCAGAGCTCCAGTATTGGAGGTGCATGCTTGTATTTGCTGACAGGCCTACCATAGACTGTTCGACGAGTGACACTGTTCAGTAGGAACTGGCTGAGATTCAAACCATGTATGGGCAAGTTGATCGATCGACTTGGGTACAACCAGCCTGCTGATTTTTACATATGATTATCGCTAGTGACTGGTATACAGCCAGGAGAATACAATGGCTTGGTGGGAGGGATTACCCTGTCAACACGGCAATGGGGAATCAAGCTAATTTCTTTACTGCAACTAGTTGTTACAGGAAAGAAATTTTCTCCAGTATGGCCTGACATAGTGTCCTGGTTTTCAGGGCTCTGGAAAGCAGCTAAAGCTAAATTCGGGTACATAGTAGGTGGTTTATTTTTATTTTTTTTGCTCTGCTGCCAGTTTTTATAAACTTTTTTTTTTTTTCTAAAATTTCACTATAACTTGACTAAGCTGTATGTAAAATGTGACTGCCGAAGTAGATTATTAAAAAAAAAAAAGTCAAACTGATCGCTTCAGCACTGATTATTGTGCCTTTCTGTACCTACGTTTTTAGTCCTAGGTACACAGGACACAAAACCTGAGGAGCTTTTCAAAGAGTGATAACTGACCAGGTAAACTCCGTAAATGGAAAGTCAAGCATGGGTGCCGTGTGAACAGTTTCCACTTGCACGCAATCTGCCATTGTAATATTCCTCATCCTTCTGTTCATGAAATATGTCAATCTTTCTTGGAGGTTCAAGAGACCCGTGTGGTTTGTTCATTCAGGCACAGGCCAGTTTATTAGGAATTATGGTTATAGCAAAGTTATTTTTGAAGTCAACTAAGTAAACACAATAGATTCATTTTAAAACCTTACTCTGGGTTTCTTGTAACTTAAGTTTGTTTGGACCAAGCTTAACTTCCTCTGGCTGTGGTTGAAATGGTGACATCTGCCCACCTCAGCCAATCAGGAATCCTTGTTTGCGTTAATAAAATACAAGGCTTCCTGTGAATGGATCAGCTGCATCCAGCCTGACTCGATTTTATGGGAAAACCTGCCGGAGCAAAGCCCTGTATACTGTATGTATCATGATGCTACATAGTTTTATACAGTGTTCCCAGTGAGCACATCTGTTAGTGAAGCAAATAGTTTGTTTGTTTGGATCAGCTTAGTCCAATGGAACTATTTAAAGTCACAAGAAGTCTGGAGTTGGGCTTTAATTTAGTGCAGCAAGCATTAATGTAGAGTAATACAATCAATCAGATGTGTTGGCAGTATATAGACTGTTAAAAGCTGTTCGTTGTTTGGCTCCTGTGATTTTCTGTATGTCATTGATTTTTTTTTTTTGTTCTCTCAGCTTATCAGCTGCTTATGTACATTAGGCGCACCTGTTCTGGAGGTAAAAGCAATATAATATATCTAAAATTTTGGGGTTGGCAAAATCATCAATTCCTGCCTCCTATTTCTATTGAAATAGGAGGCAATATGAGCCTACACATCCAGAGTTTGTGGGAGATTAGTGCTTTCAAAGTTCATTGGCAAGTCTTGATTGTGTGTATTGGGATTACTAACTTGTAGTGCTCATTTTGCATGCACACTAGAAATATATATATATATATATATATATATATATATATATATATATATATATATATATATATATATATATATATATATATATGATTTTTAAATGCACTTTTTTCTTTATCCCCTGCAATGCTACCTTTTTTGTTTGGGTAGTGTTTTTTTTTTTTTCTCACCTTTCTTTGGTTGCAATAGCACAAGCAGAGCAATGATAATGTACTTTGCTGCTAAGTCAAGCTTTAAATTAGTAGTGTGTGTCATAATTTGTGATGCATGTCTGCCCCTGTGCTTGTCACAGTTCTGTGTCTCTGACAGTGTTATTCTGTTACTTCATGCTGCTTGCCCTTTCTCCGAGCTTGTGGTTCAGTGGACTAAAACAAAAAGCACAATTTGCCTATGGTTTTTACACACTGTTGCCTCAATCGCCCAAAAGTGAATTCAGAACAGCTTGTTTTTTTGTTTTTTTTTAATCTTTGTAAACTCAGAACCTGCAAACACCAACATTTTCTTGAAACCAAATGGACAAAAGTTTGTTTTTGGTATCATTTTAAATCAAACTTTGCTTAATACTAACCAGCCACTGGATGTCGTCACCTATTTTTAATAAACAAAATCATGTAATTGCAGAAATTGTATATCAGACTCCTCTTATAGTGCTACAAATACTTTTTATATACTGCAGAAAATGTTTTTACTTGTATAGACTTAATAACACTACTACACTCAATATTCACTTTATTAAAGCATGCAAGCATTGCACTTTTTCTAGCTTAGACTGAGCGAAAGGCAAAAAAAAGCTGAGATAAAAATTAAAGTCTAGGGTACACGCGTGTTTGGTTTTGTGTTTTTCTTGCGCCCCCCCCCCCCCCCAACTTTTCAGACACGATGCAATTTCTTTGTTTTATGGACTACAAAGACTTGTTCAGTTTTCAAGCTGAACTCTGGAGGCTGGTACTTCTGGATTTTTTTTTTTTTTTCGTTTGCTTCTTGCATGGATGTCTTGCAGACTTATGCTGACTTGCTTCCTGTGGTTAATGTTCTAAAATCTATAAAAAGCACACATGCATGTGTTCTGAACCAGCTCGGACCAACTACAAACTTGTTTTGTTATCTGTCCCTCACTTTTGAGGCCAACATTTTAAAAGAGCCAGAGGATGTCTTTCAGCTGTTACTGCCATATGTTCTATCTCTGATGCCTCTAGCCCTAGCCTGCAGTAGTGCCTGACCTGCACAAGAATCAATACAGATGTTGGTTGTCATCTCCCACTCCCTCCATTCTTTTATCTAATTTTGGCTTCAGCATCTGGCATTTTGTTTGCATTTTTTTTTTTTTTCAGTTTTTTGCATGACATCTTAGCCTTTTGCATATTTTGTGGTTAAGGCCTATAGATGTTCAGGTTTTTTCTTTTGTTTGTATAACATGCTTTGCCACAGTTACAGTATTTTTTTCCTGAATGAAATGCTTCAACTGAATGATCTTTAGGCCTTACAGGAAGGAGCCTTTTGCTTGTTCTCCACCTTTTGGTACATTTTACAGTTACCTCATTTTGCTATTTATGTGTTTTCAGATTTGCCAATGAAAGCGTAATGAAATTTATTGGATTCATTTTTTCTTTATTTTTTTTTTCTTTAAATCATTCTCTATGGTATCATTTAACATGACATGTAGTTTTAAATGTATTATAAATATCTGTAACCAAATCATTTGAAGGCTTGATAAATTTTTAACAAAATTTGTACATTTTTTTATGAGAGTTACTAGTAATGCTTTACTAAGTAGTGCAATGATTTATTTTTTATTTTTATTTTATTTTTTATCCCTGTGTCCAATTTTGGAGTTGAGAGAGGGTTGTTCAGTAATAAATGTATGATGTACACCTATCTTGTTGTGCTTGACTTGTCTACTAATTTATTGTCCATACAGCTTGTATTGTTGAAACCATTGCTACAGTTGGACTAGGACTACATGGGTTATTAACCACTTCAGCCCTGGACCATTTGGCTGCGCAAAGACCAGAGCACTTTTTGCGATTCGGCACTGCGTCGCTTTAACGGACAATTGCGCGGTTGTGTGACGTGGCTCCCAAACAAAATTGACGTCCTTTTTTTCCCCCACAAATGGAGCTTTCTTTTGGTGGTATTTGATCACCTCTGCAGTTTATTTTTTATTTTATTTTTTGCGCTATAAACAAAAAGTGCCAATTTTGAAGAAAAAGCTATATTTTTTACTTTTTGCGCCTAATATCCCCAAAAAATATATAAAAAAAATATTTCTTTATCGTACATCACTGGACACAGAGCCTAAGTCATTACATAGTGGGTTGTATAGTTCACCAACGGTGATTGGACACTGGCACAACCAATGAAGACAAGTTCCACTCTATATAACCCCTCCCATAAGGGAAGTACCTCCAGTTTTTTTTTGCCAGTGTCTAAGGTGAAGGACACGCGTAAGAATGTGCTAGAGGAGCTCTGTTGGAAAAATCCCTCCGAGGGGTCAAGGGGCTACGCCACCGGTTCCATCCAAACAGCTTATTAAATTTATGGATGGTACCCAAGCCTCGCAGAAGACCGAGGCGGTGCCTGTAATATCTCTCCTTTTGAGGACTGGGATCCAGCACTTTTGCTATTTAAACGCGCAAAAGTACTCTGGCAGAGTCTTTAACAAGGCCCAGGGAAGAGCTCTCCTTTAAGTAGGAACCCATACCCCTGAAGGTTGGCACAACACTACCCGCCGTGAAGGTTGTTACTGTCTGGTCTTCAGCAGTCCTGTGGATAAGGTAAGTGGGAAAAGTCTGTTTTAAACACTTAAACTTCCCCTTTTTTGGAGTAGATTGTCCTGCCTGTAAACCACCACTGGGGGGAGTAGAGAGCCATGTCAGGAACGAGAGCTCAGTGTCGGTTCAGCACACTTCCTCTGCTGCTAGCTCTGCAAGGCAGAAGTTGTCTACATGGTGCCAAATGAGGCAAGCCTGACCCGGTCACGGAGCGCGCCCCCCCAACCCCTGGGGAAGCTGCTCACGATGTCTGCTGTCTCTCAGGATACAAGCTGACTCCCCTGAGCGACGCCATTCCCATAGGTGAGCGCTTTGTCTCTCAGAAGCACGAGGGGGCGTGGTCACACGAGCGGGCACACCGCTTTACTGTGCATGCGCGAAGCTGCAATTTTGAAATACAGCCTCAGACTCCCGACAGACCCACTGAAGAGACACAGCAGCTTGGGGGCACGTGAATTCTCTGGGTGGTTGGCTTAAAGGCACTATTGAAGGCACCTACTCAGCATTCAGACTGTGTGATTGGTTGCATACTTAATGAAGATTTCTAAACTAGCACAGTAGTGTTTGCACTGTCTTGTACCTCTGCTTTGGCTTAGGAATATGTCGTCTTCCCAGAAAAATAATTCGGGGACTAAAGATAAAAAAGACACGCCGCCTAAAACAGGAGGCTCTGGCCGGGTATTATCCTCTTCTGAGGAATCGGATGCACCCATACAGGATGAGCCTTTGCCGTTATCAGGTATAGCAGCCTCTCCTGTTGTGCCAGCTCCTACATATGTCACTGAAGACACTTTGGCAGCAGCTCTTGACAAATTGGAAGGCAGGATTGCTACTTTAATCGCTAAATCCACAAAAAAGGATAAAAAGCGAAGCAGGTCCCCTTCGGTTATTCTAGAGCCCTCTTCAGAAAAGTCTGACGAGGACGTTGAGGATGATGTGGTGCCCTTAGAGGATAAGGATGATGAGCAGTCGGAGGGATCAGGTGGATCAGGGGAACCTTCTTCTTCTGTCTCATCGGCTCTAAAATTGCAGGTGCAATGTTATACTGAAGCAGTACATTCCACGTTCATGTTGCCCTCCTGAGGAGTTAACTGAATCACCAGTCTCCTCCCTGGGTTGATTAAAATCCCCACAGACTGCATGCTCCTTTCCTGTTATCCTTTGTTAGAGAACCTTATTTACGCAGTTTGGCAACATCCAGATAAGCGTTTCTCTCCTAGGAAAGTTGATGTTCTTTATCCTATGGAGGAAAAGTTTACTAAAAAAATGGAAGCTACCGGCGGTAGATGCAGCCATTTCTTGTGTAAAACGACAAACTTGTCCAGTAGACAATGTTCAGGTGTTTAAAGATTTTTCTGAAAATAAATTAGAATCTTTGCTTAAGTCTTCCATTGTTTTGGCGGGTGCTGTGACCCAACCTGCTGTGGCGGCAGTTGCTTTATGTCAGGTCCTAAAGGAGCAGGTGAAACAAGGGCTCAAGGCTCTTCCTCCAGACCAGCTCAAGCTTTGGAAGAGCCTGCCTAAGGCCTTATGTTTCACAGTCAATGCTATTAGAGATTCTATCCAACAGGCATCCCGCCTCACGCTCCAACTGGTGCATATGCGCAGAATCCTTTAGTTAAAACATTGGTCAGCCGAAGCTCCATGTAAAAAGCTTTCAGCTGGTTTTCCCTTTCATTAGGGATGGCTCTTTGGGGATGATCTGGATAAATGCATCCAGAGGATCTCAAGTGTTAAGACTACACTATTGCCAGAGAAAAATAAAAATAAATGCCCATGTTTTAAACGGTCCCTCTCTCCGGTTCCAGGGACCTCTGCCTCTAGGCAGTGGCGACGGCATTCTCAGTCAACCACAAAGCCTTATGCCTTAGACCCAGAATCAGACCCAGGGTCGCAAAAAGACGTGGGTAAAAGGACCGGTAAACAAAACCCTACAGCTTCCTTATGAAGGGGTGCCCCTGCTCGGCCGAGTGGGGGGACGGCTTCTGCAGGTTTCAGCCGCTTGGCAAACAGAAATCCAGGACAAATGGGTAATTTCCACGGTATCCCTAGGATACAAAATAGAATTCCGGGAAATCCCACCCTATCAGTTCCTAAATTCAAATGTCTCCAAAGATCCATTAAAGAGAAAACCCTTCCTCCAAACAGTGGATCACTTGCTGTCCCAGGGGGAAATCAAAGAGGTACCCCCAAAAGAACAAGGCACGGGGTTCTATTCAAATCTTTGTGGTCCCGAAGCCAAACGGAGATGTCAGATCCAATCTGGATCTAAAAACTCTGAATCCGTTTCTAAACATTCGGCATTTCCGAATGGAAACAATTCGACCAGTGGTTTCCACCCTACAAGGTGGAGAATTCTTGGCGTCAATAGACATCAAAGATGCATACTTGCACGTGCTTATTTATCCGGTTCACCAAAAGTTCCTAAGGTTTGCGGTGGAACGCCACCACTATCAGTTTGTGGCTCTACTTTTTGGCTTAGCGACGGCACCTTGGGTGTTTACAAAGGTTCTGGCCACGCTTCTAGGAAATCTAAGGACGCAGGGCATAGCGGTGACGGCCTATCTGGACGATCTACTCTTGGTAGAACAGTCAGTGGCACAGTTAAATCACAGTATACTTAATACGGTAAAATACCTAGGGTATTTAGGCTGGATTCTAAACTTCCAGAAGTCCTCTCTACAGCCTCTGAGAAGGGTGGAGTACTTGAGCATGGTCTTTGACACGACCCAAACCAAAGTATTCCTTCCAGAGTCACAGGTCAAATCTCTGAAGGATTTAGTCCGCATGATCAGGACAAAGGGAAAACCATCTATTCGCCTTTGCATGAAGTTGTTGGGGAAGATGGTGGCCTCTTTTGAAGCCATTCCGTATGCCCAGTTTCATTCAAGGCTACTTCAGAACAGTATCCTGGCTACCTGGAACAGAAAGATCCAGGCTCTAGATTGGCCGATGCGCCTGTCTTCAGAGTTGCGCCAAAGCCTCAGTTGGTGGTTAAGCACCAAGAATTTACAAGCGGGGAAATCTTTTCTCAACGGATGCCAGCCTGTTGGGCTGGGGGGCAATTCTGGAAGAGGCTTCAGCCCAAGGAACTTGGTCCAAGTCCGAAAGGGGCCTGCCCATCAACATTCTGGAGATTCAGGCAGTATATCTAGCCCTCAGAACCTGGACATACAGGGTTACCCGATTCGGATTCAATCCGACAATGCTACTGCGGTGGCTTACATCAATCACCAGGGGGCACCCGGCAGATCGGGATGCTCAGAGAGGTGAACAAGATTTTAGCATGTTCAGAAGTTCATATTCCTTGCCTCTCTGAAATCTTCATACCAGGGGTAGAGAATTGGCAAGCGGATTACCTAAGCCGCCAGAAATTACTGCCAGGGGAGTGGTCTCTCCACCCAGACATTTCTCAGGACATATGCCAAAAATGGGGGACCCCGGATGTAGACCTGTTCGCTTCCAGGTTGAACAGAAAATTGGACCATTTTGTGTCAAGGACAAAAGATCCTCTGTCCTATGGTACAGATGCACTAATAATTCCCTGGGATCAGTTTTCCCTGATCTATGCATTCCCTCCAGTTCCACTCTTGCAGAGACTTCTTTGAAAAATCAAGAAAGAGGGCATACCAGTTCTCGTGGCCCCTAATTGGCCCAGAAGGTCCTGGTCCACCAAGATAATTAGGATGGCGGTGGGGGAACCTTTGAATTCTCCCACTTCGCCAAGACCTGCTATCAAAAGGTCCAGTATTCCATCCATCCTTTACGAAAGCTAAATTTGACGGTCTGGCTGTTGAAACCTACATGCTAAAGAAACGTGGGCTCTCGGGCCTAGTTCCTTCTAATCTCATTAATGCTAGGAAGCCGGCCTCCAGAATCATTTATTATAGAGTCTGGAAGGCATATGTTTCCTGGTGTGAATCCAGAGGGTGGAACCCTCAAAAATATGTCATTGGTAGGATTCTGGCCTTCTGTCAATTGGGGATAGATATGAAATTAGCCCTTAGTACTATTAAGGGTCAAATTTCGGCTCGCTCTTTTATTACGGCCCCATCCTACTTTTCTTCCTAAAGTAGTTCTTGCCGTTCCATTTAAATCAAGATATTGTTTTGCCTTTTTTCCTGAACCGCAGTCAGCGGGGGGGGGGGGATTATTGCACTCTCTGGATGTAGTGAGAGCAATGAAAGTTTATATGCAAGCAACTGCTCAGATACGTAATACAAATGTGGTGTTTATTCTGCCAGATGATCCTAAAAAGGGCCAGGCAGCATCGAAATCGACCATTTCTAAATGGATTTGACAAGTCATTATTCAAACTTATGATTTAAGGAATAAAATTCATCCTCTTCCTGTTAAGACGCACTCTACCGGTGCAATAAGTGCCTCCTGGGCAGTGCACCATCAGGCTTCAATGGCTCAGATCTGTAAGGCTGCAACTTGGTCTTCAGTCCATACATTTACCAAATAGATGTAAGAGGATAAGAGGATGCCGCCTTCGGGCGTAGTGTGCTGCAGGCAGCAGTTTAGGGCCTCTCGTCCGATGGCGGTCTGCTTCATCTGTGTCTCCCTCCCCTCATATTGAGCATTGCTCTGGGACGTCCCACTATGTAATAACTTGGGCTCTGTGTCATGTGGTGTACGATAAAGAAAATAGGATTTTTATAATGGCTTACCTTTTCTTGGAGTACACCACAGGACACGGGGATCCCGCCCCTCTTTTCGAGTTCAACTCGAACATTGCCTGTTTGCTGAACAGCGAACAATTTGGGGTGTTTGCGGCAAATTAAAAAAGCAGCGGAACACCCTGTAAAAGACTATGGGAGAAATCTAAAGTGCTAATTTTAAAGGCTTTTATATGCAAGTTATTGTCATAAAGGGTTTGGGGACCCAGGTCCTGCCCCAGGGGACATGTGTCAATGCAAAAAAAAGTTTTAAACGGCTGTTTTTTGGGCAGCAGTGATTTTAATAATGCTTAAAGTGAAACAATAAAAGTGAAATATTCCTTTAAATTTCGTACCGTGTGCGTGTTATAAGAAAAACAAAAAACTGTCACTGCCCTTACCTATGACTGGTCTTCACAGCAAGGAGCATTGGAAGGGCGGACAGATGTGTACGACAAGAAAAAAAAAAAAGCAGAATAACCAAGCTCAACTAACCAATCGAATTCACCTGTCTAACAGTGTGTTAAAAACGGGTTTAGTTGAACGCATTTGTGTGTATAGTATGCCTGTAAAGCAGCGCTTGTTTCCCGTGCTTAGAACTGTCCCTGCACAAAGTGTCATTTCTGAAGGGAAAAAACGTCATTTAAAAGCACTCGCGGCTATAATGAATTGTCGGCTCCCGCAATACAGAGAAAAGTCATTGATAAAAAAAAAAAAAAGTGTGGGGGTCCCCCCAAATTCCATTACCAGGCCCTTCAGGTCTGGTATGGATTTGAAAGGGAACTCCACGCCAAATAAAAAAAAAATGGCGGAGTTCCCCCCCAAAAATCCATACCAGACTCTTTATCTGAGCACACAACCTGGCAGGCTGCAGGAGAAGGGGGGGGGACGAGAGAGTGCCCCCTCCCCTCCTCCTGAACCGTACCAGACCGCATGCCCTCAACATGGGGAGGATGCCTTGGGGGCGGGGTCACCTTCACTGGGTGTAAGGCTGAGCGGACCTGATGGGGAACGTGAGAAGGGGCGGGTCTATTCATTTATTACACTGCGGAGGAAGTTCCCCCATCAGGTCCGCTCAACCAATGACGTAGGCGGGGTCTGAGGTACGAGCGGGCGGGGTCACCCGTCAGATCATAGGGGTAAGCCCCGGCTTTCCCCGCTTGTAGGGAATAGCCAATGACGTAGGTGGGATTCCGCCTACGTCATTGGCTATTCCCCAGCAAGCAGGGAAAGCTGGGGCTTACCCTTCTGATCTGATGGGTGACCCCGCCTACATCGTTGGCTGAGAGGACCTGATGGGGAACTTCCGTTCCTTCGCAGTGTAATGAATAGACCCGCCCCTTCTCAAGTTCCCCATCAGGTCCACTCAGCCTTACACCCAGTGAAGGTGATCCTGCCCCCTGCGTCATTGGCTGAGCGGACCTGATGGGGAACTTAAGAAGGGGCGGGGTCTATTCATTTATTACACTGCGGAGGAAGTTCCCCATCAGGTCCGCTCGACCGATGACATCATCATGGGGACATGGTGCTTTGAGGGGTCACAGACCCCCAAAGCATCCTCCCCATGTTGAGGGCATGTGGCCTGGTACGGTTCAGGAGGGGGGGCGCTCTCCCCCCCCCTCTTTTCCTGTGACCTGCAAGGTTGCATGCTCGGATAAAGGGTCTGGTATGGATTTTTGGGGGAACTCCACGCCATTTTTTATTTTTTTTTTATTTGGTGTGGAGTTCCCCTTAAAATCCATACTAGACCTGAAGGGTGGGGCGGTACCCCTCGTCATATTTTATTAATTTGATGCAGGGTTCCCCTTCATATCCATACCAGACCTGAAGGGCCTGGTAATGGAATTTGTGTGGACGCCCACGCCGACAATTCCTTATAGCCGCGAGTGCTTTTTAAATTATTATTTTTTTCCTTCAGAAATGACACTTTGTGCAGGGACCGTTCTAAGCACGGGAAACGAGCGCTGCTTTACAGGCACACTCTACACACCAACCCCCCCCCCCCCTCCCCCAGGTACGAAATTTAAAGGAATATTTCACTTTTTTTGTTTCACTTTTAGCATTATTAACCACTTAAGCCCCGGACCATTTGGTAGCTAGAGGACCAGAGGTGAATTCAGAATTTAGCACTGCGCTGCTTTAACTGTAAATTGTGCGGACATGTAATGTTGTACCCAAACGAAATTTGCGTCCTTTTCTTCCCACAAATAGAGCTTTCTTTTAATGGTATTTGATTGCCTCTGCGATTTTTATTTTTTGCGATATAAACGGAAAAAGACCGAAAATTTTGAAAAAAAATATTTTCTACTTTTTGTTATAAGAAAAATCGAATAAACTCAATTGTAGTCATACATTTAGGCCAAAATGTATTCAGCCACATGTTTTTAGTAAAAAAAATGTCAATAAGCGTATATTTATTGGTTTGCGCAAAAGTTATAGAGTTTACAAACTAGGGTACATTTTCTGAAATTTACACAGCTTTAAATTTATGACTGCCTATCTCATTTCTTGAGGTGCTAAAATGACAGGGCAGTACAAAACCCCCCCAAATGACCCCATTTTGGAAAGTAGACACCCCAAGGAAATTGCTGAGAGGCATGTTGAGCCCATTGAATTTTTTATTTTTTTGTCCCAAGTGATTGAATAATGACTAAAAAAACAAAAACAAAAAAAAACAAAAAGTTGTCACTAAATGATATATTGCTCACACATGCCATGGTTATATGTGGAATTTCACCCCAAAATACATTTTGCTGCTTCTCCTGAGTACGGGGATACCACATGTGTGGGACTTTTTGGGAGCCTAGCCGCGTACGGGACCCCGGAAACCAAGCACCGCCTTCAGGATTTCTAAGGGCGCAAATTTTTGATTTCACTCCTCACTACCTATCACAGTTTCGAAGGCCATAAAATGCCAAAATAGCACAAACCCCCCCCCCCCCCAAATGACCCCATTTTAGAAAGTAGACACCCCAAGGAAATTGCTGAGAGGCCTGTTGAGCCCATTGAATATATTTTTTTTTGTCCCAAGTGATTGAATAATGACAAAAAAAAACAAGCAAAAAAAAAAAATTACAAAAAGTTGTCACTAAATGATATATTGCTCACACATGCCATGGTTATATGTGGAATTACACCCCAAAATACATTTTTCTGCTTCTCCTGAGTACGGGGATACCACATGTGTGGGACTTTTTAGGAGCCTAGCCGCGTACGGAACCCCGAAAACCAAGCACCGCCTTCAGGATTTCTAGGCACAAATTTTTGATTTCACTCACTACCTATCACAGTTTCGAAGGCCATAAAATGCCAAAATCGCACAAAACCCCCCCAAATGACCCCATTTTGGAATATAGACACCCCAAGCTATTTGCTGAGAGGAATGGCGAGTATTTTACAGCTCTCATTTGTTTTTGAAAATGAAGAAAGAAAATATATATATATATATTTTTTTTTTTTTTTTCAATTTTCAAAACTTTGTGACAAAAAGCGAGATCTGCAAAATACTCACAATACCTCTCAGCAAATAGCTTGGGGTGTCTACTTTCCAAAATGGGGTCATTTGGGGGGGTTTTGTGCTATCTGGGCATTCCATGGCCTCCGAAACTGTGATAGGCAGTGAGAAGTGAAATCAAAAATTTACATCCTTAGAAAGCCTGAAGGCGGTGCTTTGTTTTTGGGGTCCCGTACGTGGCTAGGCTCCCAAAAAGTCTCACACATGTGGTATCCCCGTACTCGGGAGAAGCAACAGAATGTATTTTGGGGTGTAGTTCCACATATGCCCATGGCATGTTTGAGCAATATATCATTTAGTGACAACTTTGTGCAAAAAAAAAAAAAAATTGTCGTTTTTTCCGCAACTTGTGTCAACATATAAAATATTCCATGGACTCGACATGACTCTCAGTATATAGCTTGGGGTGTCTACTTTCCAAAATGGGGTCATTTGGGGGGGTTTTGAACTGTTCTGGCATTTTATACACAACATTAGGAAGCTTACATCCACTCTTCTAACCACTTGAAGACAAAGCCCTTTTTGACACTTTTTGTTTACATGAAAACATTTTTTTTTTTTTGCTAGAAAATTATGTTGAACCCCCAAACATTATATATATATTTTTAAAGCAAAGGCCCTACAGATTAAAATGGTGGGTGTTGCATTTTTTTTTTTCTACACAGTATTTGCGCAGCGATTTTTCAAACGCATTTTTTGGGTTAAAAAATACACTTTTTTTAATTTTAATGCACTAAAACACACTATATTGCCCAAATGTTTGATGAAATAAAAAATATGATCTTAGGCCGAGTACATAGATACCAAACACGACATGCTTTAAAATTTCGCACAAACGCGCATTGGCGACAAACTACATACATTTTTAAAAGCCTTTAAAAGCCTTTACAGGTTACCCCAGTAGATTTACAGAGGAGGTCTACTGCTAAAATGATTGCCCTCGATCTGACCTTCGCGGTGATACCTCACATGCATGGTGCAATTGCTGTTTACATATGACGCCAGACCGACGCTTGCGTTCGCCATTGGGCAAGAGCAGGGCAGGACAGGGGTGCTTTTTTTTTTTTTTTTTTTTTTTCTTATTAATTTTGCTTTTTTATTTTATTTTTAAATTGTTCCTTCCAAGTATTTTTTTTTTTTATTGTTATCTCAGGGAATGTAAATATCCCCTATGATAGCAATAGGTAGTGACAGGTACTCTTTTTTTGAAAAAACTGGGGTCTTCTAGACACTAGATTTTTCCTCTGCCCTCAAAGCATCTGACCACACCAAGATCGGTGTGATAAAATGCTTTCCCAATTTCCCAATGGCGCTTTTTATATCCGGGGGGGGGGCATTCCCTCCCACTGCTTGTAAAAGCAGTCCAGAGGCTAATTAGCCGCTAGGATTGCTTTTACATGAAAGCCGGCCGCAGGCTGAAAAGAATGATACCAAGATGATACCTAAACCCGCAGGCATCATTCTGGTATAAACATTCAAAGTCCAGCAACATACCAGTACGTTGCTGGTCCTTGTTGGACATGTATTGTAATCTTTTTATTTCATGCAGCCAGTTGGCTGAACGAAAAAAGAGATTGATCGGTGGGTATGCCCACCATTAGAATACCGCCCTTCATCCACCCACTTCCAATGATGGGCATACACGCACCATTTATATATGCCGAAGCATGGGGGCATCCTCCCGCAAAAAAGTTATGCCGCACACACATGGTCGGACTTTTCCACGGGCAAGCCTCCGTCGGAATTTCGACCGTATGTACGCGGCATTAGGAGCAAAATCGCTCCTCCGCCCCTGCTGCCCCAATGCTTCGGAATATTTGCTTTTTTTTTTTTAACTGTGGTGGTGAAATCACCTCCTACAGCACTGGAGTCGCAGGGATCAGGCCTGTCTCTGCGAATGCTGCAGTTATGTGTGTTTTTGTTTTGTAAGTGACAGTGATCGATCGATACTGCACTTGGGTGGCCTGGGCTGGACGGAGGGGCAAAACGCAGGTGCCAGCAGGTATCTGGGCTGATCCCGCTAACACTGCGTTTTCGGGAACCCTAAACTGCTGGGGACGCTAGTATAGATCTGATCAGATCAGATATTGATCTGTTCAGATACTATACCACTAAGGGGGGTGTATGCTTCACGCGTGGGTGTTAGCGTTACTGGCACTAACCTGACGCTGCCTGGGGTGTGACGCAGACCCTCTCTGACGCTAAAACCTAATTGATATCACCCGCCGGGTGATCAGGGGGTTAAACCTTTATTGGGTTATATACACGGCGGGTGCCCTGACACTATAAAAAGCAAACTAACTAACCAGCGTCACCCGTAACACTTATATGGTGATCACTGGTGAAAGGGTTAACTAGGGGCAATCAGGGGGTTAAAACCTTTATTAGATAATATATGGGGGTACCTGACGCTATAAAAACCTGCTGCGAACCTAAAAAAAATTACTGGCTACGATCTGCATCACCGACACTAAGACAGCGTTTAGAAAAACAATTGCTTAGCGACAGTGGTGATAGGGGGTGAAAGGGTTACCTGGGGGGCGATCAAGGGGGTTAAACCTTTATTAGATAATATATGGGGGTACCTGACGCTATAAAAACCTGCGGCGAACCTAAAAAAAATTACCGGCTACCGATATGCATCACAGACACTAAGACAGCGTTTAGAAAAACGATTGCTTAGTGACAGTGGTGATAGGCGGTGAAAGGGTTATCTGGGGGGTGATCAGGGGTTAAACCTTTATTAGGGGGGGTTAGGGGGCTACACTGGACCTAAGACTAAACTTTGACACTTTTACAGTCACAAATGTCACTGATTGCAGTGATCACTAAATAAATGGTCACTGCAATCAGTGACACTGTGACTGGGGGCTGGGGGGGGTGTCTGGGGGGGCGATTTATGTCCCTATGTGTCCTGGTGTCAGTGTAGTGTTGTGTGCACTGACCTGATATCTTCTCTTGTACGGCGCTCGGTATATGTGAGCGCCGCACCAGAGATGACATCACTTCCTCCTGCTCCCTCTGTCTGACACAGACAGAGGGGGCATTTCCATTCGCCGGGAGCGATCGCGAGGGGGTGGCCAGAAACGAATGGCTGCCCCCTCATCCCGGAATGCTCCCGGACACTTAGCCACCGCTCACTGTATAGGAGGGGGGTCCGATCGGACCCCCCAACTGTACAAAGGCAATCACGTATGCTCTACGTGATTGTGCCTGTCGGTGCCATTCTGCCGACGTATATATACAGTGAGCGGTCGTTAAGTGGTTAAAATCACTGCTCCAAAAACTTCTTTTTTGCATTGAGGCATGTCCCCTGGGGCATATTAGCCTTGATGATAATTAGCACTTTTGATTTTGAACGTTCGAGGAGTCCATTGTATTCAATAGGGTTCTAAAGTTTGTGTAAACTTTAGGTCTGTTCGCAGGTTCTGGTGCAAACCGAACGGGGGGGGGGGGGGTGGTGTGTTCGGCTCATCCCTACTGCTTTGCTACAAAACAGAGGTACTTCCCCTTATGGAAGGAGTTATATAGAGGGGAACTTGTCTTCATTGGTTGTGCCAGTGTCCAATCACCTTTGGTGAACTAAACAACCCGCTATGTAATGACTAATGCCCCATACACACGATCGTTTTTCTTGCCATTTTTTTTTCTTGCCGTTTTTCACGTCGTTTTTTTTCATGTTTCCTCTCAAGCCTGTCTTGCGTACACACGATCATTTAAAAAAACGATCAAGCAAAGCGCAGTGACGTACAACGGCACTATAAAGGGGAAGTTCCGTTCGAATGGCGCCACCCTTCATGTTAGTAAAGTTTGTTGAGCGACGATTCGCTCTTTTCAGTCTCGTGCTTTTCAGTCCGTGACTGCGTGACGAATGTGCTATCTCCATTACGAACGCTAGTTTTACCAGAACGAGCGCTCCTGTCTCATACTTGATTCTGAGCATGCGCGGTTTTTTTCACGTCGTTAAAGCATACACACTATCGTTTTTCACGTCGTTAAAAAAAACGACATGAAAAACGACGTGAAAAAAGAGAGCATGTTCGAAATTTTTAATGGCCGTTTTTCACGTCGTTAAAAATGCTCTGGAGCCTACACACGATCATTTTTAATGCCCATTTTTTTTAATGGCATTTTTAACGGCATGAAAAACGATCGTGTGTATGGGGCATTAGGCTCTGTGTGATGGTGTACTCCAAGAAAAAGATTTTACAGGTAAGCTGTTATAAAAATCCAATTTTTTTTCCTCAGTTTAGGCGATACGTATTCTTCTACATATTTTTGGTAAAAAAAATTGCAGTAAGCGCTTATTTGGTTTGCGCAAAAATTATAGCGTCTACAAAATAGAGGATAGTTTTATGTTTTTTTTTTTTTTTACTTTTATTTTTTTTACTAGTAATGGCGGTGATCAGCGATTTTTTTTTTTACGTGACTGCGACATTACGGCGGACACTTTTGACACCATTTTGGGACCATTGTCATTAATAACAGCGATCAGTGCTATAAAAATGCATGGATTACTGTAAAAATTACACTGGCAGTGAAGGAGTTAACCAGTAGGGGGCGTTGAAGGGGTTAAGTGTGTCCTAGGGATGTGTTCTAACTGGGGGGTGGGATACGTGTGACACGACACTGATCACCGTTTCGATTACAGGCAGAACTGGGAATTGCTTGTTTACATCAGGATTTCCCTGTTCTTCCTCTCTGAGATGTTCGCTGGACTTCCGGTGGACATCGAGTCTGCGGGACCTGCGGTCACACTCACGGAGCTCGCATGCCCGCAATGCCGCATCCTAAAGGCTATATACCCACACACATGTTGATCTGCCCAACCGTGCCATTCTGCCAATGTATACCGGCGTGACACGGTCCTTAAGTGGTTGAATCCTCCTGCCTTCACTTCCCCCCCCCCCCCCCTTCCCTTTTTACTGTTTTTTAGTTTTTAATGTCTATGACATGACCACACATTTAAGAGAAACTAATGTTGCCGATTTGAACAAAGTGACAATGGAAGCATATCACCCATCACCCATAGACATGGATACTTACCCAGGAAATGAAGCAGACTCTATCTGACTTGCGGAAGCGTCTAATGCTCCCTTCCAGTTGTGTGCAATGAAGTCAGAGTAAGCTATTTCGGCACGTAAAAGGAGCCTGTATAACTGTGAAGGACTGAAGATATCTAGAGTTAAGCTTTGAGACCTCATTTAGACAGACGGCCGAGGGGAGATAAAAACACTTGGTTGAGCTGCAGTTTTACTGACCGCTGATCCACAAGTAACACCTACGGCCATGTTTGTACATGTCGCCACTGTGAAAATTATACAACCTGTCTCTTCCAGGTACCAAATGCAACCTATTCAAGTTCACAAGACTGCTGCAGTTGCTTTACAACTGCGTGTAATGCAGGCTGTTGTGGCTCATTGTGCTGGCTTCCAATGCTTTAAACAAGCGTAGAGGGAGACATATATATTGCCTTTGAGCCACCAGTCAACTGCCCCTAAAAAGCGGTCTAACACCATTGCTTTTCAATTGGGTTAGCAGAACAAGGCCTAAAGGATTTCTTTAATTAGCAGATTGATCATTACTGATCTGTCTTGGAACCTTTGTGTATTTGGCCTTAACCAAAATTAGGCCGGCTAGTTTTCAGGTTGTTTTTTTTTCCCCCCCTTCCCTTCCCTGCAAAGCTGACGGTACATTCACTTGCTTAATGAGGAGAGGTCAATTGAAGCAAGTTTAAATCCTTTCATTTGATTCCCCAAGAGCAGGGGTTTTCAAACTATGGCCCTCCAGTTGTTCAGAAATCGCAATTCCCATCATGTCTGGAATGTCAGTTTTACAATGCCTCATGGGACATGTAGTTCTGCAACAGCTGGAGGGCTGTTACTGTTTGGCAATACATCTTAATAAAATTTCCACGTGTTCTCCTGCAGCCCGCTCTAAAGAGCACACTGGGGCAGACTGATGCCAGTTGTGACCCGTTTTGGTAGTGGAAAGCTTCTTGAGGATGCAGAGAAGTGTTTGCAGAGTGGGGATATATCCATCAACAAAGGGCCCCTCTGCGATGCACAGACTATCATCTGGGGGGGATGTGTTCACTCTGCAAAGACATTATCTGGGGGCATGCGCGCTTTTTGTTTTTCTGTGTCTGATCAACACTTGGGGGGGGACCATGGTGTGCCCCTGTAGATAATCTCCCATCCTCAGGAATGGTAGTATAATCTGGGTATGCATTGTTTTCGGAACAGCGCAGAATAAGGATTCATGCCAACGGTAAAAATGTGAGTCAGCATCCATGATTTCATGACCAGCCCTGCCGCTGCCTTTGTCTGTCTAGCTGAAGATGAAATATTCCTCTAAAACCAAGCACACTGTGTAGGGCAAGGATACCCCCCCCCCCCCTCTAAATGTCCGAATGCTTATTCAAAGCCACCTGTAACGGGACCCCTCCAAAACGTTCCTAAAGCAGGGCAGTGTATACCTGTGAAAACACAAATATGATATACCACACTATCCCATAATGGAAAGATGCACTACATAATAACCACACTCAATAATGCCCATAAAATTACCCTGGTCGTATGTCAGTCAGTCAATGGGGCTGAGAAAAACGGGATGAAAAGATGAGCACATCTGGTTTCCATGAAAGAGATTTGCATCCGTTAGTCAATGGAGAGCACCCTGACAAGCAGGTGAGTATAACCAAGAGTATGATCAGTCCCGACTGTTCGAGCCCAAGCAGGTAATTATTCAGGAACAAATATATGCAAACACTAAACAAACCATCATAGAGTGCACTATACTGATCCAATTTGTCAAATAATCATTCACCATGCTTGGGAAAGTGTAATTAGCATAACAGCACAAGGGAATTCCTGCAGCGTGCAGGTAATTCCTATCTCTCACATTTTTATAGGCAAGACTTCTCAATGCTTCAATCACTTACTGGACCTGCTAGTTTCCTGCTAGTTTCCTTACAAGGATCTTCACATGTATTAAGGGGAGTCAGCCGGTCGGTGTATTCCCGATATGTACGACGGGCAGTTTCCATGTCTGTGGTATTCTGATCTATGATATTCAGATTGTGCCAGTCGATTTAAGTGTTTTATTTTTATTTTTTTATCAAAGGTAATGGTTCTCCAGGGTCCCTGGAGAAGGTTGGATGGATTTCTCCGGTCTGTGCATTGTATGCTCGGATTCAAAGTCTCAAAGTAGGTGGCTAAGTCAGATGGGGAGCAGGGGTGCATGTCCCAGCGTTTTAGATGTTTCGTTCCTATACACCCGGAACTTCGTCAGAACACGAGGGATAGTCAGATGTCACTTGTTTTAAGTATGGGGCCACAACCCACCCTTAATTATTCTAAACAAACACAGGTGCTACCGACCTATTAATCACAAAACCATTAAAGTGGTAATACAACAAGTGCTCAACCCATATAAAATTGCATTGGTGTGCTGTATTATATACAAATAAAATCATGCTATCAAGGTCTCCCTATAGAGGGAGGCATTTGTTCAGGTACAGACGCTATACAAATTTTTTATATACCTACATATTTTTTAACTCCATTTCCTCCTTATAATCAAAGATACATGGGGTTCTAATTGCAGTGACATTTTTGCATCGCTTGCATCTGAACATATATCGCCCACATCCATCTGGTTTCCATATACATAGATGTATACCAGCGTGAGGGGCATGTGATCCGATCGAGGCACAAATCATTTACCACTCTGTACCCAAAGTATCCGACAAATGTAAATTGCAACAATGTAACGCATCCCGAACATACACAAACACAATACCCACAGTCAACTATAAGGTAAAGGAGCCTATTGAATGGTATGCAGTTCTGAGAGTGTATACTTGTTCCTGTGCGTGTATATGAATCAACAGGCGGGCATAAAAACCCTCACACACAAACGGATATCATCGGCGCGTCGAATAAAAAAGGGTGCAGACCAGGGCAATGTCACTGCTTATTTCCAACCATAATGCTGAGAGGTCAGAATAATAACTTAGTCTCGCTGACAAGTAGTTATTACAACTCTTGAATACACATATTTTGTGTGTGTGTGTGTGTAAATGTATATATATATATATATAATATGTGTGTGTATGTATGTATGTATATGTGTATATATATATATATATATATATATATATATATATATATATATATATATATTTCTCTCTCTCTCTCATTCCCTTCCCCTCCCCCTAGACTGATACAGACAAGGTAATCAAGTGCTGTTAATAGTTTGTTATTATGCACTTCCAATATTATTTAAACCTTGTATTAAATATTAACAATGTAATGATATTCAACAATTAATTAAAATGAACACATGTCTAATAGAAAAAAAAAGTCTATGACTAGGGGGTTTATTAGAAATAAAGAGGGACTAGTTTGAATATTCCCTCCCTCAGGACATATGTTACTCAACAGTTGAATTTCGACTATTTAAAACCTATATCTGCGTACTAGCATGGATAATTCTCTCATATGTAGGTGGTCACTGGTATACACGGGTCGATTGTAAATTAGTCGATCATAAGCATAAATGCATTCATTGTATTCTGAAGACCGGTGAAGATTCATTGGTTTCTGAAAGCCAATGTATCCATACCACTATGATATAGGCTAGGTGCTCCAAGATCAATGACATGGAATACTATTTGACTAGTGAATGAAAGATGGGGACGGGGGAGAGTGTGCATTCATCATAGCATATAGCGTACTCCAGGTGCGGCCGGACCAGAGTCTGGTAGAGTGGGAGAATTCTCGTGTTATCCCTGGAGTTAATCCCTTTTTTAATGCATGCCAATATTCTGTTTGCTTTGATAGCAGCAGCTTGGCATTGTGGAGCCTATCCTCTACTAGGACCCCCAGGTCCTTTTCCATCCTAGATTCCCCCAGAGGTTCTCCCCCCTAGTGTATAGATTGCATTTATATTTTTGCCACCCAAATGCATTATTTTAAATTTTTCTACATTAAACCTCATTTGCCATGTAGTTGCCCACCCCATTAATTTGTCAGATCTTCTTGCAAAAGGTTTCCACATCCTGCAGAGAAGTTATTGCCCTTCTTAGCTTACTATCATCTTCAAATACGGAGATTGAACTGTTTACCACATCCTCCAGATCGTTTATGAACAACTTAAATTGGATTGGTCCCAGCACAGAACCCTGCGGGACCCCACTACCCACCCCTGACCATTCCGAGTATTCCCCATGTATCACCACACTCTGAACTCGCCCTTGTAGCCAGATTTTAATCCATGTACTCACCCTATGGTCCATGTCAATGGACCTTATTTTGTACAGTAAACGGTTATGGGTAACTGTGTCAAATGCTTTTGCAAAATCCAGATACACCACGTCTACGAGCCTTCCTTTATCTAGATGGCAACTTGCCTCCTCATAGAAGGTTAATAGATTGGTTTGTCAAGAACTATTCTTCATGCTGATTACTGCTAATGATACTGTTTTAATTTCTAAAATCTTGTATATAGTCTCTTATCATCCCCTCCAAGAGCTTGCAAACTATTGATGTTAGGCTAACTGATCTGTAATTCCCAGGGATGTATTTTGGGCCCTTTTTAAATGTTGGTGCTACATTGGCTTTTCTCCAATCCGCTGGTACCATTCCAGTCAGACTGTCAGTAAAAATTAGAAACAATGGTCTGGCAATTACTTGACTGAGTTTCCAAAGTACCCTCGTGTGCAAGCCATCCTGTCCCGGTGATTTATTAATGTTAAGGGTGCTTCCTGTGATGTGTCACGAGGATAAATACTGCAGTTTTGGTTACTGAAGCCCCCCGATTCCCTTGTGAAGACTGAAAAGAATAAATTCAATACCTTTGCCATCTCTCCATCCTTTGTAACCAGATGTCCTTCCTTATTCTTTATGGGGCCAATATGGTCTGTCCTTCCTTTTTTACTGTTTACATACTTAAAGAATTTCTTGGGATTTTTTTGCTCTCCTCCGCTATGTATCTTTCGTGTTCTATCTTAGCCGCCCTAATTGCACACTTACATTTCTTGTTGCATTCTTTATAAAGTTTAAATGCTGATGATGATCCCTCAACCTTGTATTTTTTGGTGGCCTTCTCTTTTGCTTTTATATGCATTTTTACATTGGTGTTAAGCCATCCAGGACTTTTGTTCACTCTTTTAAATGTATTACCCATTGGAATGCACTGGCTAATGCCCTTATTTAGTATGCTCTTAAAGTGAACCCATCTCTCCTCCGTGTTCCTTGTTCCTAAGATTTTATCCCAATTTATAACTTCTAGCAAGGTTTGTAGTTTAGGAAAGTTGGCTCTTTTGAAATTCAGTGTCTTTGTATTTCCCTCATGTTTCTTATTTGTGTGATTTATACTGAAGCCAATTGACCTGTGATCGCTGTTTCCTAAATTGCCCCGTATTTCCACATCCGTCATCAGGTCTGTATTGTTGGTAATCAATAGATCTAGTAATGCTTTATTTCTAGTTGATACGTCTGCCATCTGACCCATGAAATTGTCCTGCAAGACATTTAGGAACTGGCGAGCCTTAGATGAATGCATGGTTCCCCCTGCCCAGTCTGTCTGGATAATTAAAATCCCCCATTATGATAACACTTCCCATCCTTGCTGCTAATCTAAATTGTGATAGATCTGCCCCCCCCCCCTCGCAGGTTAGGGAGACTATAGCATACTCCCAGTATTTTCTCCTTAGCTTCATCCCTTTGGAGCTCTAGCCATAAGGATTCCACCTCCTCCCTAGCTCCCTTAGTGATGTCACCTCTCTTGTTCACTTGTACATTATTCTTGAGGTACGGGCATACCCTTCCCCATTTTTACCCTCTCTATCCCTGCAATAAAAGGTATACCCTTGAAAGGTTGCCAGCCAATCATGAGAGCTGTTGAACCAAGTCTCTAAAAGTCCCACAAAATCCAAATCCTCCTCGTACAACAGTATCTGTAGTTCACCCATCTTGTCTGCCAGGCTCCTGCCATTGGTGAACATGCCACATAGTTTAGACCGATTGCAACTTACCTTGGATTTATGTGCTTTAGTCAACTTACCACTAATGCCCCCAATACTACCCTCTGGACTTTCTTCCGCGCTGACTATCTCTACCGCTGAACCCCCCCCCCGGTCGCCTAGTTTAAGAACCCCTCTAACTGGCTGTAGTTTGGAGATCTCTGCCCAAGAACATGCTAACGGTGAGCTTCTGACCCATAGACATTAGAATGTAGGCCACAATCAAATTGGCTCATTCAGGCAACCTCCATCATTTATCTTACTCTTTTGAAAAGTAACTCTCAGGCAGTACTGTGCCATGTACAACACAAGGGGTTAACCAAGCGCACTCCAGATACAAGTAAGTAAATAAACTAATATAGGGACAGAGGGAAAGTGGCAAACTGATGTGGTGAATAATAACCGTTTATAGTCCATAACATATAAGTCCATAAGTTTCTACAACATAGCTCATCCGCAGAGAAGGCTGCCAGTTGACAGATAGAAGAGATCTGAAATAGCACAAAGGGAAACACAAAGCAGCGCCTACTGAGCGTAGTAGTCAATGTAAATTTATTGGAAATAAAACCAGATGCAAGTAAACACTCACAAACGAATAAATTAAAAAAGCTTATCTGAATGGGAGTACAAATCATCCGCTCTTCCCAGGAAGGAGGTGCTGTATTTCCGGATGCTGGGGAGAGATGATATCTCTAGGTGTCCTCTCGAGTGTCCTCAGCGTTGAGCGGAACCACACGTTCACAGCAGCGGTGACGGGGGACAACTTCCCTGGAACATAGCAGCAACGATCACTTCCGGGTCGTGGGGTCAGCGGGAGGGTGCGCGTGTTCGAAACATGCGTGCTTCTTCATCAGGCTCTAGCTAGTGCTATTTCTGGTAAGTAAAAATGTTGGGTTTTTTTTCGTTTTTTTTTTTAAGATTTATGGTAAAAAATTCAGGGTGGAACTCCACTTTAAATAAAAATTTTAAGCATTCTATCCAACATTTGTTGGCGGAAAATCCGACAACAATTGTCCGATGGAGCATACAAACGGTCGGATTTTCTGACAACAGCCTGCCATTACATAATTCCCGTCAGAAAATCCAATCGTGTGTATAAGGCGTAAGTGTATGGGGACAGCTGTTGTAATTGGACAGGGGTGTAGGTGGGTGGCCATGACTGCAGTGTGAATGAAGCCTAACAGATGTACTAAAGAACTATCTTCAGTGAAGAGAGGCACAGGGAGTCCTAGAGGAGATGGTATAGCTCGTACAGAACCAAGATAATAAACATGGTGAGACAGCTTAAATCCACAGAAGAGCTGTGGTAGGTTGTTTCAGATCTCATGGAGAACTACCAATCTGCCGAGTTCAAAAACTGTGCAAGTGTACCTAGGAGAGCTGATTCTGTTTTAGAGGCAGGGGATGCAAAATATTCTGATTTTAGGATGGATATTCATAGACCCTGTGTTGTGAGCTGCTTCAGGTGATTAGACACTGGCAAAGCTTTGCTTGACCCCCCCACTTTGGGTGTACCCCATATAACCCAACCCCACTCTGCGAGACGTCGTGGGTTTCTTTTTGTTTATTTTGCGCTGGTGTCCTTAGGTGATGGACCTTTTCTCTCTTATGGAGAAATCATTCTATGATTAACAAGTTTTATTATTTTACGTCTTTACTGTCTTCTGATGCAACAGTAGAAGGAGTGCATCTAGATTGGTGCAACCTCAGTAAAACCTTGGGAGTTGTACCTGGACCCCAAACTGTGTTGACAGCCTGTAATGTTGCTTCAAGCACTAGGTCCTACTTAGAAGCCCACCCTAGCATTTAATGCATTGTGTGTAGCTACCTGCAGGGTACTATGCAGGTACTGGGCTGTGGTACATCCTTATAGAACTCAGACCCTAAAGGCTCTCCAAGGATATGCTGACCATCACAGCAAAGCCTCAACCCTAAATAGACACCAGTGACATGGACAGTTTGAAATGATACTGTAGCCTCATTTTATTACAAGTTTTCTGAGTAGTATTCATCTCTATATTAAAAAAATATCAGGAAACCTGGAATTGTGTTCGAAAATGATTTACTTTATAAAGCATTAACCGTTAAAACCTGGTGGTAAAAATTCCACCATTCAGAGCTTGGTTTCAGGTGCTTGAGTGGGTATTACATCACAATGGAGCACTATTACCATTGATTCTGCCTTGAGCCCTTTTAGATGGTACCCTACGTTGTACTCAGGCAATTCCTCCTGCCCTTTTGCCACTAGGACCTTGCTACAGGATGGTTGACACCTGGGTTGCTGTGTACTGTTTCACATACCCCATTTCTGCACTCTACTTCTTGAGTACCCTATACTGCAATACCCTCAGTGATAAAATGTTATGATGATTGGGTTATCCCTCCAGGAATAATTGGTGAACGATACAGAGTGGAAAAAGAGTTCACTAAAAAGTGGTCTATTCCAACGTAGACCCTGCTGTCTTGGTCCTAAACAAACCAACTACTGTTCCTATAGAAGATGTTCCTTCATTTAAGATTCTTCTGACAGAAAATGTGTGATGCTTTTAAAGGCTAGCTCTGCAATAACTTATCTCTTCTAGTTCTGTTTGCAAGACTGCATTTTTTTTAACTAAGGAACCAAACAACCAAGCAGTATCCTGTATTCTAGGACATTTGTGACTGTAACCAAGACAAAAGTCATGTGCGCAAGACCTTCTGTACCTTTCTGCATAAATTGGTATCTACCTGGCATCTTAATCAAGGTGTTGTCCTTACCTCTTTGTACCCTGCTTCTAAGCACACCAAACAGATTGTCCTTCATTGTCAGAGCTATCAAAATTTACCTGAAAGCCACAGCTTCAATTAGAAAGGATTCTGTCTTGTCAGGGCCCCATAAAGGACATCCTGCTTCAAAATCCAATATTGGCAGGTGGACCAACAACTCCCCTCAACAGCTTATACTCCAAAGTGGGATTTTTGTTTTACTTGTGATGTACTCCAAGGAAAGGAATTTACAGGTAAACCAAAAATCCTAATTGTGCATCATAGGGCACTTTATATTATTGTCTGCTTTGGATGTTACAAAGAACTGAACATGGAGGGTTGGCCAACATGCCCAGAACAGAATAGGGGAAACACCACTAAAAAGCTGCCAGCATGACCTTTCACACAAAACTAGCATTCTCAGAGGTGTGAACATCTACCTGGTAAAACAATGGGACAGGTGGAACAATCCATTTAACATTGTACAGAGGCTTTTTTTTTAACCAAGGAATGAGATGAGATAGGTCTTTGAAACAAAATGAGTAATGTTGAGATCTGACCCTTGATGGAGCTTTGTGATTACTGTTATCTGGTACCTAAAGCAAAAGACCTGTTCACACCAGAATGGAAAAATACCAAAATGCCTCCCACAGCATGTTGTCAGGGTTAAAATGTATGAGTATTTTACCAGTTGGAAAAAAGCCTTCCATGTACTGTGGTTTGCCTTCATGGAGGTCAACTTTTTACCTTGAGAAAGGTAGGAATAAGGGAATCAAACACTTCTATCCCTCAGGACTTGGCTTCAACAGCTATGACATTGAACCCTGTAATGGTAAATCTGACTGATCCTTAAAAGCTTGTCTAGCAAGAAATTTATGATGTATGCATACCACATTTTTCTTTGGCCAAGTAGATGTGATCAAGATCTTCAGAATGACCTTCATCTTTACCCAGAACAACAGGCAAGGAAGAGGATGCAGTGGAGGGAAGGCCTAGATCCTGATCCAAGGAGTCGCTGGGGAATCCACCACAAATGCCTGAGAATCCCAGAGGTGGGACACATTTGTTCAGGTTGTTCAATATGGACACCAGGACATCCATATTTGGCATCCTATCCATATTTTGCCCATCCTAAACAAAATCTCTGCAAAAAATTCCAGGTGAAGGGCCCATTTTTCTGAATTCAGTTGTTGACTGCTGCGTCTACCTGCCAAGTTCCAATGGTGGGATTGCCTATAAGGACTAGGGCTGGAATGTGAAGTTCTGTCCAAGACCAGATCAGGTCCACTCCTTTCTGAGCAGTGTGACTTCTTGTCTCTTGTTGATGCAAAGGCACATTAGGGGATATTCACCTCAGGAGCGCTGCAAATGCTATTAATGATAAGTATTTAAGGCATGTGATAATGCTGTGTGAAATATACATAAAAACAGAATGCAATGATTTGCAAACCTCAAATGCATATTTTAGAAAATAGAAAACATATCAAATGTATAAAATTGAGAAAAATGTGCCCCTTTTAGGAGAAAAACAAGGTAATTTTGAAATTGATGGTGGCAACACATCTCAATAAAGATGGGATAGGGCCACATTGGAGAAACATCCTCAGGATGGGGCAGAGGAGGAAGCTGTTGAGTATCAGGAATCCTATGTAGAAAAGTCCTCTCAGGAGACTCAAAATCATCTGAGAATGTCTCAGGCCTCGTACACACGGCCGAGATTCTCGTTGAAAAAAACATGTCGTTTTTTTCGACGAGATTCTTGGACAAGAAACTTGTCCCGGCCGAGTGTACACACGCTCGTTTCAAAGAACCCGCGGTTCTTTGAAAGGAGTGTACGCGGTGACGTCATCGACTACGTCGAGCATGCGCTCGTCACATTCGATGCCGTCGCCGCCATCTTGGTATACCCTACGTATGCCTAGGAAGCTACCGCGCATGCGTCAAATTCATTTCGAACATGCGCGGGCTTCCGGGAGGACAGGTAAGTGTACACACACTCACTTTTCTCGTCGAGAAACATGCCGAGGAGAATCTCGACGAGAAAATAGAGAGCAGGTTCTCTATTTTCTCGTCGAGGTTTCTTGTCGGTTTTCTCGACGAGAAACCCGATAGCAGCGTACACACGACCGATTTACTCGGCAAGACCTCTCTGCCAGCAAGTTTCTTGCTGGTTCTTGCCGAGAAAATCGGTCGTGTGTACGAGGCCTCAGACACAGAAAACTACCAGTGGGTTTCCTGGTGAAAGTGGTGCAAACTAACTTGAAGCTTACCCTTCTCCCAAAGCCACTGAATGATCTGAGTCCTGTCTGAAAGCTGAAAGGTCACCTTTTTGAGATTGCACCCTAAATACAGTTGTAAAGTGTAACAATGTCTGAAAATGCTGTAACATGCCTGCCTTTTGGCAGTTGCTGGAGAGCCTTAAGTTTCTCAATGGATGCCTTGGAAGATGCCATACGGCAACTTTCCCGATATAGGCACCATGCCTGTCCACATGAGAAAGATCCTAGGGTTCAAGTGCTTGTTGATGGAACTTCCCATTCTTGAGAACCTCTCGGTTCTGCAAACTTGGCTGTTAGAGGAGCAGAAGTTGCCAATCAACATCCTGGAGCTTTGGCTGGCTCTCCTACACTTGTCTGATATTCACCTGAGGAGTGCTGCTAATGCTATTAACCACTTGCCGACCGCCGCACAACGATATACGTTGGCAGAATGGCACGGGCAGGCACATTGGCGTACAGGTACGTCCCTTTAAATTTGCTGTGCACCCGCCGCGTGCCTCGCGAGTGTCGCCACGGGTCCCGGGAACTCGATGTTCCCGGGAGTCCCGCGATTGCGGTCGGCAAGAGCAGAACAGGGAAATGCCTTTGTAAACAAGGCATTACCCTATTCTGCCTAGTGACACTGTCACTGATGACCTTTCCTGTGATCGGGAACAGTCATCAGTGACGTGTCACGTGTAGCCACGCCCCCTAACAGTAAGAATCACTCCCTAGGAAACACTTAACCCCTGCAACACCACCTAGTGGTTACCCCTTCACTGTCAGTGTCATTTTTACAGTAATCAGTGCATTTTTATAGCACCGATTGCTGTAAAAATGACAATGGTCCCAAAATGGTGTCAAAAGTGTCCGATGTGTCCGCCATAATGTCGCAGTCACGATAAAAAACGCTGATCGCTGCCATAACTAGTAAAAAATTATTGATAAAAATTCCATAAAACAGTCCCCTATTTTGTAGAAGCTATAACGTTTGCGCAAACCAATCAATAAATGCTTATTACGATTTTTTTTACCAAAAATATGTAGAAGAATACGTATCAGAATAAACTGTGGAAAAAAAATGTTTTTTATATATTTTATGGGGATATTTATTATAGCAAAAAGTTAAAAATATAGAATTTTTTTCAAAATTGTCGCTCTTTTTTTGTTTATAGCGCAAACAATTAAAATGGCAGAGGTGATCAAATACCAGAAAAAGAAAGCTCTATTTGTGGGAAAAAAGGACGTCAATTTTGTTTGGGAGCCACGTCGCATGAACGTGCAATTGTCAGTTAAAGCGGCGCAGTGCCGAATCGCAAAAAGTGGCCTGTTCTTTGACCACCAAAATGGTCCGGGGCTGAAGCAGTTAATGATAAGGATTTAATGCATGTGAAACTGTATGATGAACGTTTAACATAGCAGCTGCTTTTTTTTACATATTTCTTTACCTACTAATATCTGTGTTTGATGAGTGCTGGGAAAAGTGATTTATTTGCTTTGATTTTTTTTTAATATATTTTTCACAGCGTCCCAACTTTTTTTCGATTGGGGTTGTCGTTATAAGGGGGTTGGTAGAGTTAATTCCACTATAAATAGCCACAGTTTAACTTCAGTGGAATGAGCAGTCAATTATTTATTTGAAAAATAGGAGTGAGACTGTGATAAGGAATGCTGATAAGGGAGAATCAATCCTAGTAATACACTTGTGATTATAGAGCTCAAGCCATTAGCAAAGTAGCCACTTATCACACGCTGGAATTGGATCCCACACCTATATTCCAAAATAAACTTTGTGCCTTATTGTATGGTTGCCAACTGGAGGTCACGAAACCCACATCATAAAAATCTATCAATAAATACTGTATTACATGCTGTTTACACTCACTCAGTACTACGAGATTGGTTTTCTGTAGTCTACAAAAAACCTGGTTGATGCTGCTGTTCTCCGTCTCCCCTTACTGTCCAAGTCCCCGATGCAACTGGGGATTTTGCAGAGCAATGTTGACAGCTCTACACATGTTTAGTTTTCGTGAGTTTTTATGCTGAGCATTTCCTCCCTATCACATCTGAGCAGCCCATGTGGGTGTATACACAGTGGTAAATGAAAGCCCACTCTCTTGCTCCTCCTCCATGCCCACTAACCAGCTAGGCACAATGGGAATGTAGATTGATGGAGTGTGCAGCAGCCCCCCTAATACTTACCTGAGCCCCTTTTCGATCCAGCAATTGCTGCACGAGAGACTCTGTTGTCCGGGACACTCCCTCCTTATTGGCTGAGACAAAGTGGGTGCCATTGACTCCCGCTGCTGTCAAACAAAGTCACGAGGAGAGAGAGAGGGGGCAGGGTCGAGCAGTTTGTGCCCCCATAGCAAGTTGTTTGCAGTGGGGGCACTCGGCAGGATGGAGGGACCCGAGAAGAGGAGGATCTGGGCTGCTCTGTGCAAAACCACTGCAACAGGGCAGGTAAGTCTGGCATGTTTATTTTTTTTAAACAAAAACCAAGACTTTATCACGTTAAACAATAAGACATCTGGGTATTTAATGGTATCCTATCCCACTGTCTCAGTTTTACATTATATTCCTAAAACTCATGAGCAAAGTACAGCTGTTGCCAAAAGTTTTGAGAATGACAAATATTAATTTCCACAAAGTCTGCTGCCTCAGTTTGAATGATGTCAATTTGCATATACTCCAGAATGTTATGAAGAGTGATGATATGAATTGCATTTCTACTGCATTTGTAAAGAAGGCTCCAGGGCACCATAGAAAGTCCAGAAAGTGCCAAGGCTGTCTCCTACAGTTGATTCAGCTGCAAGATCAGGGCACCACCAGTGCAGAGCTTGCTCAGGAATGGTAGCAGGCAAGTGTGAGTGCATTTGCATGCACAGTGAGCTGAAGACTTTTGGAGGATGGCCTGGTGTCAGGAAGGGCAGCAAAGAAGCCACTTCTCTCCAGGAAAAACATCAGGAACAGACTGATGTTCTGCAAAAGGTACAGGGGTTGGACTGCTGAGAACTAGGGTAAAGTAATTTTTTCTGATAAATTCCCCTTTCTGATTGTTTTGGGCATCCAGAAAAAAAATTGTCGGGGGAAGAAAAAGTGAGCGCTACCATCAGTCCTGTGTCATGCCAACAGTAAAGCATCCTTAGACTATTCATGTGTGGGGTTGCTTCTTAGCCAAGGGAGTGGGCTAACTCAATTTTGCCTGAGAACACAGCCATGAATAAAGAATAGCACAAAAACATCCTCCGAGAGCAACTTCTCCCAACCATCCAAGAACAGTTTGGTGATGAACAATGCCTTTTCCAGCATGATGGAGCACCTTGCCGTAACGCAAAAGTGATACCTAAGTGGCTTGGGGAACAAAACATCGATATTTTGAGTCCATGGCCAGGAAACTCCCCAGACCTAAATCCCATTAAGAACTTGTGGTCAATCCTCAAGAGACGGGTGAACAAAAAAAACCCACAAACTCAAAGCATTGATTATGAAAGAAAGGGCTGCCATTAGTCAGGATCTTGCCCAGAAGTTGATTGACAGCATGCCAGGGCGAATTCCAGACGTCAATATTGACTCTTTGCATACATTTTTTGTAATTGTCAATAAAAGGCTGTGACGCTTATGAAATGCTTGTAATTATACTTCAGTATTGTGACACAACCTCCCACACTCCGCTTGAGTGCTCCCGTCAGTATATCGCTTCCTAAGTCCTGGAACACGAGTCCAATGGATCTGGGTATAGTAACCCCCAAGAACCAGACAAAACCAGTCTTGGAGTACATCAGGAATAGCCTTCTTTATTTGAGATCTCACACAAATATATACACAGGGACGACAATACAAACTGTAACCAGAAACCTAATTAACATGCGCTAATTACTAATCGTTTAGACAGCCTAGGTGACTCAGAGGCCTGACCCCTCAGGACAGACTTGCCATCTTTTAGCTCAGAAGACACAATCAACATTATCAGAAATAGAAACACAGAAAACCTTCTCACAATAGCAGAAGCTAATTACAATTAACAATACAAAAAGCGACCCCCCTCCTCAGCCCTAGTAGGCAACAAACTATAGTAGGATTAGACTGTCCGGCTCCTACCCAGTTCTGGAGGCCTGTGATCAGCTCTTTATATATATCCTGGGAGATATTGTGGATAAATATTACTGTTATATTTAAGTAACCACCTTCTCATTGTCCATTAAACAGCTGTCCATCATTTTTCTCATTCACCCTGTGCCTCTCATGGACACAGGGTGGCTTAGACATAGGAGGTGCATGGGGAGCAGAAACAAGGGTTTCCCAACCTCTCCAAGGGATTCTGGGTTCCACGGTTCCACGCATCACAAGTATGCCATAGTAACATCTGACAAAAAGATCTAAAAACGCTAAAGCAGCAGACTTTGTCAAAAATGAATATTTGTGCCATTCTCAAAACTTTTGGCAACGGCTGTACTTTTCCAGAAGGATGCCTGATTGTTGCGAGCATTGGGTTGCTTTTAGAAAGACTTGGACAGTGGGTGAATGCTCACCTTTAACCGTTAGTTCGAAGATTAGCAGGCTTTATCGAAATACCCAGTATATTAAAGTGGGAAGAAAATTATCTTTGGATGTTAACCACTTCAATGCAGGGCACTTTCACCCCCTTCCTGTCCAGGCCAATTTTCAGCTTTCATCGCTGTCGCACTTTGAATGACAAATGCACGGTCATGCAACACTGTACCTATATGACATTTTTATAATTTTGCTCACACAAATAGAGCTTTCTTTTGATGGGGTTTAATCACCACTGTTTATTTTTTGTTTTGTTTTTATGCTAAATAAACAAAAAAAGACAAAAAATAACCGAAAAAAAAATTTGTTATAAAATTTTGCAAATAAATAATCTTTCTTCATAAATTTAGGCCAAACTGTATTCTGCTACATTTCTTTGGTAAAAATAACCCAAATCAGTGTATATTATTTAGTCTATAGAAAATTTGGAGTCCACAAACTATGGTAATACAGTATCTCACAAAAGTGAGTACATCTCTCACATTTTTGTAAACATTTTATTATATTTTTCATGTGACAACACTGAAGAAATGACACTTTCCTACAATGTAAAGTAGTGAGTGTACAGCTTGAATAACTGTGTGAATTTGCAGTCCCCTCAAAATAACTCAGCACACAGCCATTAATGTCTAAACCGCTGGCAACAAAAGTGAGTACACCGCTAAGTGAAAATGTCCAAATTGGGCCCAATTAGCCATTTTCCCTCCCCAGTGTCACGTGACTCGTTAGTGTTACAAGGTTTCAGGTGTGAATGGGGAGCAGGTGTGTTAAATTTGGTGCTTTCACGCTCATGAGTCCCGCTGCTGCATCCATTGTCACAGACAGCGGAACTTGTCCCCACCCTCGACTCCCGTGCCACTGGGTTTGATTGAAAGCAGCTGGAGCCAATGGCTCCTGCTGCTATCATTCTATTCAATGAGGACCCTAGACAGTGGCTGGAGTCCCTGGGCTCGTACACCTCACTGGAACGATCGGGTTCAGGTAAGAAAAAGGGTGGGGGGCTCTGGGGTAACTGCAGCACATAAAGTTTTTCACCTTAATGCATTAAGATGAAAAACTATGAGATTTTACAACCCCTTTAAGGCCTGACACCACCAGGACAGTACAAATATCCCCCAAATGACCCATCTTTTGAAAGTAGACAGTTTGAGGTACTGTATTTAGTAAAGGGCATGTCAAGTTTTTTTGAAGTTTTAATTTTTTGGAAAATGATGAATTAAAAAAAAAAAATCACAATTTTTATTTACATATTGTTACCAGTGCAGTACAGCATTATCATATAACTGGTGTGGCGGTGATCAGGGACACTAGTGACAGTATGTAATTAAATTTTTTCTTTACTATTTTTTTTTTTAACACACTCTGACCAGAGTAATTTAGTGTTACCATACTACTCTGGGGAAGTTAGGATTTTTTATTTTTTACACATTATGATTGCTTATACCAGTGACTTTCACTGATATAAGCAACCATTTTTATTGAATAAAACTGATTCATTCAGTGTGTATTGTTATGATTAGCTGTGATTGGCCACAGTTAATCACATGGTACAGAAGGGCAGTGATTTGCCCTGTCTGTACCATGTGATTATTGTGACCAATCTCTGCTAGCAACACAGTTGTACACAATAAATGGCATGAATCAAAGCCATTTATTGTTTACAATTGTCATGTGATCTGCTGTGATTGGTCACAGCTGTGATCACATGGTAGCGACAGGGGGCCGGTACACTGATCATTCATCGACTATATCTGGTGGACACAGCCCGTGACAGATCGCTCTGCGTGCATTCCGGGAGAACGTTGTATGACGTCCAATTGAAACAACGAATGTCCCGTCCAGCCATCAGTTGACAGTAGGCTGGGCCAGAAGTGGTTGAACTCCTTTATTCTTCAATTTCACACAATCTTGCTTTACAATACCATATAAAACAGTATAGTTTGGGTTTAAATCAATGCTACCTGCGCTACAAACTGTGTATGTGAACTACCTAATGATTCCTAAAAAACAATAAATATGTGTTAGCCTACCGCCTGCTGGTCAAGTGTTAACCTTAGTGAGACACCATGTGAAAAAGACTTGGAGCAGCGGTATGAAAACCTAAATTTAATAAAACAACCTTCGTGAAGCTACATAAGAGATATAGATATCTCACTTTCTCATTTCCAAAAGATCTCTCCTTATGCCGCGTACACACGCCCGTTTTTCTCATCGAGAAAAACAATTTTTTTTCCTTTCGACGAGAAAAACGACCGTCTGTGGGCTTTCTGCCGTTTTTTTTCGACGAGAAAAACGGCATTAAAAACGACAAGAAAAATTAGAACATGTTCTAATTTTTCTCGTCGTTTTTTTCGACATATTTTCCGCGGCAGTGTTTCGACCAAAAAAAAAAATGACATTTAAAACGCCCGTGTGTGGGGGGAACAAGCTGTTTCTCGTTTTTAACGTTGATTTTCTCGACGGTGTTTTCACCGTCAAAAAAATCGATCGTGTATACGCGGCATCACTCTCTGAAACATGCACTTTTTACCTCTCCTTTTCACAGTTGCAGCCTCTCTCCTCCAAACTCTCTTTTCTTCACCCCTCTTCTCCACCCCACAATCTGTACATATCATCCTCACTTCTGCTCATTCCTTATTACTGCACTCATCCCCTCCTAATTCTACATGCTAATAAAACCCCTGGGATACTAAGACATATCCTTCCCCTCATATAAATCATATTCTCATATTACCTCCCTTACTCTTCTGATTCTCCTAACTTCTGGAGATATCCCCAAACCCTGGCTCGCCCTTATTTAACTGTATCCAACACACCCATCACCCCACATCTTTTGGCAGTAGCCGTAATCGACGCAGTTTAGTCTCTATTCCTCTTCTTCCCAAAACCAGCCCTCCCTTCTCCTGTGCCCTCTGGAATGCCCGCTCTGCAACAAACTCACCGCTGTTCATGACCTCTTTGTCACAACGCCTTTGACCACTTCCCGCCCGGTCAATAGCAAATTGACGTCCGGGAAGTGGTTCTGTTATCCTGACTGGACGTCTATTGACGTCCAGCAGGATAACATGCCGGCGCACGCCCGTGGGGGCGCACATCGTGTCGATCACGAGTGCGGCATGTCCGTCTCTGATCATGATAAGAAGCCTCTGTCAGAGGCTTCTTACCACGTAATCAGCTGTGACCAATCACAGCCGATCATCGGGTGAACCAGGAAGTGCCGGTAAACAGCATTTCTCGGTTCACACTGACGGAGAGCCGATCGGTGGCTCTCCCTGTCAGAGGGGGGGTCTGTGCTGATAATCAGCACATTTATTATCAGAACAGCCCCCTCAAATGTAAAAGATCACCTGCCAACCAGTTCCCCCATAATAAAGGATGCCAGTGCCCACAACAGTGTCAATCCCTGCCCACCACAGTGCAAATCACTGCCCACCACATTGCCAATCACTTCCCACCACAGTGCCAATCACTGCCCAGCAGTAACACCTGCCAGTACCTCATCATCAGTGCCACCTGTCAGTGCCAATCAGTACCGCCTAAGAGTGCCAATCACAGCCGCCTGTCAGTGCCCATCACAGCCGCCTGTCAGTGCCCATCACAGCCGCCTGTCAGTGCTGCCTATCAGTACCGCCTATTGCTGCCCATCAGTGCTGCATATCAGTGCCGCCTATCGGTGCCCATCAATTCTACATATCAGTGCCTCCTCCTCAGTGCCACTTTATCAGTGCCAACTCATCAGTGCTGCCTCATCAGTGCCCGTCAGTGAAGGGGAAGACAGAAACTAAAAAGAAAAAAAAAATTAAAAAATTTTGGTCTTTTTTAGTTTGTTTAGCAAAAAATAAAAACCGCAGAGGTGATCAAATACCACCAAAAGAAAGCTCTATTTGTGGGAACAAAAATTATAAAAACTTAGTTTGGGTACAGCGTTGTATGACCGCGCAATTGTCATTCAAAGTGTGACAGCGCTGAAAGCTGAAAATTGTCCTGGGCAAGAAGGGGCGTAAGTGCATGGTATTGAAGTGGTTAATCTACTTGCTGTCAAGGAAACCTGGCTTCATGAATCTGACACTCTGGACTCACTCCCCTAGACCTAATGTCCGCAAGGGAGGTGAAATGGGAATCCTATCCCCACAGAGCACATTCCAGGTTCTTCACTCTGCTCCCCCTCTCCTCATTTGAAGCTCACTGTATACATCTACTCTCTCCAACTTGCTTAACCACTTCCCACCCAGTCAATAGCAGATTGACATCCGGGAAGTGGTTCTGTTATCCACACTGAACATCATATAACGTCCTGCAGGATAGCAGCTGCTGGTCGCCCGGTGGGGCGCGCATCGCGGCGATCGGTGGAGCGGTGTGTCAGTCTGACACACCGCTGGACTGATCTCGGTAAAGAGCCTCCGGCGGAGGCTTTTTACCACGTGATCAGCCATGTCCAATCACGGCTGATCACGATGTAAACAGGAAGAGCCGTTGATCGTCTCTTCCTCACTCGCGTCTGACAGACGCGAGTAGAGGAGAGCCGATCGGCGGCTCTCCTGACAGGGGGGGTTCGCGCTGATTGTTTATCAGCGCAGCCCCCCCTCGGATACCCACACTGGACCACCAGGAAAGCCCCCCAGGACCACCAGGGAAGCCCCAAACATGTGGATGGCCAGGTAAGTCCCCCATGGCCATCCACATGCACAAATGCATAAAAAATATATGCCAATCAGTGCCCACAAATGGGCACTGACTGGCACCATCATGGCACAACCAAAATGCATGATGCCCAGCAATGCCAGCCACCAGTGTCATCAGTGCCACCTATCAGTGCCCATAAGTGCCCACCTATCAGTGCCCATCCGTGCCACCTATCAGTGCCACCCATAAGTATCCATCAGTGCTGCCTATAAGTGCCCATCAGTGCCGCCTATCAGTGCCACCTCATTGGTGCCACCTCATTGGTGCCACCTCATCGGTGCCCATCAGTGCCGCCTTATCAGTGCCCGTCATTGAAGTAGAAAAGGTACTTATTTACAAAAACAAATTAACAGAAACAAAGAAAAACTTAGTTTTTTTTCAAAATTTTCGCTCTTTTTTATTTGTTATGCAAAAAATAAAAATCGCAGAGGCGATCAAATACCACCGAAAGAGAGCTCTATTTGTGGGAACAAAATGATAAAAAAATTGTTTGGGTACAGTGTTGCATGACCGTGCAATTGTCATTCAAATTGTGACAGCGCTGAAAGCTCAAAATTGGCTTGGGCAGGAAGGTGTATAAGTGCATGGTATTGAATTTGTAAGAATTGCTGTTATCTACTGGCCCCCTGGACCATTATCGAATTTTCTGCCTGGCTACCCTACTTTCTCTCTTCTATAATTCCCACAATCCTTCTCGGCGACTTCAACATCCCTGTTAATACAAACACTCAAAACTTTTTCGTCTAACCTCCTCATTTGACCTGAAGCAATGGATACCGGCTTCTACTCACTCTGACGGCAACACCCTTGACCTTATATTCTCCTACCTTTGCACTCCAAGCAACCTCTCCAACAATCATTTTCCTCTCTCTGATCACACCTTATTAGTTTCTCTCTCTCTCTCTCTCTCTCTCTCTCTCCATGTCTTCCACCACCTTTCCCTCCAATCGTCTAACCATCACCCGTAGAAACCTTTGACACTTCAACCCTTCTCTTCTCTATTCTGCTACTGACCACCTCTATGACAATCTCACCCCTGCCCTGTCCTACCCTAGCCACTTCTGTCTTCAACCCTGGACAAGTTCGCCCCCCTCACTATGTATAGAAACAGGCTTCGACCCCTACAATCCTGGCAAACAGATGACACCAGAAGTCTCAAAAAACAGAGCCGTGCTCTTGAGCGTCTGTGGCATAAGACTAAGTCTTTAACCACTTAACGACCGCCCACTGTATATATACGTCGGCAGAATGGCACTGACAGGCAAAGTCACGTACCGGTACGTGACTGCCTTTGTATAGTTGGGGGGTCCCATCGGTCGTTAATTGTTCGGAAGCGATCCGGGATGAGGGGACGGCCGTTCGATTCCGGCCACCCCCTCGCGATCGCTCCCGGCGAATGAGAAAGCTTCCTCTGCTGTGTAATGTTTACACAGGCAGAGGAAGTGATGTCATCTCTCATGTGGCGCTCACATATACCGAGCGCCGTACAAGAGAAGACACACAGGTTAGTGCACAAACAGCACACTGACACCAGGACATATAGGAACATAAATCGCCACCCCCAGATCACCCCCCAGCCCCCAGTCACAGTGTCACTGATTGCAGTGACCATTTATTTACTGATCACTGCAATCAGTGACATTTGTGACTGTAAAAGTGTCACTACAGTTTAGTTTTAGGTCCAATATAGCCCCCTAACCCCCCCTAATAAAGGTTTAACCCCCTGATCGCCCCCCAGATAACCTTTCACCCCCTAGCACTGAGCGCTAAGCGATCGTTTTTCTGATCGCTGTTTTATTGTCGGTGATGCTGATCGGTAGCCAGTTATTTTTTTTAGGTTTGCCGCAGGTTTTTATAGCGTCGGGTACCCCCATATATTACCTAATAAAGGTTTAACCCCCTTGATCGCCCTCCAGATAACCCTTTCACCCCCTAGCACCACTGTCGCTAAGCGATCGTTTTTCTGATCGCTGTTTTATTGTCGGTGATGCCGATCGGTAGCCAGTTATTTTTTTTAGGTTCGCTGCAGGTTTTCATAGCGTCAGGTACCCCCATATATTACCTAATAAAGGTTTAACCCCCTTGATCGCCCCCCAGGTAACCCTTTCACCCCCTATCACCACTGTCGCTAAGCGATCGTTTTTCTGATCGCTGTCTTATTGTCGGTGATGCCGATAGGTAGCCAGTTATTTTTTTTAGGTTTGCCGCAGGTTTTTATAGCGTCAAGTACCCCCATATATTACCTAATAAAGGTTTAACCCCCTTGATCGCCCCCCAGGTAACACTTTCACCCCCTATCACCACTGTCGCTAAGCGATCGTTTTTCTGATCGCTGTCTTATTGTCGGTGATGCCGATAGGTAGCCAGTTATTTTTTTTATGTTCGCCGCAGGTTTTTATAGCGTCAGGTACCCCCATATATTACCTAATAAAGGTTTAACCCCCTTGATCGCCCCCCAGGTAACCCTTTCACCCCCTATCACCACTGTCGCTAAGCGATCGTTTTTCTGATCGCTGTCTTATTGTCGGTGATGCTGATAGGTAGCCAGTTATTTTTTTTTTAGGTTCGCCGCAGGTTTTTATAGCGTCAGGTACCCCCATATATTATCTAATAAAGGTTTTAACCCCCTAATTGCCCCTAGTTAACCCTGCGCCACACCCCAGGCAGCGTCAGGTTAGTGCCAGTAACGCCAACACCCACGCGTGAAGCATACACCTCCCTTAGTGGTATAGTATCTGAACAGATCAATATCTGATCTGATCAGATCTATACTAGCGTCCCCAGCAGTTTAGGGTTCCCAAAAACGCAGTGTTAGCGGGATCAGCCCAGATACCTGCTACCACCTGCGTTTTGCCCCTCCGTCCAGCCCAGGCCACCCAAGTGCAGTATCGATCGATCGCTGTCACTTACAAAACACAACACACATAACTGCAGTGTTCGCAGAGACAGGCCTGATCCCTGCAACTCCAGTGCTGTAGGAGGTGATTTCACCACCACAGTTAAAAAAAAAAAAAAGCATATATGCCGAAGCATTGGGGCAGCAGGGGCGGAGGAGCGATTTTGCACCTAATGCCGCGTACATACGGTCGAAATTCCGACGGAGGCTTGCCCGTGGAAAAGTCTGACCATGTGTACGCGGCATAACTTTTGCGGGAAGATGCCCCCATGCTTCGGCATATATAAATGGTGCATGTATGCCCATCATTAGAAGTGGGTGGATGAAGGGCGGTATTCTAATGGTGGGCATACCCACTATTAGGTGGGTGGATGAAGGGCGGTATTCTAATGGTGGGCATACCCACCATCAATCTCTTTTTTTCGTTCAGCCAACAGGCTGCATGAAAAAAAAGATTACAATACATGTCCAACAAGGACCAGCAACGTACTGGTATGTTGCTGGACTTTGAATGGTTATACCAGATTGATGCCTGTGGGTTTAGGTATCATCCTGGTATCATTCTTTTTAGCCAGCGGCCGGCTTTCATGTCAAAGCAATCCTAGTGGCTAATTAGCCCCTGGACTGCTTTTACAAGCAGTGGGAAGGAATGTCCCCCCCCCCCGGATATAAAAAGCGCCATTGGGAAATTGGGAAAACATTTTATCACACCGATCTTGGTGTGGTCAGATGCTTTGAGGGCAGAGGAAAGATCTAGACCCCAGTTTTTTCAAAAAAAGAGTACCTGTCACTACCTATTGCTATCATAGGGGATATTTACATTCCCTGAGATAACAATAAAAATGATAAAAAAAGAAAAAAAATATGGAAGGAACAGTTTAAAAATAAAATAAAAAAGCAAAATTAATAATAAAAAAAAAAAAGCACCCCTGTCCTGCCCTTCTCTTGCGCAATGGCGAACGCAAGCGTGGGTCTGGCGTCATATGTAAACAGCAATTGCACCATGCATGTGAGGTATCACCGCGAAGGTCAGATCGAGGGCAGTCATTTTAGCAGTAGACCTCCTCTGTAAATATAACGTGGTAACCTGTAAAAGCTTTTAAAGGCTTTTAAAAATGTATGTAGTTTGTCGCCAATGCGCGTTTGTGAAAATTTTTAAAGCATGTCGTGTTTGGTATCTATGTACTCGGCCTAAGATCATCTTTTTTATTTGATCAAACATTTAGGCAATATAGTGTGTTTTAGTGCATTAAAATAAAAAAAAAGTGTATTTTTTCCCTAAAAAATGCGTTTGAAAAATCGCTGCGCAAATACTGTGTGGAAAAAAATGCAACACCCACCATTTTAATCTGTAGGGCCTTTGCTTTAAAAAATATATAATGTTTGGGGGTTCAACATAATTTTCATGTAAACAAAAAGTGTCAGAAAGGGCTTTGTCTTCAAGTGCTTAGAAGAGTGGATGTAAGCTTCCTAATGTTGTGTATAAAATGCCAGAACAGTTCAAAACCCCCCCAAATGACCCAATTTTGGAAAGTAGACACCCCAAGCTATATACTGAGAGGCATGTCGAGTCCATGGAATATTTTATATGTTGACACAAGTTGCGGAAAAAATACAATTTTTTTTTTTTTTTTTGCACAGTTGTTACTAAATGATATATTGCTCAAACATGCCATGGGCATATGTGGAATTACACCCCAAAATACATTCTGTTGCTTCTCCTGAGTACGGGGATAGCACATGTGTGAGACTTTTTGGGAGCCTAGCCGCGTACGGGACCCCAAAAACCAAGCACCGCCTTCAGGCTTTCTAAGGGTGTAAATTTTTGATTTCACTTCTCACTGCCTATCACAGTTTCGGAGGCCATGGAATGCCCAGATGGCACAACCCCCCCCAAATGACCCCATTTTGGAAAGTAGACACCCCAAGCTATTTGCTGAGAGGTATGGTGAGTATGTTGCAGATCTCGCTTTTTGTCACAAAGTTTTGAAAATTAAAAAAAAAAAAAATGATTTTCTTTCTTCATTTTCAAAAACAAATTAGAGCTGTAAAATACTCAACATGCCTCTCAGCAAATAGCTTGGGGTGTCTACTTTCCAAAATGGGGTCATTTGGGGGGGTTTGGTGCTATTTTGGCATTTTATGGCCTTTGAAACTGTGATAGGTAGTGAGGAGTGAAATCAAAAATTTGTGCCCTTAGAATCCTGAAGGCGGTGCTTGGTTTTCGGGGCCCCGTACGCAGCTAAGCTCCTAAAAAGTCCCACACATGTGGTATCCCCGTACTCAGGAGAAGCAGCAAAATGTATTTTGGGGTGCAATTCCATATATAACCATGGCATGTGTGAGCAATATATCATTTAGTGACAACTTTTTGTAATTTTTTATTTATTTTTTGTCATTATTCAATCACTTGGGACAAGAAAAGAAAATATTCAATGGGCTCAACATGCCTCTCAGCAATTTCCTTGGGGTATCTACTTTCTAAAATGGGGTCATTTGGGGGGGGGGGGTTTGTGCTATTTTGGCATTTTACGGCCTTCGAAACTGTGATAGGTGGTGAGGAGTGAAATCAAAAATTTGCGCCCTTAGAAATCCTGAAGGCGGTGCTTGGTTTTCGGGGGCCCGTACGCGGCTAGGCTCCCAAAAAGTCCCACACATTTGGTATCCCCGTACTCAGGAGAAGCAGCAAAATGTATTTTGGGGTGCAATTCCACATATAACCATGGCATGTGTGAGCAATATATAATTTAGTGACAACTTTTTGTAATTTTTTTTTTTTTTAGTCATTATTCAATCACTTGAGACAAAAAAAAAATAATATTCAATGGTCTCAACATGCCTCTCATCAATTTCCTCGGGATGTTTACTTTCCAAAATGGGGTCATTTGGGGGGGTTTTGTACTGCCCTGCCATTTTAGCACCTCAAGAAATGAGATAGGCAGTCATAAATTAAAAGCTGTGTAAATTCCAGAAAATGTACCCTAGTTTGTAGACGCTATAACTTTTGCGCAAACCAATAAATATACGCTTATTGATTTTTTTTTTTTACTAAAGACATGTGGCTGAATACATTTTGGCCTAAATGTATGACTAAAATTGAGTTTATTCGATTCTTCTTATAACAAAAAGTAGAAAATATAATTTTTTTTCGAAATTTTCAGTCTTTTTCCGTTTATATCGCAAAAAATAAAAATCGCAGAGGCAATCAAATACCATTAAAAGAAATCTCTTTTTGTGGGAAGAAAAGGATGCAAATTTCGTTTCGGTACAACATTGCATGTCCGCACAATTTCCAGTTAAAGCAGCGCAGTGCCAAATTCTGAAAACACCTCTGGTCCTTTAGCTACAAAATGGTCCGGGGCTTAAGTGGTTAAAGACTTCAACCAATACAAATCTGCACTCCAAAAATACAATTCTTGCCTAGGGATAAGCTTCGTGTTCGAGACGAACCCATGTTCGATTCAAACATCGGCTGTTCGATCGTTCGACGATGATCGAACATTATGGGGCGTTCGCGCCAAATTCGAGTGGTGCTTCACGGCCCATAATTCACTGCGGCATCGCAGTGCATTGCTGGCTGATGATTGGCCAAGCATGCACTATGACCCGCATGCTTAGCCAATTATAGCGCCGTTTGTACAGAGAGCCTTAATTGGCCAAAGCCAGGGTGGCTTTGGCCAATCATGGCTCAAAGGAGTAGGTACACGCCCCACACTATATAAGGCTGCCTGGAAGTTGACCTTGTGTAGTGTGTTGGCGTTTGTGAAAGAGAGAGTTACAGAGAGAGAGAGACAGTGTAATTTATATTGAGTAAGATAGAGCAGGCAGGCGAGTCAGTTAGCTGCTGTTACAGTGTGTAGAGGATATATATGCATCCTAGGTGTTATATATATATATTAGGGATGAGCTTCGTGTTCGAGTCGAACATACGTTCGACTCGAACATCGGCTGTTCGATCGTTCGACGAAGATCGAACGATTTGGGCCGTTCGCGCCAAATTCGAGTGACGCGAATGGCCCACAATGCACTACGCCATCGCAGTGTCATCCAGGCGCTGTGATTGGCCAAGCATGCACTGTGACCCCGCATGCTTGGCCAATCACAGCGCCGGCAGCGAGGAGAGCAATGATTGGCCACAGGCAGGATGCCTGTGGCCAATTATTGCTGAGGGGGTTTAGTACACGCCCCACACTATAAAAGGCCGCCAGCGCGGCGGCCTTGTGTAGTGTGTTCCGGAGCAGGGAAAGAGAAGCATAGGCAGGGACAGTGTCATTTTTTTTTTACTAATCCTGGATTCCTTGTGTTTAGGGACAGAGAAGGATAGGTAGGGAGAGTGTCAGTGTGTCATTCTGTGCTAAACCTTGTTTGTAGGGACAGAGAAGGACAGTGAGGTAAAGTGTCAGTGTGCTATTCTGTGCTAAACCTTGTTTGTAGGGACAGAGAAGGACAGTGAGGGAAAGTGTCAGTGTGCTATTCTGTGCTAATCCTTGTTTGTAGGGACAGAGAAGGACAGTGAGGGAAACTGTCAGTGTGCTATTCTGTTCTAAACCAATCTTGCTGAACCGTATTTGAAATCCTTGAGTTTAGGGACAGAGAAGGACACTCGTGGAAACTATCAATGTGCTAGTCTGTGCTAAATCTTGTTTGTAGGGACAGAGAAGGACAGTGAGGGAAACTGTCAGTGTGCTATTCTGTTCTAAACCAATCTTGCTGAACCGTATTTGAAATCCTTGAGTTTAGGGACAGAGAAGGACACTCGTGGAAACTATCAGTGTGCTATTCTGTGCTAAATCTTGTTTGTAGGGACAGAGAAGGACAGTGAGGGAAACTATCAGTGTGCTATTCTGTTCTAAACCAATCTTGCTGAACCATATTTGAAATCCTTGAGTTTAGGGACAGAGAAGGACACTCGGGGAAACTGTCAGTGTGCTATTCTGTTCTAAACCAATCTTGCTGAACCATATTTGAAATCCTTGAGTTTAGGGACAGAGAAGGACACTCAGGGAAACTATCAGTGTGCTATTCTGTGCTAAATCTTGTTTGTAGGGACAGAGAAGGACAGTGAGGGAAACTATCAGTGTGCTATTCTGTGCTAAACCAATCTTGCTGAACCATATTTGAAATCCTTGAGTTTAGGGACAGAGAAGGACACTCGGGGAAACTATCAGTGTGCTATTCTGTGCTAAACCAATCTTGCTGAACCATATTTGAAATCCTTGAGTTTAGGGACAGAGAAGGACACTCGGGGAAACTATCAGTGTGCTATTCTGTGCTAAACCAATCTTGCTGAACCATATTTGAAATCCTTGAGTTTAGGGACAGAGAAGGACACGCGTGGAAACTATCAGTGTGCTATTCTGTGCTAAATCTTGTTTGTAGGGACAGAGAAGGACAGTGAGGGAAACTATCAGTGTGCTATTCTGTTCTAAACCAATCTTGCTGAACCGTATTTGAAATAATTGAAATTAGGGACAGAGAAGGACACTCGTGGAAACTATCAGTGTGCTATTCTGTGCTAAATCTTGTTTGTAGGGACAGAGAAGGACAGTGAGGGAAAGTGTCAGTGTGCTATTCTGTCCTAAACCAATCTTGCTGAACCGTATTTGAAATCCTTGAGTTTAGGGACAGAGAAGGACACTCAGGGAAATTGTCAGTGTGCTATTCTGTTCTAAACCAATCTTGCTGAACCATATTTGAAATCCTTGAGTTTAGGGACAGAGAAGGACACTCGGGGAAACTATCAGTGTGCTATTCTGTGCTAAACCAATCTTGCTGAACCATATTTGAAATCCTTGAGTTTAGGGACAGAGAAGGACACTCGTGGAAACTATCAGTGTGCTATTCTGTGCTAAATCTTGTTTGTAGGGACAGAGAAGGACAGTGAGGGAAAGTGTCAGTGTGCTATTCTGTCCTAAACCAATCTTGCTGAACCATATTTGAAATCCTTGAGTTTAGGGACAGAGAAGGACACTCGGGGAAACTGTCAGTGTGCTATTCTGTTCTAAACCAATCTTGCTGAACCATATTTGAAATCCTTGAGTTTAGGGACAGAGAAGGACACTCGGGGAAACTATCAGTGTGCTATTCTGTGCTAAATCTTGTTTGTAGGGACAGAGAAGGACAGTGAGGGAAACTATCAGTGTGCTATTCTGTGCTAAACCAATCTTGCTGAACCATATTTGAAATCCTTGAGTTTAAGGACAGAGAAGGACACTCGGGGAAACTATCAGTGTTCTATTCTGTGCTAAATCTTGTTTGTAGGGACAGAGAAGGACACTGAGGGAAACTATCAGTGTGCTATTCTGTGCTAAACCAATCTTGCTGAACCATATTTGAAATCCTTGAGTTTAGGGACAGAGAAGGACACTCGGGGAAACTATCAGTGTGCTATTCTGTGCTAAATCTTGTTTGTAGGGACAGAGAAGGACAGTGAGGGAAACTATCAGTGTGCTATTCTGTGCTAAACCAATCTTGCTGAACCATATTTGAAATCCTTGAGTTTAAGGACAGAGAAGGACACTCGGGGAAACTATCAGTGTTCTATTCTGTGCTAAATCTTGTTTGTAGGGACAGAGAAGGACAGTGAGGGAAACTATCAGTGTGCTATTCTGTGCTAAACCAATCTTGCTGAACCATATTTGAAATCCTTGAGTTTAGGGACAGAGAAGGACACTCGGGGAAACTATCAGTGTGCTATTCTGTGCTAAACCAATCTTGCTGAACCATATTTGAAATCCTTGAGTTTAGGGACAGAGAAGGACACTCGGGGAAACTATCAGTGTGCTATTCTGTGCTAAACCAATCTTGCTGAACCATATTTGAAATCCTTGAGTTTAGGGACAGAGAAGGACACGCGTGGAAACTATCAGTGTGCTATTCTGTGCTAAATCTTGTTTGTAGGGACAGAGAAGGACAGTGAGGGAAACTATCAGTGTGCTATTCTGTTCTAAACCAATCTTGCTGAACCGTATTTGAAATCCTTGAAATTAGGGACAGAGAAGGACACTCGTGGAAACTATCAGTGTGCTATTCTGTGCTAAATCTTGTTTGTAGGGACAGAGAAGGACAGTGAGGGAAAGTGTCAGTGGCTATTCTGTCCTAAACCAATCTTGCTGAACCATATTTGAAATCCTTGAGTTTAGGGACAGAGAAGGACACTCAGGGAAATTGTCAGTGTGCTATTCTGTTCTAAACCAATCTTGCTGAACCATATTTGAAATCCTTGAGTTTAGGGACAGAGAAGGACACTCGGGGAAACTATCAGTGTGCTATTCTGTGCTAAACCAATCTTGCTGAACCATATTTGAAATCCTTGAGTTTAGGGACAGAGAAGGACACTCTGGGAAACTATCAGTGTGCTATTCTGTGCTAAATCTTGTTTGTAGGGACAGAGAAGGACAGTGAGGGAAAGTGTCAGTGTGCTATTCTGTCCTAAACCAATCTTGCTGAACCATATTTGAAATCCTTGAGTTTAGGGTCAGAGAAGGACACTCGGGGAAACTATCATGTGCTATTCTGTGCTAAATCTTGTTTGTAGGGACAGAGAAGGACACTCGGGGAAACTGTCAGTGTGCTATTCTGTTCTAAACCAATCTTGCTGAACCATATTTGAAATCCTTGAGTTTAGGGACAGAGAAGGACACTCGGGGAAACTATCAGTGTGCTATTCTGTGCTAAACCAATCTTGCTGAACCATATTTGAAATCCTTGAGTTTAGGGACAGAGAAGGACACTCGTGGAAACTATCAGTGTGCTATTCTGTGCTAAATCTTGTTTGTAGGGACAGAGAAGGACAGTGAGGGAAAGTGTCAGTGTGCTATTCTGTCCTAAACCAATCTTGCTGAACCATATTTGAAATCCTTGAGTTTAGGGACAGAGAAGGACACTCGGGGAAACTGTCAGTGTGCTATTCTGTTCTAAACCAATCTTGCTGAACCATATTTGAAATCCTTGAGTTTAGGGACAGAGAAGGACACTCGGGGAAACTATCAGTGTGCTATTCTGTGCTAAACCAATCTTGCTGAACCATATTTGAAATCCTTGAGTTTAGGGACAGAGAAGGACACTCGTGGAAACTATCAGTGTGCTATTCTGTGCTAAATCTTGTTTGTAGGGACAGAGAAGGACAGTGAGGGAAAGTGTCAGTGTGCTATTCTGTCCTAAACCAATCTTGCTGAACCATATTTGAAATCCTTGAGTTTAGGGACAGAGAAGGACACTCAGGGAAACTGTCAGTGTGCTATTCTGTTCTAAACCAATCTTGCTGAACCATATTTGAAATCCTTGAGTTTAGGGACAGAGAAGGACACTCGGGGAAACTATCAGTGTGCTATTCTGTGCTAAATCTTGTTTGTAGGGACAGAGAAGGACAGTGAGGGAAACTATCAGTGTGCTATTCTGTGCTAAACCAATCTTGCTGAACCATATTTGAAATCCTTGAGTTTAAGGACAGAGAAGGACACTCGGGGAAACTATCAGTGTTCTATTCTGTGCTAAATCTTGTTTGTAGGGACAGAGAAGGACAGTGAGGGAAACTATCAGTGTGCTATTCTGTGCTAAACCAATCTTGCTGAAGCATATTGCAAATCCTTGTGTTTAGGGACAGAGAAGGATAGGCAGGGGACAGTGTTAGTGTCTTTGTTGCTAAGCCTCCTGCACAGTATACACCTGAAGGTAGCCCTTATTGCTGTTTTTCCCATCTCCCTGCAGGCCATCCATTAAAATGTCTGGAAGGCAAACAAGGAGAGGCAGACAGTCAGGAGGCAAAAAAAGAGGGCAAGCAGGCTCTGTGTCTGGGGGCAACAGTGCTGGTCGTGGACACGGTGCATTGTCATCAGCACGTGGCCATGGGACACGCTTGTCCTTCTTTTCGGCAGCTGGACATGTTGAGCCACATCATGCCGAAGACTTGGTAGAGTGGATGACCAAGCCCACCTCATCCTCCTCATCCTCTCTCACCCAGGCTCAGGGTACTGGCAAAGCAGCTGCCAAAGCGTCCTCTTCTCTGGTATCAATGTCATCATTAGTCACTCCTTCCCTAGACCCACCATGTCCTCCTCCTGAGGAGTCCCCCGAACTGTTTGAGCACAGTGTTGGGTACATGCTCCAGGAGGATACTGATACCCAGCTAGAGGAAGGCAGTAGCGTGAGAGCAGAGAGAGGGGATGCTCAAGAAGGACACCAATCTGGCAGTCATGCTCCAGCAGCTGCAGCATACTGCCAGATTGGCTCCAGTGATGAGGAGGGAGGGGATGATGAGGTCACTGACTCCACGTGGGTGCCTAATAGGAGAGAGGAGGAGGAGGAGGATGAGGAGGAGGCACATCTCCAACGAGGCAGGATGCCCTTGGGTGGCCAGCGTATGGGCAGCACACCGACGGAATCACACCGCAGAGCTCCGCCTGTGCAGGGCGCTGCCTCTGCCCGTCATTCAAAAAGTTCTTTGGTGTGGGCTTTTTTTGAGGCGAGTGCATCAGATCGCACAGCTGCTGTTTTCAACATATGTCTCAAGCGTATATCGCGTGGCCAAAACATCAGCCGCTTGGGCACCACATGCTTGATCAGACATATGTTGACCTGCCATGCAGCTCGTTGGCAAGCCTACCTTAAAGACCCACACCAAAGAACAAAGCGGACTTCTCCTTGCACCACATCAGCTGGGATCTCCAACCCCACTATACCATCAGTCCTCTCTGAAACCTGCACTGAGAGGAATGAAGGTGTAGAATTAGGTGTGTCACAGCCAAGTACTTGCGGCCACTCTGCTAGCAGTACACCGACGTCCGATTCTAGCAGGCAAATTTCCCTGCCCCAGCTGCTGGACCGTCGAAACAAGTTCACTCCCAGCCATCCACATGCCCAGCGGTTGAATGCTAGCTTGGCTAAATTGCTAGCGCTTCAACTGCTGCCTTTTCAGTTGGTAGACTCGGCCCCCTTCCGTGAGTTTGTGCAATGTGCGGTTCCTCAGTGGCAGGTTCCCAAACGCCACTTTTTCTCACGGAAGGCGATTCCGGCTCTCTACAGGCATGTGGAAGGCAATGTCTTGGCCTCGCTGGACAGGGCGGTCAGTGGTAAGGTGCATATTACCGCTGACTCATGGTCCAGCAGGCATGGACAGGGACGTTACCTTTCTTTCACGGCCCATTGGGTCACTCTTTTGGCAGCTGGAAAGGATGCAGGACAAGGTGCAGTAGTGTTGGAGGTTGTTCCACCGCCACGCCTCCAAAATGCTACTACTGGTTGTGACACACCTCTCTCCTCCACCCCCTCCTCTTCTTCTTCCTCCATGGCCTCTTCCTGTGGTTTGTCCTCGGAACCAGCGGTGCTCCGTAGGCGTTCAAGGGGCTACGCAAGTACGCAGGCAAAAAGATGCCATGCCGTGCTTGCGCTGGTGTGTTTGGGGGACAGGAGCCACACTGGGGCAGAGGTCCTGTCTGCTCTGCAGGGGCAGGCCGAGAGGTGGTTGACGCCACGCCAGCTTAAGCCAGGAATGGTGGTTTGCGACAATGGCACCAACCTCCTCTCCGCCCTCCTACAGGGACAACTGACCCATGTGCCCTGTATGGCTCACGTCCTTAACCTGGTGGTGCAGCCGTTCTTGGGCAGGTATCCAGGCTTACAGGATGTCCTGAGGCAGGCCAGGAAAGTCTGTGTGCATTTCCGCAGATCTTATAATGCCAGTGCTCGCCTGGCTGAGCTGCAAAAGGAGTTGAACCTGCCCAAGAACCGCCTTATATGTGACATGCCCACCAGGTGGAACTCAACGTTGGCCATGCTGCAGCGGCTGCACACGCAGCAGAGGGCCATCAATGAGTACCTGTGCGACTACGGCACCAGGACAGGGTCAGGGGAGCTCGGGTTTTTTTCACCACGCCAGTGGGGCATGATCAGGGATGCATGCACTGTCCTGGCACCATTTGAGGAGGCCACGAGGATGGTGAGCAGTGACAGTGCATGCATCAGTGACACTGTACCTCTTGTCCACCTGTTGGCGCACACGCTGCGTGGAATAATGGACAGGGCACTTGAGGCAGAACAGAGGCAGGAAGAGGAGGACTTCCTTGCCTCTCAAGGCCCCCTTTACCCAGACAGTGTTCCTTCTGTCCCACCCATCGCACAGGAAGAGGAGGAGGAGGAGGAGGAGGAGGATTGTGTCAGCATGGAGGTGGAGGCTGGCACTCAGCATCATCAGCAGCAGTCTTTTAGGGATGATTTACAGTCCCAAGAAACCAGTGGACTTGTACGTGGCTGGGAGGAGGTGGCTGCTGATCATGTCATCCTTAGTGACCCAGAGGACTCCGGACTGAATGCCTCAGCTAACCTACGCTGCATGGCCTCCCTGATCCTGCAAAGTCTGCGGAAGGATCCTCGTATTCTTCGGATCAAGGAGAGGGACCATTACTGGCTGGCCACTCTCCTTGATCCACGGTACAAGGGTAAGGTTGCGGACCTTATGTTACCGTCGCAGAGGGAGCAGAGGATGAGACAACTCCGGGAGGCTTTGCAGAAAGGTCTGTGCAACGCGTTCCCAGAGACTGGGAGGTTACAAACTCCTGGTCCTGGACAACGAGTTGCTGAGGCTTTGGGCAGTCAAAGAAGTAGCGGTGGGGAAGGTGGCCGTCTGACCGATGCGTTCAGACAATTCTTTAGTCCGCAGCCCCAAAGTATGATCGGTTCCAGCAACCATCGCCAGCGTCTGATATACATGGTGCAGGAATACCTAGGGGCAAGGTCAGACTTGGACACCTTCCCCACCGAAAATCCTCTGGCTTACTGGGTCTTGAGGATAGATCAATGGACAGAGCTTGCACAGTATGCAATTGAGCTACTGGCCTGTCCTGCATCCAGCGTTCTTTCAGAACGCACATTCAGTGCTGCCTAGGGGATTTGTCACGGATCACAGGGTGCGCCTGTCCACCGACTCGGTTGATCGACTGACTTTCATCAAGATGAACCAGTCTTGGATCACCACCAGCTACCACACACCTGATGCTGATATAACAGACTAATTGATTTTAAAATGTCACATCCCTTCAAGACTGATGCTGATGCTGAGTGCCTGTGCTGTTATGTTGACTGGCTATCCTCCTCCTCCTCCTCAATGATACGATTAATGATGATAGCTTGGAAGATCATTTTGGTTTATGGGTGACGCCACCAGTGGCTAAGGCCCAATTTTTCAGCCCCTGTTTAACAGGGGCATGTAATTACAATTTTTGATGCAATACTTTGCAACAGGCCTCATTGCTGTGCTCCAAGTACAGTATCTGTGAGGGGTTGCAGTGTTGTGCCACCAGTGCCTAAGGCCCAATTTTTCTGCCCCTGTTCAACAGGGGCATGCAATTATAATTATTGATCTAATAATTCACAGCAGGGCCCATTGCTGCGCCCACCAAGAGTAACTGTCAGGCCTTACAGTGTTGTGGCACCAGCACCACCATCACCACCACCACCACCAAAGGCCCAATTTTTCAGCCCCTGTTCAACAGGGGCATGCAATTATAATTATTGATCTAATAATTCACAGCAGGGCCCATTGCTGCGCCCACCAAGAGTAACTGTCAGGCCTTACAGTGTTGTGGCACCAGCACCACCATCAAAGGCCCAATTTTTACTACCACTGTTCAACAATTATATGTTATTACAATTCCTGATATAATAGTTGACAGCAGGGCGTTCCAGCACCCACCAAGAGTAACTGTGAGTGCTTACAGTGTTGTGCCAACACCAACACCTAAGGGGCCAATTTCTGCAGAGTATATACGACAGGTCCCTACTTTCAAACATCCAACTTACAAACGACTACTACTTGCAAACGGAAGAAGACAACAGGAAGTGAGAGGAAATCTACCCCTTGGAAGGAAAATTCTCTCCTGTAAGAATTAATATGGGAGAAAGGTGTCTCTTCTCTACTGATGCTTTATCACCAATCCTTGTTTCAATAAAAACACCACATTTCAAAAACAGTTGTCATTGGGACGCAAAGTGAGGTGAAATGTTCTGAACAGGGGCACAGACAGCAAAAAAAATGTTACAGGGGTAATAACCCTTCCCTATGTTTTCCAAAAAGCTTAAAAATAGGTATTTGGCCTGGAGCTACACTTAAACAATGTAGCTGTTCAAAATTACAAACAGATTCTACATAAGAACAAACCTACAGTCCCTGTCTTGTATGCACCGCCTGTATACTGCTGTTCAGAGTATATAGGGCCTTTTTTATTTTGTGTGCGGGGTTCCCCTTAATATCCATACAAGACCCAAAGGGGCTGGTAATGGGCTGGGGTGGGGGGGGGGGGGGTTGATGGGGTAGCTATGCCATTTTTCTTAAAGATTTTCATCCATATTACCGGGAACAGACATTACATTAAAGCCGCAAGCAGTTTTAAATGGCTTTTTTTTCCTTTAGAAATGTTATTTTGTGCAGGGACAGTTCTAAACACGGGAAACACGTGGCACTTCACAGGCATACTTTAGACACCCCCCAGGTACAATATTTGAAGGAATATTTGACTTTTTTTTTTCACTTTATGCATCATTAAAATGACTGCTCCCGGAAAACGTCCGTTTTTAAAACTTCTTTTTGCATTGATACATGTCCCCTGGTGCAGAACCCGGGTTCCCAAACTCTGTTTAGGACAATAACATGGATAATAGTCGTTATAATTAGCACTTTAGAATCCGAACGTTCGCATCCATTGTATTTAATAGGGTTCTAATGTTCGTGCGAACTTTCGGTCTGTTCGCGGGTTCTGGTGCGAACCGAACCCGGGGGTGTTCGGCTCATCACTAATATATATATATATATATATATATATATATATATATATACACTGTATTGAGTTCAGCTAGATCCGTTCCTGTTAGTCTCTATACTGTGACAGGCAGGCAGGTGATTGTGCTAGCTGCAGACAGTTATTGTACTACTGTGTGCTTTGCATTGCGTTCACCTAAAGCTCACCTGAATACAGTTATTCTCTATACTGTGACAGGCAGGCCGGTGATTGTGCTAGCTGCAGACAGTCAGTGTTTCACTTAGTGTACTACTGTGTGCTTTGCATAGCGTTCACCTAAAGCTCACCTGAATACAGTTATTCTCTATACTGTGACAGGCAGGCCAGTGATTGTGCAAGCTGCAGACAGTCAGTACATAGCATTCACCTAAAGCTCACCTGAATACAGTTAGTGACTATTATAGTGGTGTTTTCATAATAAAACCACAAGCAGAGAGCTGCAAGTATTTTCAGTGTACTGTGTCCTCTGCACAGTTTTCACCTAAAACTAACTGAAAACAATTGCTGCTTTTCCCATACTAACACCACAGCAGGCCATAACAATGAGAGGCAGACAGTCACGAAGCAATAAAAGAGGGCAAGCAGGCTCTGTGTCTAGAGGCAACAGTGCTGCTGGTCGGTGCATCCTTATCAGCACGTGGCCGTGGGACACGCTTGTCCTTCTTTTCGGCAGCTGGCCATGTTGTGCTGCAACATGCCCAAGACTTGGTAGAGTGGATGAGCAAGCCGTCCTCCTCCTCCTCCTCATCCTCTCTCACCCAGGCTCAGGGTACTTTGTGTGGCAAAGCAGCTGCCAAAGCGGCCTCTTCCATCGGCTCAATGGCATCAGTCACTCCTTCCCTAGCCCCACCATGTCCTCCTGAGGAGCCCCCCGAACTGTTTGAGCACAGTGTTGGGTACATGCTCCAGGAGGATGCCCAGCGTTTTGAAGGCTCCGATGATGGAACCCAGCTGGAGGAAGGCAGTAACATGAGCTCAGAGAGAGGGGGTAGTAACGTAAGCCCAGAGAGAGGGGGTGCCCAACAAGGTCAGCTATCTGGCAGTCATGTTCCCCCAGCTGCAGCATACTGCCAGTTTGGCTCCAGTGATGAGGAGGGAGGGGATGATGAGGTCACTGACTCCACGTGGGTGCCTGATAGGAGGGAGGAGGAGGAGGCACATCTCCAACGAGGCAGGATGCCCTCCAGGGGCCAGCTTAAGGGCAGCACACCGCAGAGCTCCGCATGTGCAGGGCGCTGCTGTCTCTGCACGTTATTCAAAAAGTTCTTTGGTGTGGGCCTTTTTTTAAACGTGTGCAGCAGATCGCACCGTTGCCATTTGCAACATATGTCTAAAGTGTATCTCGCGTGGCCAAAACATCAGCCGCTTGGGCACCACGTGCTTGACCAGACATATGTCGACCTGCCATGCAGTCCTTTGGCAAGCACACCTAAAAGACCCACACCAAAGAACAAGGCGGACCTCTCCTTGCTCCTCATCAGCTGGGATCTCCAACCCCACTATACCTTCAGTCCTCTCTGAAACTTGCACTGAGAGGAATGAAGGTGTAGAATTAGGTGTGTCACAGCCAAGTACTTGCGGGCAATCTGCTATCGGTACACCGACGTCCGATTGTAACAGGCAAATTTCCCTGCCCCAGCTGCTGCACAGCCGAAAAAAGTTCGCTCCCAGCCATCCACATGCCCAGCGGTTGATTGCTAGCTTGGCTAAATTGCTAGCACTTCAACTGCTGCCTTTTCAGTTGGTAGACTCTGCCCCCTTCTGTGAGTTTGTGGAATGTGCGGTTCTACAGTGGCAGGTTCCCAAACACCACTTTTTCTCACGGAAGGCAATTCCGGCTCTCTACCGGCATGTGTAAGGCAATGTCTTGGCCTCGCTGGACAGAGCAGTCAGCGGTAAGGTGCATATTACCGCTGACTCATGGTCCAGCAGGCATGGACAGGGACGTTACCTATCTTTCACGGCGCTTTGGGTGACTCTGCTGGCAGCTGGGAAGGATGCAGGACAAGGTGCAGTAGTGTTGGAGGTTGTTCCGCCACCACACCTCCAAAATGTTACTACTGGTGAGTCTGACACACCTCTCTCCTCCACCTCCTCCTCTTCTTCTTCCTCCATGGCCTCTTCCTGTGCTGATTTGTCCTCGGAACCAGCGGTGCTCCGTAGGCGTTCAAGGAGCTACGCCAGTACGCAGGCAAAAAGATGCCATGCGGTGCTTGAGCTGGTGTGCTTGGGGGACAGGAGCCACACTGGGGCAGAGATTCTGTCAGCTCTGCAGGGGCAGGCTCAGAGGTGGTTGATGCCACGCCAGCTTAAGGCAGGAAAGGTGGTTTGTGACAATGGCACCAACCTCCTCTCTGCCCTCCGACAGGGACAACTGACCCATGTGCCCTGTTTGGCTCACATCCTTAACTTGGTGGTGCAGCGGTTCTTGGGCAGGTACCCGGGCTTACAGGAGGTCCTGAAGCAGGCCAGGAAACTCTGTGGGCATTTCCGCCGGTCATATAATGCCAGTGCTCGGCTGGCTGAGCTGCAAAAGGATTACAACCTGCCCAAGAACAGCCTAATCTGTGACATGCCCACCAGGTGGAACTCTACGTTGGCCATGTTGCAGCGGCTGCACATGCAGCAGAGGGCCATCAATGAGTATCTGTTGCAATATGGCACCAGGACAGGGTCAGGGGAGCTTGGATTTTTTTCCTCACGCCAGTGGGCCATGATCAGGGATGCATGCACTGTTCTGGCACCATTTGAGGAGGCCACGAGGATGGTGAGCAGTGACAGTGCATGCATCAGTGACACTGTCCCTGTTGTCCACCTGTTGGAGCACACGCTGCGTGGAATAATGGACAGGGCACTTGAGGCAGAACAGAGGCAGGAAGAGGAGGACCTCCTTACCTCTCAAAGCCCCCTTTATCCAGACAGTGTTCCTGCTGGCCCGGCTATCACACAGGAAGAGGACGAGGAGGTGGAGGAGGATTGTGTCAGCATGGAGGTGGAGCCTAGCACTCAGCATCAGCAGCAGTCTTCAAGGGATCAATTACAGTCCCAAGACACCCATGGACTTGTACGTGGCTGGGAGGAGGTGGCTGCGGATCATGTCGTCCTCAGTGACCCAGAGGACTCCGCACCGAATGCCTCAGCAAATCTACGCTGCATGGCTTCCCTGATCCTGCAAAGCCTGCGGAAGCATCCTCGTATTCGTGCGATCAAGGAGAGGGATCATTACTGGCTGGCAACCCTCCTTGATCCACGTTACAAGGGTAAGGTTGCAGACCTTATCTTGCCGTCGCAGAGGGAGCAGAGGATGAGGCATCTTCGGGAGGCCTTGTAGAAAGGTCTGTGCAACACGTTCCCAGAGACTGGGAGCTTACAAATTCCTGGTCCTGGACAACGTGTTGCTGAGGCTTCGGTCTGTCAAAGAAGGAGCGGTGGAGAAGGTGGCCGTCTGACCGATGCGTTCAGACAATTTTTTTAGTCCGCAGCCCCAAGGTATGATCGGTTCCAGCAACCATCGCCAGCGTCTGGTTTACATGGTGCAGGAATACCTAGGGGCAAGATCAGACTTGCACACCTTTCCCACCGAAAATCCTCTGGGTTACTGGGTCTTGAGGATGGATCACTGGCCAGAGCTTGCACAGTATGCAATTGAGATACTGGCCTGTCTTGCATCCAGCGTTCTTTCGGAACGCACATTCAGTGCTGCTGGAGGCTTTGTAACCGATCACAGGGTGCGCCTGTCAACCGACTCGGTCGATCGACTGACCTTCATAAAAATGAATCAGTCTTGGATCACCACCAGCTACCAAGCACCTGATGCTGATGTAAAAGAACAATTTTCTTTTAAATGTCAGATTCCTTCAAGACTGCCTATGCTGATGCAGAGTGAATATCCTGTTATGCTGAGTGACTATCCTCTTCCTCCTCAATAATCATGCTGATACCTTGAAAGAACATTTTGGTTCTGGGCACCGCCACCAGTGGCTAAGGCCCAATTTTTCAGCCCCTGTTTAACAGGGGTGTGTATTTACAATTTTTGATGCAATGCTTTGCAGCAGGGCTCATTGCTGTGCTCCAAGTACAGTATCTGTGAGGGGTTGCAGTGTTGTGGCACCAGCACCAGTGGCTAAGGCCCAATTTTTCTGCCCCTGTTTAACAGGGGCATGTAATTACAATTCTTGATCTAATAATTCACAGCAGGGCCCATTCCTGCGCCCACCAAGAGTAACTGTGAGGGCTTACAGTGTTGTGGCAACACCACCACCAAAGGCTCAATTTTTCTGCCCCTGTTCAACAGGGGCATGTAATTACAAATCTTGATCTAATATTTCACAGCTGGGCCCATTCCTGCGCCCACTAAGAGTAACTGTGAGGGCTTACGGTGTTGTGGCACCAGCACCACCACCAAAGGCCCAATTTTTCCTACCACTGTTCAACAATGGCATGTCATTACAATTCCTGATATAATAGTTCACAGCAGGGCGTTCCAGCACCCACCAAGAGTAACTGTGAGGGCGTACAGTGTTGTGGCAACACCAACACCTAAGGGGCAAATTTCTGCAGAGTATATACGGCAGGCCCCTACTTTCAAACATCCAACTTACAAACGACTCCTACTTGCAAACAGAAGGAGACAACTAGGAAGGGAAATTCTCTCCTGTAAGAGTTAATATGGGAAAAAAGGTGTCTCCTCTCTACTGATGCTTTATCACCAATTCTTGTTTCAATAAAAACCCAAAATTTTCCAAACACATTTGGCATTGGGACGGAAAGTGGGGTGAAATGTTCTGAACAGGTGCACAGACAGCAAAGCAAATGTTACAGGGGTGATAACCCTTCCGTATGTTCTCCAAAAAGCTTAAAAATAGATTTTTTGGCTGGAGCTACACTTAAAAATGCACCTGTTCCAAATTATAAACAGATTCTACTTAAAGCGGAGCTCCACCCTAAAGTGGAACTTCCGCTCATTGGAACCCTCCCCCCTCCGGTGTCACAATTGACACCTTTCAGGGGGGAGGGGGTGCAGATACCTGTCTAAGACAGGTATTTGTACCCACTTCCGGGAGTCCTCTCTGCAGGAAATCTGCAGGAAGCACGTCACTTCCCGCAGAATACTCGTAGTGTTCTGGGAGACACTCGGCTCCCAGAACACAGGAGGACCAGTCAGAACGGCGCAGCGCGACTCGCGCATGCGCCGTTGGGAACCGAGCAGTGAAGCCGCAAGGCTTCACTTCCTGGTTCCCTCACCGAGAATGGCGGTGGGGGCAGCAGAGTGACGAGCGATTGCTCATCCTCTGCTGTGGATATCGCTGGACTCCAGGACAGGTAAGTGTCCTAATATTAAAGGTCAGCAACTGCAGTATTTGTAGCTTCTGGCTTTTAATAAAAAAAATTTGGGCGGAGCTCCGCTTTAAGAACAAACCTACAGTCCCTGTCTTGTTTGCGCCGCCTGTATACTGCTGTTCAGAGTATATAGGGCCTTTTTTTATTTTGGGTGCGGGGTTCCCCTTAATATCCATACAAGATCCAAAGGGGCTGTGGTGGGGGGGGGGGGGGGTTACCCATGCCATTTTTCTCAATGATTTTCATCCATAATGCCAGGACCAAACAATACATTAAAGCCGCAAGCAGTTTTAAATGACTTTTTTTCCATTAGAAATGTCATTTTGTGCAGGGACAGTTCTAAACACGGGAAACACGTGACACTTCACAGGCATACTTTAGACATCCCCCAGGTACGATATTTAAAGGAACATTTCACTTTTTTTTTTTTTCACTTTATGCATCATTAAAATTACTGCTCCCGAAAAAACGGCCGTTTTTAAAACTTCTTTTTGCATTGATACATGTCCCCTGGGGCAGAACCCGGGTCCCCAAACCCTTTTTAGGACAATAACTTGCATATTAGCCGTTATAATCAGCAGTTTTGATTTCGAACGTTCGCGTCCATTGTATTTAATAGGGTTCTAAAGTTCGCACAAATTTTCGGTCCGTTCACAGGTTCTGGTGCAAACCGAACAGGGGGGTGTTCGGCTCTTCCCTATTCTTGCCTCCACACTGCCAAGCAGACCTATTTTATCACTCAAATTAACACCTTGTCATCCAGTCCCCGTCAACACTTCTTTACCTTTAACACTCTACTTCGTCCTGCACTGCCTCCACCCACTAACTCACTTACTGCCCAGGAGATTGCTAGTCACTTTAAAATAGGGTGACCAGACATCCCCGGTTTCAGGGGACAGTCCCCGGATTGAGGGCACTGTCCCCGGACCAAGTCTGTCCCCGGTTTTGTCCCCGGATTGGATTTGAACAGGGGCTGGGATAATTTCAAACACAGTGCAGAATTAAAAAAAAAAAATCTGAATTACACCCCCCCCCCCCCCGCCAAACCTACTAGCTTAGGGGGGTGTGTATTTTTTTCCATTATCTGTTCCCCTTTCTGATGATCATGTGCTGGTCGGAGCGGAGGGAATATTTATTCAGTTTCGGGTGCCCATTCAGCTCCACTCGCATGTTCTTCTGCCTTGGCTCAAGTCCCGGCCAGCCGCCTACCTGCTTATCTCCTTGCCTTCCCTGGCGGAGTGATCTTCCTCCGCTCCCCACCCTGTAGTAGCCGGGCCCGGAGAGTAAGACTTGACAGGCTGTGCGGCGGAGGGCGACGAGCAGAGAGTCGCTGATTACCACCATTACTAGTAAAAAAAATTAATAAAATATGTCGCCGGATTTCATATGAAAAATCTGGTCACCTTACGTTAAGAAGCCTCTCTCCCTCCTAACTGCCACTTGCTTGTGTCTGGAGTCTGACAGGCAGCAGGGGTGCAGCTTAAGTGGTTTGGATGTGCAGCAACTCTCTATGTTGCTTTGGCACAGCAGAAACTCTGAATGTGGGGTTTGGACCCCCCTATCCCCCCTTATCTACGCCCCTGAGTTCAAGTATAGAATTGAAAACTACCTTTATGTGTAGCCTATTGCGCTGCCATTCATTTCATTGACACCCCAACGCACCTCTGAAGTAGTGACATATTACCATGCACTAATATAGTGTGCTGCGGAAGAAAACAATGGTGCATGTCCCCTTTTTTTTGTCTGTTTTGGTGCATTAGCCGCCCACTCCTTTGAATTGGCTGCCATAACACAAAACACATTCCATAAAAACGCAGCGGGAAGGACAAATCTCTTCTTAGTGCGAGGAAACCGCTTAGCTGCATTTTTCTTTAAAGTCTTTCCAAAGGAATCACGGCCGTCGTGATATTTTTGCATCTGTTCCCTAAATTCTGTAACTAAAATCGATCCTGACAGAGCTGCGGAGAGCCTCGTGGATCCTTCTCTCGGCAGAGGACCCCAGCCGAGCCCCCCCCCCATGCAAGACGTCCTCTATTACTTCCTCCTCGGAATTGATTGTGATTTAGATTCAATTGCCGGGTAAGATCTTTCCTTGTTCTTCTGGCAGCGGACTGCCAAGACACAGCGAGAGGGAGCCGGTCCATTTGTTTCACATCATTTAAATCACAATGTACGAGAATTGTCTCGGGGAAGTCAGACACATTGTACAAATTAGAAAGATGGGATTTTTTCTGCGCTGGTACTTTGCTTAATCCCGGCATCTCTGAGAATTTCGGGCAGAGAAACCAGATCTGGCCGGTTCTACAAGCACAGCATCTCACATAGGGATTAAAGAGGAGAGAAATACTGCTGGAACATAAAAACAGACAACTCGTTTCAAGAGCGGAGGGAAAAAAAAACCAAGTCCAAACGTGTTCTTTGAAGTATCGCTATTTCTTCTTCATGAACTAATGTTCTTTTATTATGAGCAGTAGTACAATACCTCATTATGGCCACTAGAAGGAGCTGAGGAACACAGGAAATACCTTTGTCTAACGAAAAAAATACAATGTAAAAATTCAAGAGAACGCTAGAGGGAATTAGCAAATAGAAATAAATATACGTGCATCCAGCCCCCTGATCTACATACAGGGCGCCGGACTATAGATTTCAATGGGGGGGGGGAGGGGGGGTTTGAAGCATGTGTTTAGCGCCCTGCTCCCAATGAGTGGGCGCTATGTGTTAAAATTATAGTTGTCTGAGCAATAGTTTGGCTCAGAAGAATTGTGTTTTAAATTATACTTTGTTTCAGTTCAACTGGCTGCATGATTTTCCTCCTGACAGTGGGTGTCGCTGTCACCACTGGTCAGGATTGGAAAGGCAACAGGCTGAATGCATTGGGTATCTCTTTCTCAGAAGCGGCTCAGGGGCGTGCTCAACCCGCTGTGCATTCTGGGAGAGGGTACTTAAGAAACAGACACCATTTTGTGGGGTTCGTCGTCGTTCGTTGGTGGTGGGCACCACACGCCCAATCCCGACCTGAGGGCCCTCATGGCCTCAGGGAGGTACTGGCAGTTTCCGCCTCGGGGCCACGTTGGCTTGAGGCTCCGTTACTGAGATGTAGGCCCAGGAGTTACTGGGGGCCCACTGATCCGGGGATGATCCTGTGTCACCTTGCCTGCTGGAAGGGACCAAGCAATTGAGGACTCAATTGGAGGATGCATCCGGATAATAATCTACCTCACAGTGCTGCCGGAACGGCTGGAAGATCCCGGCACTGAGAGCTGTGGTCTATTTGCACCAAGTCTGTGGCAGAGACTATAGGTGATCGAGCTACGCACCGGTTGCTAGGCCAGTGAGATTGAGCCTATCCGGTGGTGGCTGAGTCCAGCGTGGAGACAGTTGTTCCTCTGGACCTAGGAAAATTCCTGTGATCCGCAACTAAGGTACCTGAGTCCTCCCCATCCCTTCAACCCCTCTGTTGGAAACTTTATTCAATAAAACCCTTGAAAGAGACTTTGTTTTGGTGCAAACTTCTTCTGGACAACTCTTCAAGGAGAACCCCCTGAGACGAGCATACGGAACAGTAAGGTAACGGCAGGCCCAAATTTAAACCAGCGGCTCCTATGGGGGTAGTGCTACACATGATTAGAGCAAGAGGCTCTAATAGGTTTCAAAAAAGGGTACGCTTGGGACGAAGAGCACTGCGCTCTGAGCCCACCCAGTTGTGTGACAATAGCGAACGAAATGCTAAAAAAATGGGGGACTGATAGGCTTAGTGCTATCTGACTGCAGATATATTTTTGCGACTGATGTTGGGCTTTATCGTGTAACCTTTCCACATTAATGCTCACACAGTTGGCCACATTTGATCTCACACGTGAGAAGATTTATGCTGACGCTCATAAAAGCCTTTATTGCGGTACCTTGTCTACATATTACACAATGAAGTGTCATATGGAGTTCTCAAACGTGTTTTTTGATTCTTTCCATACAATATGTAGCGGGGTCCCCAAATTTAACCCCCCTATACCTAAATTTAGGGGTGACCAGAGCAATAGTTAGCTCGGGTCTTTTGATTATTTGGACTCTGCTTTACTGCTGTGTCACCTGGCGTGCAGTTCCCCTTTGGTCGTATAGGTGGTGTTGGGTTGAACCACAGGTGATGGAGTAGCTATTGGATGTCCTTTCTCGGCTGCCATTGGTGGGCGGTTCTGGCCTGCTGTGAATGCCGGGAGAGGATATATAAGGGGCAGACGCCATGACACAAAGAGCAATTCCCGGGGCCCATGCCCGGAGGAGAGCAATTCCCAGGGGCCCATGCCAGGAGGAGAGCAATTCCCGGGGCCCATGCCTGGAGGAGAGCAATTCCCGGGGCCCATGCCCGGAGGAGAGCAATTCCCGGGGCCCATGCCCGGAGGAGAGCAATTCCTGGGGGCCCATGCCCGGAGGAGAGCAATTCCCGGGGCCCATGCCCGGAGGAGAGCAATTCCTGGGGCCCATGCCCAGAGGGGAGCAATTCCCGGGGCCTATGCCCGGAGGAGAGTGATTTCCCGGGGCCACATTTTATGCAAGGAGGTAGCTACCCCTCAAGGGGGGGTGCGCCCCATCATGATCGAGGAGTCTCGGGCACCTTTAGCTGGAGACTACGGAGTTCCGGATGGGCTCAGTACCTTTGACTGAGTCCATAGAAGAAGCTGAGGAAACCCAGGGAACCTTGGAGGGGTGACCGCTCTGACTGAAGGGGAACCGGGGGAGGATCGATCCCATAACAAGAGGGTAGTGATGAAGATTGCTAACTCGGGAAAGGCCTGGTGACCTGTGTGACAGCAGGAAGGTAAAGTCACCTGGTTGCATCCAGGGGGGTAGATATATTTCGCCCAGATTCAGGCTTTACGCTGACTTATACAACTAGGTGGAGAGTTGTATAGGCCCAGCTAAGGCTAGTGGGCTCATGGATGACTCATACCTCTAGGGAGAGTGTGGGGCGTCGTGCAGACAGCGATGAGGAGACCAGCTGAACCTTGTCAGCTCATTTAGGCCTCTATAAGAACTCCCAGCTTCATTAGATGTTAGCTCATGCCTGGAACCAGACCTGTGTGGACTGTCTAGGGAGAGTGAACCCCTGTGCGGTGAGGCAAAGCCTGTGTGGCTATTTGTTTGGACTTTTACTAAACCAGGGACTTAGGGACTAGGACAGCACTAGGCTGATCCCAGTTGTTAGTTAGGAAACCTGTATGTTTAGTCAGAGGTCAACTTGACCAGGATTTATTTTGGTTATGTTTCTTTTGCTTTGCTGTGTTTTGTCACTGTAAATAGAAAATAAACCGCACCTTTTTGATTTTGAAAACCACAACCTCCGTTTGCTGGGCCTGTTTTGTGTGGGGAGCCCATCCCGGGGGTCACACACACCCGCTGCCGAGCTAACCCCCTCACAGTTGGTGGAGAACCAGTGGCAGTTTTTTTTTAAGCCAGCATGGAGGAGATACTGAAGCAGCTGGCTCTAGCAAATGCCAATCAACAGCAGACAAATGCAGGTTTGCAAAAGAGCCTTGCAGCTCAACAACAGAGCCTTGCAGCCCAGCAGCAGACAAACGCAACTTTGCAACAGAGTCTGGAGGCTCAGCAACGAGCCCAGCAGCAATCTGAGGCCCGCTTCATAGACCTGTTGCAGAAGCAAGAGCAGAGACTACAACAACAGATGGAAGCAGTAATGCAGCAACGTCCGCAGACCAGTGAGGAAAGCCGTCCCACTAATACCGCGTCCTTTGGGGTGAGTCGTTTATTGACAAAAATGACTGGAGAGGATGATCCAGAGGTATTTTTGACCACATTTGAAAGGACCGCTGAAAGAGAAAAGTGGCCTGAGGAGCAGTGGGCTGGACTGGTGGCTCCTCTGTTAACTGGTGAATCGCAGAAAGCTTACTATGACCTAGAGCCTAACCAAGCAAAAGACTATGTGATGCTAAAAGCTGAAATATTGGCAAGGCTGGGTGTCACCCAGGCTGTCCGGGCTCAGCGTGTGCATAACTGGACTTTCCAGCTTGGAAAACCCCCCAGGTCTCAAATGTATGATCTCATTCACCTGAGCAGAAAGTGGCTACAGCCAGAGACTTTGTCCGCACCAAAGATTGTGGAACGTGTTGTAATGGATCGGTTTTTGAGAGCTCTTCCTACTGCCATCCAAAAGTGGGTAAGCCATGGAGACCCAGAGACGGCCGATGGTCTTGTGGATCGTGTGGAGAAATACTTGGCTACAGAGAACCTGACGGCCTCTTCCAGAGACACTCGGACTTTCCACCCTAAGACCAGACCATCCCCAGGGGCGGATAAGAGGATTCCAAGGGGTGAGGGTGGAGAGAGTGAGAGGGTGGGAGCTCTACCCCAAGTTTGGCGAGAACAGCCTGGGAAATCAGCGGCTCAAGAGGCGGCAAGAAGGATCGTTTGCTACCGCTGCCGGCAAGCGGGACATATTGCAGCCAATTGCCCGGTTGTGGAGGAACCCATGCAGTGTGACTTTCTGACGGGCAGACGTCAGTCGCTGTGTGCGACAGTCGCATGCACTGCCATTCGAGGAACTGAGAAACATTTATGCAAAATGTGTGTTAATGGTAGAAATGTTGTGGTATTGCTGGATTCAGGTAGCCTTGTGACCCTGATAAAGGCTGAGTTAGTTAAAACAGAGGTCTCTGGGAATAGCAAGGTAGCTGTTATTTGTGTGCATGGGGACACCCGAGAGTATCCAGTGACTACAGTGTGTTTCGAGACCCCCAAAGGTACCCTCTCTCATCCAGTGGGCTTAGTATCTCAGTTACCGCATGACGCCATTGTGGGAAGGGATTTTCCGAAGTTCTGGGAACTGTGGGATGATCCTGAGCCCCTCACTGGTGCCCCTATGTACCAGGAATGTGATAGCCAGAACTCCCCTGAGAGTGGTGAAGACTCTCCGGAATTTCCCTTATCAGTATTGGCAGGGGAGACTCAAGAAACTGGAGAGGAGCCCACCTCCTCAGACGAAAACCTACCGTCTGTGGAGTTTTCTGATCTTGAGGTTCACAGGGAAAACTTTGCCACAGAACAGTTGAAAGACCCCGCCCTAATAAAGGCACGGGAAAACGTAGTGAAAATAGATGGCGAGTTAGTGAACCCAGATAATACCTGCACTTACCCATACTTCAGCGTAGAGAAGGACCTACTGTATCGGGTGGCAAAAAGGGCAGAAGAAACCGTTGAGCAGCTTGTGGTGCCCAAACCTTACAGGAAGTTGGTGTTGGAGTTGGCCCATGGGCACATTCTTGGAGGTCATCTGGGGACAGAGAAAACCCGAGAGAGGGTATTACAGAGATTCTATTGGCCGGGGGTGATGAAGGACGTAGAAAATTATTGTTCCTCCTGCCCTGTGTGTCAGAGGTTGGCCCCGATGCCACATTTCCGTAGCCCGCTGGTCCCTCTACCCATCATTGAGGTCCCGTTTGAGAGGATCGCCATGGATTTGGTAGGTCCTATAATCAAGTCCGCTAGGGGGCACCAGTACATATTAGTTATAATGGACTATGCCACCCGTTATCCAGAAGCGATCCCTCTCCGAAATACCTCGGCCAAAACCATAGCCAAAGAGCTATCTCTTGTTTTTAGCCGGGTGGGTATTTGTAAAGAACTGCTTACGGACCAAGGTACACCCTTTATGTCCCGGGTTATGAAAGAGCTGTGTAAATTGTTCAAAGTGACGCAATTGCGTACGTCTGTGTATCACCCCCAAACCGATGGGCTGGTTGAAAGATTCAACAAAACCCTAAAACAAATGTTGAAGAAAGTGGTGGATAGAGATGGAAAGGATTGGGACTGTTTACTTCCTTATTTGATGTTTGCTATTAGGGAGGTGCCCCAATCCTCTACGGGATTCTCCCCCTTTGAGTTACTGTATGGGAGACACCCAAGAGGGCTGTTGGATATTGCCAAGGAAACTTGGGAAAGTGAGAGTTCTCCCCACAGGAGTGTGATTGAGCATGTCGCCCTGATGCAAGATCGAATTGCACAGGTAATGCCCATCGTGAAGGAACATTTGGCCCAAGCGCAGTTGGCACAGCAGAGAGTGTACAACCGTGGAGCCAAGACCCGTACCTTTTCCCCGGGGGATAGGATATTGGTACTTGTCCCTACGGTTGAAAGTAAATTCCTTGCCAAATGGCAAGGCCCCTACGAGATAATGGAAAAAGTGAGCGAAGTGAATTACAAGGTCAGACAACCAGGAAGGCGAAAGCCCGAACAGATCTATCACGTTAATCTGTTGAAAGCCTGGAGGGATAGAGAGTCCCTAGTCGCAGACACTTGGTCACCAGCTCAAACTGGTTGCGTGATTCCTGAGGTTGGAATAGCAGCCACCTTGTCACAACCCCAACAACAGGAGGTTAAGGAGTTTGTGCTTCGCAACAAGGAGGTATTCTCTGAGCTGCCGGGACAAACATCTGGGGTAGAGCATGACATCATTACCCCGCCCGGTGAAAGGGTGAAGTTAAAACCCTATCGGATCCCAGAGGCTCGACGGGAGGCAATACGGGAGGAAGTACAGAAAATGCTGAACTTAGGGGTGATAGAGGAGTCCCAAAGTGATTGGTCTAGTCCCATCGTGTTGGTGCCTAAACCGGATGGGAGCTGGCGATTTTGTAACGATTTTCGTCAGTTGAACAAAGTTACAAAATTTGACACCTACCCCATGCCACGTATAGATGAGTTGATCGACCGGCTGGGAACAGCCCGATACATGACGACTCTTGACCTCACAAAAGGGTATTGGCAAATCCCCCTGGCCAAGTCGGCCAAAGAGAAAACCGCATTTGTAACCCCAGACGGGGCGTTCCAATATAAAAGAATGCCGTTCGGGTTACAGAATGCGCCGGCCACATTCCAGCGGAAAATGGACCAGATGCTGAGGCCCCATCGGAAGTATGCTGCGGCTTACCTGGATGACGTAATTGTCCATAGCACAGATTGGGCCTCACATCTGCCAAAAGTGCAAGCAGTCCTGGACTCTGTTCGGGAAGCGGGGTTTACGGCTAACCCCAAGAAGTGTACCATTGGGCAGGAGGAGGCCAAATATCTTGGGTACACCATTGGGAGGGGAGTAATAAAACCCCAACTCAACAAAGTCGAGGCCATCCAGAGTTGGCCACGTCCCAACAGCAAGAAGCAGGTACGAGCCTTTCTGGGAATCGCTGGGTATTATCGGCGATTCATTCCCCACTTTGCTTCTAAGGCTGTGCCCCTAACCAACCTGACGAAGGGGAAAGGGTCGGTCATGATTAAATGGACCCCCGAGGCTGAGGCAGCATTCCAATTCTTGAAACAAGCCTTATGTAGCCAGCCAGTGTTGTACTCACCCGACTTCTCTAAAGACTTTGTCGTACAAAGTGATGCGTCAGATGTGGGGTTAGGAGCAGTATTGTCCCAGGTCTGGAACGGGGAAGAGCACCCAGTCATTTACCTCAGCAGGAAATTGAAGTCCCATGAGGTAAATTACGCCACAGTTGAAAAGGAGTGTTTAGCGGTGAAGTGGGCTCTAGATTCCCTTCGGTACTACCTGCTAGGTAGGCACTTTGACATGGTTACGGATCACGCTCCGTTAAAGTGGATGGCTCAAAACAAGGAAACAAATAGAAGAGTGAATAGGTGGTTCCTGGCCCTCCAGGAATTCAACTTCACAGTAAAGCATCGCCCTGGCGTTCAAATGGGGAATGTGGATGCTTTGTCTCGAGTACATGAATGCCTGATTGCTGGTGTTCCAACCCCGAGGTTAAAACAAGAGGGGGGGGTATGTGACAGCAGGAAGGTAAAGTCACCTGGTTGCATCCAGGGGGGTAGATATATTTCGCCCAGATTCAGGCTTTACGCTGACTTATACAACTAGGTGGAGAGTTGTATAGGCCCAGCTAAGGCTAGTGGGCTCATGGATGACTCATACCTCTAGGGAGAGTGTGGGGCGTCGTGCAGACAGAGATGAGGAGACCAGCTGAACCTTGTCAGCTCATTTAGGCCTCTATAAGAACTCCCAGCTTCATTAGATGTTAGCTCATGCCTGGAACCAGACCTGTGTGGACTGTCTAGGGAGAGTGAACCCCTGTGCGGTGAGGCAAAGCCTGTGTGGCTATTTGTTTGGACTTTTACTAAACCAGGGACTTAGGGACTAGGACAGCACTAGGCTGATCCCAGTTGTTAGTTAGGAAACCTGTATGTTTAGTCAGAGGTCAACTTGACCAGGATTTATTTTGGTTATGTTTCTTTTGCTTTGCTGTGTTTTGTCACTGTAAATAGAAAATAAACCGCACCTTTTTGATTTTGAAAACCACAACCTCCGTTTGCTGGGCCTGTTTTGTGTGGGGAGCCCATCCCGGGGGTCACACACACCCGCTGCCGAGCTAACCCCCTCACACCTGTCAGAGGGAAGGATTCCTAGCTTCAAGGACTGCCTTAGAGAAGCTGTTTGCTGCTTAAAAAGGAGGGATCTCCTTGACTTGGTCCTTGGAGGGGACTGAGTCATTGTTCCAGCATCACGCCGGCTGCTGGTGCTATTGAGTGATTATCCGGGTGAGCTGTACCCACTCGGGACCGAGTGGCGACGAAGCCAAGAGTGTGCCTGAATCCACTTCTATCTGCTAACCTTTTTCTCACTTCAACTCTCTGGTTCCTGAAAGCAAGATAAAATAAACTCACATTGGTGTTGATATGTTGTGTGGACATTGACCTCATTGGGGAAAGTTAAAGACTCGCCTCTATAAACATAGAGGGGAGAACTAGAAGTAGGGGACTTTTCAACTGTAGGACCCAAGTATGTAACACCGCCTGACCTCTATAATCTAGAGGACACGGGCATGCATGTGGCATGATGTGTTCTTCTCCCCCTGCTTGAGGAGGTAAGAGGGGGAAGAGGATCCGTATTGCTAGAAATACATAAACATACAACAGCTAACAAACAAGGATAAGAGCCCTTATTTTTATAAAAGCAACTTATTTTAAATGAGATTTGAAAGATACAATCACATGGCTGAAAATAAAGATGCTTATTATTCCTTATGCTGTCACTGACGTATGTCATACTTCGGTAGCAGTGGGGGGTTTACACACACTCCCGGGTCTACAGTACCTGGGAATGTGCAGTATGTAAATCTGACGAGCCGACTGTTGGCTGTCAGCAGTGGAAGCGATCCAGTGGCTGTATAGTCGCCCGATCACTTCCACACACCTCTGGCGCTTTGCCCAACCCCCCATGTTTCCCAGGCTCTGCTTTCCCACCTGTGGACCTGGTACCGGCCTGGCAGGTGCCACTGGGTAGAGGGGTGGGAGATGATCGAACGTTCACGGAAGAACCCGGCATGCGTCTTGCATTACATCACTTATGGGTTCAGCCATAGGCGTGCGCAGGGGGTGTGCCAGGTGTGCCTGGGCACACCCTAATCACTCTGTCCTGTGCCCATTCCTCCTACTGTAAGGTGACCAGACATCCCCGGTTTCAGGGGACAGTCCCCGGATTAACGACACTGCCCCCGGACCAAGTCTGTCCCCGGTTTTGTCCCCAGATTGGATTTGAACAGGGACTGGGGCAATTTCAAAGACAGTCAGCTCCTACTAGCTTAGGGGGTGTATTTTTTCCATTATCTGTGCCCCTTTCTAATGATCATGTGCTGGTCGGAGCGGAGGGAATATTTCTTCAGTTTCGGGTGCCCTTTCAGCTCCGCTCGCATGTTCTTCTGCCTTGGCTCAAGTCCCAGCCAGCCGCCTGCCTGCTTATCTCTTTGCCTTCCCTGGCGGAGTGATCTTCCTCCGCTCCCCACCCAGTAGTAGCCGGGGCCCGAAGAGTAAGACTTGACAGGCTGTGAGGCGGGCGGCGTCGGCGATGGGCAGAGAGTCGCTGATTGCGGCCATTACTAGTAAAAATAATATGTCCCCGGATTTCATTTAAACAATCTGGTCACCTTACTTTAAAAATAAGTATGATTCAATTCATGATGAAGTCTTAACTCAACAGGTATCTCCCCCACTTAACACCCCATGTCAACAGGTACAATTAACACTCCCCTTGTTCAAACCTGCTACTATAGACAAGTTGCTAAACTAATTTCCAACGCCCACCTAACCACCTGTCCCCTGGACCCTATTCCCTCTCAAATACTACGGTCACCCTTTGACTCTCTAACCCACATCTTCAATCTCTCCCTCTCTTCTGTCATCTTCCCCAATGCTCTAAAACATTCACTGGTCACCCCCATACTTAACCACTTGCTTACTGGGCACTTAAGCCCCCTTCCTGCCCAGGCCAATTTTCAGCTTTCGGCACTGTCACGCTTTGAATGACAATTGCGCGGTCGTGCGACGTGGCTCCCCAAAAAAATTGACGTGTTTTTTTTCCACAAATAGAGCTTTTTTTTGGTGGTATTTGATCATCTTTGCGGTTTTTATTTTTTGCGCTATACACAAAGAAAGAGCGACAGTTTTGAAAAAAACACAATATTTTTTACTTTTTGCTATTAGAAATATCCCCATTTTTAAAAAAAATATATTTTTTTCCTAAGTTTAGGCCGATACGTATTCTTCTACATATTTTTGGTAAAAAAAAATTGCAATAAGCGTTTATTGATTGGTTTGCGCAAAAGTTATAGCGTCTACAAAATAGGGCATAGTTTTATAGCATTTTTATTAATATTTTTTTTTTTACTAGTAATGGCGGCGATCAGCGATTTTTATTGTGACTGCGACATTATGGCGGACACATCGGACACTTTTGACACCATTTTGGGACCATTGTCATTTTTACAGCGATCAGTGCTATAAAAAATGCAATGGTTACTGTAAAAATTACACTGGCAGTGAAGGGGTTAACCACTAGGGGCCCTGAAGGGGTTAAGTGTGCCTAAGAGAGTGATTCTTACTGTGGGGGGAGTGGACTGACTGGGGGAGGTGACCGATGGTTGTCCCTATGTACAAGGGACACACCATCGGTCTCCTCTCCATGATAGGACGTGGACGTTAATCTTCACAATCTCCGCCCTATCTCCTTGCTCCCCTTTTCCTCTAAACTCCTTGAACGCGTGAGTGACCACCTCATTAAGAATAACCTTCTTATTCACCTTCAGTCTGGATTTCACCCTCAACACTCCACAGAACCAGCTCTTCTAAAACTCACAAATGACATACTAACAGCAAAAACCAACCGACACTATTCTGTTATCCTACTTCTGGACCTCTCTGCTGCCTGATATGGTTGACCACCCCCTCCTCCTCAATATACCTTACTTCCTCGGTCTCCGTGACTGTGCTCTTCACTGGCTCTCATCCTACCTATCCAACCGGACCTTCCGTGTCACTTACAATTCTACTTCCTCCTCTCCTCTTTCTTTCTCCATCTGGGTCACCCAAGGTTCTGTTCTTGGACCTTTCCTATTTTCAATCTACACCTCCTCCATGGGTCAGCTGATAGCCTCCGATGGCTTTCAATATAATTTCTACGCTGATGACACCAAAATCTATCTCTCCACCCCTCAGCTCACTCCATCATTCTCCTCACGAATCACTAACTTACTAACAGACATATCTGTATGGATGTCACACCACTTCCTCAAACTCAACTTGTCCAAAACTGAGCTCATAATATTTCCTCCCCCACTTGCCTCTTCCCCTGACTTCTCTGTCAAGCGCAATGGCACAACCCTCCAACCATCCCAACATGCCAGGTGTTATCCTGGATTCTGAACTCTCCTTTTTGCCCCACATCCAATCCTTTTCCAAAGCTTGCCGCCTCCACCTCTGTAACATCTCAAAACTACGTCCCTTCCTAACCAATGAAACTACAAAGCTCCTGATTCACTCCCTGGTTATCTCTCGCCTTGACTACTGCAACTCACTCCTAGGGATGAGCCGAACACCCCCGGGTTCGGTTCGCACCAGAACCTTCGAACGGACCGAAAGTTCGCGCGAATTTTCGAACCCTATTCGTTATAATGGACGCGAACGTTCGAAATCAAAATTGCTAATTACAACGGCCAATATGCATGTTAATGTCATAAAACAGGTTTGGGGACACGGGTCCTGCCCCAGGGGACATATATCAATGCAAAAATAAATTTTAAAAACTAAAGTTTTTTCGGGAGCAGTCATTTTAATGATGCATAAAGTGAAAAAAAAAAAAGTGAAATTTTCCTTTAAATATGGTACCTGGGGGGTGTCTAAAGTATGCCTGTGAAGTGGCATGTGTTTCCCGTGTTTAGAACTGTCCTTGCACAAAATGACATTTGTAAAGGAAAAAAAGAAGCCATTTAAAACCACTTGCGGCTTTAATGTCATGTCTTGTCCTGGCCGCCATATGGCTGAAAATCCTTGAGAAAAATGGCATGGCTACCCCATCACCCCCCCCCCCACCCCAGCCCCTTTGGGTCTTGTATGGATACTAAGGGGGACCCCGCACCCAAAATAAAACCCTATACCTACAACCCTATATACTCTGAACAGCAGTATATAGGTGGTGCAAACAAGACATGGACTGTAGGTTTGTTCTTAAGTAGAATCTGAACAGGTACATTATGAAGTGTAGCTACATCCCAAAAAAATCAATTTTTAAGCTTTTTGGAGAACATAGGGAGGGGTTATCACCCCTGTAACATTTGCTGTCTTTGCACATCTGTTCAGAACATGTCACCTCACTTTCCGTCCCAATGACAAATGTTTTTGGAAAAGTGGGGTTTTAATTGAAACAAGGATTGGTGATAAAGCATCAGTAGAGAGGAGATACCTTTTTCCCAAATTAAATCTAACAGGATAGAATTTTCCTTCCTAGGGGTAGATTTCCTCTCACTTCCCGTTTTCTCTTGCCGTTTGCAAGTAGGAGTCGTTTGTAAGTTGGATGTTTGAAAGTAGGGGCCTGCCGTATATACTCTGCAGAAATTTGCCCTATTAGATGTTGGTGTAGCCACAAGACTGGTGGGCACAGGAATGGGCCCTGCTGTGAGTTAATAGATCAAGATTTGTACTTGCATGCACCTGTTGAACCGGGCAGAAAAATTGGGCCTTTGGTGGTGGTGGACGGTGTTGCCACAAGACTGTAAGCCCTCACAGTTACTCTTGGTGGGTGCAGGAATGGGCCCTGCTGTGAGTTATTAGATCAAGATTTGTAATTGCATGCACCTGTTGAACAGGGCAGAAAAATTGGGCCTTTGGTGGTGGTGGTGGTGGTGGACGGTGTTGCCACAAGACTGTAGGCCCTCATAGTTACTCTTGGTGGGCGCAGGAATGGGCCCTGCTGTGAACTATTAGATCAAGATTTGTAATTACACGCCCCTGTTAAACAGGGGCTGAAAAATTGTGCCTTAGGCATTGGTGCTGGTGCCACAACACTGCAACCCCTCACAGATACTGTACTTGGAGCACAGCAGTCACACCTGTTGCGAAGCATCTTTTTAAAAAATTGTAATTACACGCCCCTGTTATACAGGGGCTGAAAAATTGTGCCTTAGGCACTGGTGCTGGTGCCACAACACTGCAACCCCTCACAGATACTGTACTCTGAGCACAGCAATGAGACCTGTTGCAAAGCATTGCCTAAAAATTGTAATTACACGCCCCAACAGGGGCTGAAAAATTGTGCCTTAGGCACTGGTGCTGGTGCCACAACACTGCAACCCCTCACAGATACTGTACTCTGAGCACAGCAGTCACACCTGTTGCGAAGCATCTTTTTAAAAAATTGTAATTACACGCCCCTGTTATACAGGGGCTGAAAAATTGTGCCTTAGGCACTGGTGTGGTGGCATGGATCATTGAGGAGGAGGAAGAGGATAGACAGTGAACATAACAGGACAGTCACTCAGCATCAGCATAGGCAGTCTTGAAGGGATGTGACATTATAAATTATTCCGTTATATCCGCTTCAGGTGTCTGGTAGCTGGTGGTGATCCAAGACTGATTCATTTTTATGAAGGTCAGTCGATCAACCGAGTCGGTGGACAGGCGCACCCTATGATCGGTGACAAATCCTCCAGCAGCACTGAATGTGCGTTCGGAAAGAACGCTGGATGCAGGACAGGCCAGTAGCTCAATTGCATACTGTGCAAGCTCTGGCCAGTGATCCATCCTCAGGACCCAGTAAGCCAGAGGATTTTCGGTGGGAAAGGTGTCCAAGTCTGACCTTGCCCCTAGGTATTCCTGCACCATGTATATCAGACGCTGGCGATGGTTGCTGGAACCGATCATACCTTGGGGCTGCGGACTAAAAAATTGTCTGAACGCATCGGTCAGACGTCCACCTTCCCCACCGCTCCTTCTGCTACTGACCGAAGCCTCAGCAACTCGTCGTCCAGGACCAGGAGTTTGTAACCTCCCAGTTTCTGGGAACGCGTTGCACAGACCTTTCTGCAAGGCCTCCCTGAGATGTCTCATCCTCTGCTCCCTCTGCGACGGCAAGATAAGGTCCGCAACCTTACCCTTGTACCGTGGATCAAGGAGAGTGGCCAGCCAGTAATGGTCACTCTCCTTGATCCGAAGAACACGAGGATCCTTCCGCAGGCTTTGCAGGATCAGGGAGGCCATGCAGCGTAGGTTAGCTGAGGCATTCGGTCCGGAGTCTTCTGGGTCACTGAGGATGACATGATCGCCAGCCACCTCCTCCCAGCCACGTACAAGTCCACTGGTTTGTTGGGACTGTACATCATCCCTAAAAGACTGCTGCTGCTGATGCTGAGTGCCAGGCTCCACCTCCATGCTCACACAATCCTCCTCCTCCTCCTCCTCCTCCTCCTCTTCCTGTGTGATGGGCGGGACAGAAGGAACATTGTCTGGATAAAGGGGGCCTTGAGAGACAAGGAAGTCCTCCTCTTCCTGCCTCTGTTCTGCCTCAAGTGCCCTGTCCATTATCCCACGCAGCGTATGCTCCAACAGGTGGACAAGAGGTACAGTGTCACTGATGCATGCACTGTCACTGCTCACCATCCTCGTGGCCTCCTCAAATGGTGAGAGGACAGTGCATGCATCCCTGATCATGCTCCACTGGCGTGGGGAAAAAAAGCCAAGCTCCCCTGACCCTGTCCTGGTGCCGTAGTCGCAAAGGTACTCATTGATGGCCCTCTGCTGCGTGTGCAGTCGCTGCAGCATGGCCAACGTTGAGTTCCACCTGGTGGGCATGTCACATATTAGGCGGTTCTTGGGCAGGTTCAGCTCCTTTTGCAGCTCAGTCAGCCGAGCACTGGCATTATAAGATCGGCGGAAATGCACACAGACTTTCCTGGCCTGCCTCAGGACATCCTGTAAGCCTGGGAACCTGCCCAAGAACCGCTGCACCACCAGGTTGAGGACGTGAGCCATACAGGGCACATGGGTGAGCTGCCCCTGTCGCAGGGCGGAGAGGAGGTTGGTGCCATTATCAGAAACGACCATTCCTGGCTTAAGCTGGCGTGGCGTCAACCACCTCTCGGCCTGCCCCTGCAGAGCTGCCAGAACCTCTGGCCCAGTGTGGCTCCTGTCCCCCAAACACACCAGCGCAAGCACGGCATGGCATCTTTTTGCCTGCGTACTCGCGTAGCCCCTTGTACGCCTACGGAGCACCGCTGGTTCCGAGGACAGAGCACTCGAAGAGGACATGGAGGAAGAAGAAGAGGAGGGGGTGGAGGAGAGAGGTGTGTCACAACCAGTAGTAGCATTTTGGAGGCGTGGTGGCGGAACAACCTCCAACACTACTGCACCTTGTCCTGCATCCCTCCCAGCTGCCAATAGAGTGACCCAATGGGCCGTGAAAGAAAGATAACGTCCCTGTCCATGCCTGCTGGACCATGAGTCAGCGGTAATATGCACCTTACCGCTGACCGCCCTGTCCAGCGAGGCATGGACATTGCCTTCCACATGCCAGTAGAGAGACGGAATCGCCTTCCGTGAGAAAAAGTGGCGTTTGGGAACCTGCCACTGAGGAACCGCACATTGAACAAACTCACGGAAGGGGGCCGAGTCTATCAACTGAAAAGGCAGCAGTTGAAGTGCTAGCAATTTAGCCAAGCTAGCATTCAACCGCTGGGCATGTGGATGGCTGGGAGTATACTTCTTTCGACGGTCCAGCAGCTGGGGCAGGGAAATTTGCCTGCTACAATCGGACGTCGGTGTACTGCAAGTACTTGGTTGTGACACACCTAATTCTACACCTTCAGTCCTCTCAGAGCAGCTTTCAGAGAGGACTGAAGATATAGTGGGGATGGAGATCCCAGCTGATGAGGAGCAAGGAGAGGTCCGCTTTGTTCTTTGGTGTGGGTCTTTTATGTGTGCTTGCCAACGAGCTGCATGGCAGGTCGACATATGTCTGCTCATGCTTGTGGTGCCCAAGCGGCTGATGTTTTGGCCACGCGAGATACGCTTGAGACAAATATTGCAAATAGCAGTGGTGCGATCTGATGCACTCGTCTCAAAAAAGGCCCACACCAAAGAACTTTTGTGATAACGTGCAGAGGCAGCGCCCTGCACAGGCGGAGCTCTGCGGTGTGGTACAGTTGCTGTGCTGGCCTCTAGCTGGCCTCCAGGGGGCATCCTGCCTCGTTGGACATGTGACGCTGCATCCTCCTCCTCCTCCTCCTCTCTCCCTTCAGGCACCCACGTGGAGTCAGTGACCTCATCATCCCCTCCCTCTTCACCACTAGAGCAAACCTGGCAGTAAGCTGCAGCTGGTGGAACACTACTGCCAGATTGCTGTCCTTCAGCATCCCCTCTCTCTGCGCGCACACTACTGACTTCCTCAAGCTGGGTATCATCATCCGAGCCTTCGAATCGTTGGGCATCCTCCTGGAGCATGTACCCAACACTGTGCTCAAACAGTTCGGGGGACTCCTCAGGAGGACATGGTGGGTCTAGGGAAGGGGTGGCTGATGATGCCATTGAGTACGCGTTGGCAGCTGCTCTGCCAGTACCCTGAGCCTGGGTGAGAGAGGATGAGGAGGATGAGGAGGGCTTGGTCATCCATTCTACCAAGCCTTCGGCATGATGCGGCTCCACATGTCCAGCTGCCGAAAACAAAGACAAGCGTGTCCCATGGCCACGTGCTGATGACGATGCACGACCACGTCCACGGCCAGCACTGTTGTCTCTAGAAACAGAGCCTGCCTGCCCTGTGTTCTTGCCTCGGCACGCTCTGCCTCTCCTTGGCGGTCTTCCAGCCATTGTAGTCGGTAGTGTATATAGTATAAAAAATAGAACTCCTATGTGTGCTCACAACACACTGTAGGTCCTATGGGTGCTGACACTAACACACTATAGGTACTATGTGTGCTGCTGACAAGAAAATATAGGAGCTCTGTTTGCTGCCACTAACACACTAGAAGTCCTATTGGTGCTTCTGAGATGAAAATATAGGAGCTCTGTGTGATGCCACTAACACACTAGAAGTCCTATGGGTGCTGCTGAGAAGAAAATATAGGAGCTCTGTGTGATGCCACTAACACACTAGAAGTCCTATGGGTGCTTCTGAGATGAAAATATAGGAGCTCTGTGTGATGCCACTAACACACTAGAAGTCCTATGGGTGCTGCTGAGAAGAAAATATAGGAGCTCTGTTTGCTGCCCCTATCACAACCTCACATTTCACTGCCAAACCTGATGAAGGAAATAGAAGGATATGGGAGACTAGCAAATTTAAAAATTAATTACGCAAAATCGGAAGCGATGGGGGTAGCCCTCCCCCCAGAAGTCCAGCAAAACATACAACCCAATTTCAACTTTAAATGGGTAGGGTCGTCACTAAAATATCTAGGAATAAATATACCATCAAGACTAGAGAAGGTTTTTGCTGCAAACTTCCCCTCACTATATAATGCAGTTAGCTCCCTATTAGACAAATGGAAACAAGGATTCCATTCATGGTTCGGCCGATGTAACGCCATCAAAATGAACATTCTGCCAAAATTCTTGTACCTATTCCAAGCTGTACCAATAGGAATTAATAGGGCCTACTTTCGGCAAGTAAATGCACTTTTCACTAAGTTTATATGGGCCAACAAGCGACCAAGGATTAGCAGAAGTCAAATGACCCTCCCCAAATGCCATGGGGGCTTAGCAGTCCCAGACGTGTCTAAATACCACCAAGCAGTCCATTTGGGAAGGGTCATAGACTGGTGCAGACATGTAGAATTCAAACTATGGATAAAACTGGAGCAAGAATTTAGCCAGGTGCCTTTGAGCAGGGCACTCTGGTGTTATTCAAGGTTACCTGACTCACTTAAAAAACACCCTTTGATAGGACCAACATTATCTATAGGGGCAAAAATATGTCTGAACCCTAAATACTCATCAAGACATTCCCCATTATATCCAATATTGGGAAACCCAAGCTTTGATCCAGGGATGGAGACAAGAGCATTTCGGAGACTTCGAGAGAAGGGCTATACTCAGGTATCGCATTTTATGCAATCCGAAACTTGGCCCACAATGGTAGACCTGACGAAATCAGGAGGTCAATTTGAAGTAGAACACTGGCAGGCAATACAACTTCGATACTACCTGGAGACATTGGGCCCAATGAGTAATTTTAAACGGGAACTAACTAGGTTTGAAACATACTGTGAGGAGAAGGAACCCACCAACCGAATAATATCTAAAATATATACGATGTTAATGACCCCACCAGAGAATTTTCAGCTGCCAGTATTTAGAAAATGGGAAAGGGACCTAAATAAGACCTTTACACCAGCTCAATACCAGAAGATAATATATTTGGCATTAAACTCATCAATATGCACTAAAATGCAAGAATTAAATTATAAACTACTGATGAGGTGGTATTATACACCATCAAAATTAGGCAGGTTCTACCCTGATGCATCAGATCAGTGCTGGCGATGTAATGGGGAGCGGGGAACTTTGTTCCATATATATTGGACATGCCCTCAGATCAGACAATACTGGCTAGAGGTAGGAAGGATCGCTCAAAAAATTGAGCCTTACCCGGTGCCGGACGATCCGGGTTTTTTCCTATTGCATATAACGCAAATACCCACACAGACCTATAAAAAGTCAGTATTATGTCACTTGGTCAATGAGGCTAAGGCGTGTATAGCGAGATGCTGGAAAAGCTCTAGCCCTCCAACAATCGCAGAATGGCTCAACAGGGTCAGACAAGTGGGGGCGATAGAGGAGTTGGTGGCTTCGGCCCAAGACAGAAAAGAGCAACATATTAAAATCTGGTCAACATGGGAAAAATTTACGCAGACAGAAGAAGGGAAAAGATTAATGGGGAAGTAAGTCCGTCCACCTAGCCAGAGAAGTATTGAGGAGGTTATGGTTTACCTAACGGGGGAGGAGGTTGGGGTGAGGAGGGGAGAGAGAGATTTATTTAGTTATCTACTTATCTATTTAATTTTTTTTCTTTTTTTTTTTTCTTTTCCTTTCTTTCTTTCTTTCTTTTTTGGGGTTTGATTTGGGAGGGAGGTAGAGGGGGAATGGATAAAAATGTAAGGGAGAAGAAAACAAGGGCGTGAGAATCAAAGACGTTTAATAGAGGAAAGGAACTTTATGTGTCCCTCCTGTCACGGGGAGACACGTGAAGGCCAAAAGGGAAGGGAACCCATTGACATTGAGGTTTAGAGGTGAGAGGATCTAATTAATGGAATGGGATGAGGAAAATAATATGAATAGAAATGTAATGGAAAATGTATAAACGATGTATTGTATGTATCCCTTTTTGAAATATAAATAAAGAATATTTAAAAAAAAAGAAAATATAGGAGCTCTGTGTGATGCCACTAACACACTAGAAGTCCTATGGGTGCTGCTGAGAAGAAAATATAGGAGCTCTGTTTGCTGCCACTAACACACTAGAAGTCCTATGGGTGCTGCTGAGAAGAAAATATAGGAGCTCTGTGTGATGCCACTAACACACTAGAAGTCCTATGGGTGCTGCTGAGAAGAAAATATAGGAGCTCTGTTTGCTGCCACTAACACACTAGAAGTCCTATGGGTGCTTCTGAGAAGAAAATATAGGAGCTCTGTGTGATGCCACTAACACACTAGAAGTCCTATGGGTGCTTCTAAGATGAAAATATAGGAGCTCTGTGTGATGCCACTAACACACTAGAAGTCCTATGGGTGCTGCTGAGAAGAAAATATAGGAGCTCTGTTTGCTGCCACTAACACACTAGAAGTCCTATGGGTGCTGCTGAGAAGAAAATATAGGAGCTCTGTGTGATGCCACTAACACACTAGAAGTCCTATGGGTGCTTCTGAGATGAAAATATAGGAGCTCTGTGTGATGCCACTAACACACTAGAAGTCCTATGGGTGCTGCTGAGAAGAAAATATAGGAGCTCTGTGTGATGCCACTAACACACTAGAAGTCCTATGGGTGCTTCTGAGATGAAAATATAGGAACTCTGTGTGATGCCACTAACACACTAGAAGTCCTATGGGTGCTGCTGAGAAGAAAATATAGGAGCTCTGTTTGCTGCCACTAACACACTAGAAGTCCTATGGGTGCTTCTGAGATGAAAATATAGGAGCTCTGTGTGATGCCACTAACACACTAGAAGTCCTATGGGTGCTGCTGAGAAGAAAATATAGGAGCTCTGTGTGATGCCACTAACACACTAGAAGTCCTATGGGTGCTTCTGAGATGAAAATATAGGAACTCTGTGTGATGCCACTAACACATTAGAAGTCCTATGGGTGCTGCTAAGAAGAAAATATAGGAGCTCTGTTTGCTGCCACTAACACACTAGAAGTCCTATGGGTGCTTCTGAGAAGAAAATATAGGAGCTCTGTGTGATGCCACTAACACACTAGAAGTCCTATGGGTGCTTCTGAGATGAAAATATAGGAACTCTGTGTGATGCCACTAACACACTAGAAGTCCTATGGGTGCTGCTGAGAAGAAAATATAGGAGCTCTGTTTGCTGCCACTAACACACTAGAAGTCCTATGGGTGCTTCTGAGATGAAAATATAGGAGCTCTGTGTGATGCCACTAACACACTAGAAGTCCTATGGGTGCTTCTGAGATGAAAATATAGGAGCTCTGTGTGATGCCACTAACACACTAGAAGTCCTATGGGTGCTGCTGAGAAGAAAATATAGGAGCTCTGTTTGCTGCCACTAACACACTAGAAGTCCTATGGGTGCTGCTGAGAAGAAAATATAGGAGCTCTGTGTGATGCCACTAACACACTAGAAGTCCTATGGGTGCTGCTGAGAAGAAAATATAGGAGCTCTGTTTGCTGCCACTAACACACTAGAAGTCCTATGGGTGCTTCTGAGAAGAAAATATAGGAGCTCTGTGTGATGCCACTAACACACTAGAAGTCCTATGGGTGCTTCTGAGATGAAAATATAGGAACTCTGTGTGATGCCACTAACACATTAGAAGTCCTATGGGTGCTGCTAAGAAGAAAATATAGGAGCTCTGTTTGCTGCCACTAACACACTAGAAGTCCTATGGGTGCTTCTGAGAAGAAAATATAGGAGCTCTGTTTGCTGCCACTAACACACTAGAAGTCCTATGGGTGCTGCTGAGAAGAAAATATAGGAGCTCTGTTTGCTGCCACTAACACACTAGAAGTCCTATGGGTGCTGCTGAGAAGAAAATATAGGAGCTCTGTGTGATGCCACTAACACACTAGAAGTCCTATGGGTGCTGCTGAGAAGAAAATATAGGAGCTCTGTTTGCTGCCACTAACACACTAGAAGTCCTATGGGTGCTGCTGAGAAGAAAATATAGGAGCTCTGTTTGCTGCCACTAACACACTAGAAGTCCTATGGGTGCTGTTGGGGTGCAATGCTGTGCTAACAGCACTGCGGTTGGTACTACTGCAATACTGTACTAACAGTAAGCACGCACCAGACTAATCCCCAGCAGCAGCTAATAACACGCTAACTGTGCAATCAGCAGCAATGAACGATCAATGACTTAGGTAGCAATGGTTTAGCAAAGAAATAGCCAATGGTTTAGCAAAGAAGAGCAAATCTTTCAGTATCAAGCAAAGACAGAATCAGCAGACTGATCTCTCCTAAAGCCGGAACTCATGTGACCGGGGCCGATGGCGTGGCGGCCTTTTAAATGGTGGGGCATGTACTAAAGCCCCTGAGCTGTAATTGGCTACAGGCGTCCTGCCTGTAGCCAATTATTGCTCTCCGAGTTTCGGGCGCTGTGATTGGCCAAGCATGCGGGGTCACAGTGCATGCTTGGCCAATCATCAGCCAGCAATGCACTGCGCCGGCCGCGCCGGCCGCAATGCATTGCGGGGCCGCTCGCATCACACGAATGTGATGCGAACGGCCCAAATAGTTCTGGGCTCGACGAGCGAGCGAACGCCCGGTGCTCGATTCGAACATGGGTTTGAATCGAGCACCGGGCCCATCCCTACTCACTCCTCATTGGCTTATCTTTAAATAGGCTACCCCCCCTTCAGTCCATCATGAATGCTGCTGCCAGACTCATTCACCTTACAAACCGCTTTGCATCTGCTACCCTTCTCTGCCAATCCCTCCATTGGCTGCCACTCACCCAACAAATTAAATTCAAAATACTAACAATAACTTACAAAGCCATCCACAACTCTTCCCCCAGCTACATCACTAGCCTAATCTCAAAATACCAACCTAATCGTCCTCTTCGTTCCTCCCAAGACCTCCTTCTCTCAAGCTCCCTCATCACCTCCTCCCATACTCGCCTCCAGGACTACAGACGGCAACGGGATGAAAGTTACAGGTATTTCAGGGAGTTACCATTTGGTGGGGGTGTGTGGCATGCACTGTGAAGCTATAGAATGTGGATGGTCACAGTGATTTTCAAGGATTTTAGCATTGTGTGATATCATCAAGTGCACAGTGAAACTCACTTTGCATGTTTTTCATGGCACTTTATTGGAGTGTATTTTTGTGAACTATTTAAAAACACAGAGCCACTATCCAAGTGCAAACTATTTGTTGATATCAATCTTTATATATATATATTGATTTTATTTTAATTTTTTTATGTAGTTTCATGAAGGTTGTTTTATTGCATTTTTATGTTTCCATAGCGCTTCTCAAAGTCTTTCACATAGTTTTGGATTTATAATCTTTGCTGATAATTGCAGTGGAGTTTTCACCTGACCACAATAATTTTTTGTTTGATCACATTTAATACCTGCAGAGATGTGGAGTGTCTATGGGAGCAAAATTTTGCCATCCTTTATAAGGCTTGGTGGGAGAGCTCCACATTTTTGAGATGACAGTCTTTTTGCTGAATTTATTTCCTGATATTTCGATTTAATAAATGACATTTTGCTGATAAAGAGAAGTCTATGTTACAGCTTTTTTTGTGGCCCACAATAATGCTAATTATTTAAACTTGTTGTTTACTTGGATTTGGGATAAAATGACAATGATTTAGATCTTACTTTATTAAAGTCTAAAGCAGAAACGTATTCAATATAATGTTATCCATAATAAAAATAAAAAACTGATACCAGTTTCAAATGAATTCAATAGCGTAGCCAATATTACTAAGAGGAACCTTCCTATCCGATATGCAGGTCCAAAGTAATATGAATTGCTTAGGGAAGGTTGCAAATTTGTTAGAATATAACTCAAGGTTGAAATTTTTCTATCTTCTTCTTTAATTGTGGACCATAGTGTTAAAAAGGATGGGGAAATTAAAAGGTTAAAGGTTCCTATAGGTGTTGGATTGCAATATGTAGATACTGCAGCTATCATAAAAACAAAACAAAGAGGTGATTATGTCAGTTTCAGACAAGTGTTTTCCTATTAATCAATTTATTAATTTTGGAACCAAGAATGTTATTTATGTTATAGCTTGTTCCTTATATCATGTACAGTATGTTGGATGCACTTTGAGATACCTCTCTACCTCTGTACTAGGATCAATGGGCACTACTGTGGAATTTGAAATAAAGGCCAAACTCATACAGATGTTGAACACCTCATCCCGGTTAGATATAAGAAGAAAAAGTTGGGGGATTGAGCATCTAGGTGCTCTGGTATTTTTAAACGGTGTTACATAGAAAATAGTTCACACAGAAATATATGTAAAATTTAACAAAATTTATTGGATAATTATTAATAAAAAAGAGAGGAACAAACATGCAAATTACAAAAAGACCATCCACATAAATACGTGACACATAGTCACAGCATATGACAAACTAGCGTTGGGAGTCGCTCTACTAGTTTCGCTCAATGAGAGCTTCTTCAGGAGTTTGACAATAGACGCAGGACATACTGAAAAATAGAATTTGCATGTGTCAAATGACAATAGATATAAAGCAAGTCCATCAAACACAAGTATAAAGAACAACAAATTTAATAGATAAAAAATATATTGATAAGATGCAAAAATATGAAAAAATAAATATGTGTATACATGTTGATAGTCATGGCCTGAGTAACAGAACATAGCTTACCACAAGACTCAAAGTCGCATAGACGTAGAAGGTCACAAAGGTATAATAAAAAGATTTTCCCCAATTTGAACAGGACCGGCTACTGAGGACAGAGGGACCATTCACAGCATCCAGGCCATAGAGAGCAAAAGATAGTAGAGCAAAATTGAACCTGAAAATTAGGTATAAACAGAAATGAATATCTATAATGATTGAAACACAGACTCCGTGTCTGACCAAAAGGTCAAGAACACCAGAGTAGGAATTCAACAATGTATAGGGCAGCATAAAGAGAGACACATACCTGCAAACAAGCAGGTGTAACATGTATAGTGCCTGTCTTGTTGTTTGGGATGTAAAATTCTCAAGCTTAGTCAATGGCATATATAGCGAGTAGTTACACTTGGACCAAGTCAGCTCCAACTATTAAATGAGTGGGGACATGTCCCATGCTAAAAATGATGGAAGGAAAAAAAGAAAAAATAATCAAAACTACTGTTTACCATATAATTTGTAAGATGCATTTATTATAACTTAGAAATGAGTCTTTGAATGGCCCATAATCTAGGATTAATCTAAATGGAGGGAGGCTTACCTGAGATGATAACAGCGTACTAAGCACCAAGTTGGTGAGATGGCAGCCTCTCCCTTGAACGGGAGTTTGTCCTGACAGTGGTGGCGGTTGAAGACCGCGCTCTTATGCTCACCTACCCAGCGGCGTCTGACGTCACCACCGGGAAGCGGACGTACTATGCATCCGAGGTGCGCATGTCCAGCAGCCAAAGTCACAAGGGTGGCGTCAGGCACGAGGACCGCGCACACCGCGTGTGTGGAGACACCAGCGGGGCTACGTCATCGAGATCCGGCGCGGCCATCTTGGATGAGGGAAAAGCTGCTAGAGATGACTATAACAGTGAGGGAAAGATCTGAGAGGCAGTGACAATCACTGCCAGAATGGAAATCAGTCTGCCCTAAAATGTGGGGGATGCCTGGAATGAGGAACCTGTATGTGCAATTAGTGGGGCGCTCAGACTGACCAGGTGATTGGCATCACACCTGTCTAACGGTGAGCGCCCCGGGCGTCCGTATGGTGAGGAATGTCAGATGGCCCCCCTGTCCCAGCGCGAAGCCCCAAACATGAGGGGGGGAAGAGGAAAAAGCATAACATATTTAAAGTTATTAATGTATTGGAGTTTGTTATAGTGTAAAAAACACTAAAAATATGAGATTTGGAAATAAAGAAAAAAGAAAAATGTATAAATTATATTCCAGAGTGACCTTTAAGCAAATAATGATAATGTACACAGGTAAACCACACGTTAATAAACTGTCAATATTATAAAACGATGCCACTTGAATGAGTCCAAGGGAAGAGTTCAGACAAGCCAGGCCATGGCTTAAACAGACATACCAGTTGCATAGATCATGATACAAAATCTAAATATATCAAATATAGTAAAGCATATTTAATGCATATTCAAAGGAAAAGAGAAAGAAAAGTGAAATTAAAGAAAGGGTTTGAAACTGAAAGCATCATTCAGACCTGGGAATTTCAAAGCTGAGAGATTGTGTATCCATTTTGCCTCCCTTTGAAGCAAAACCTTATCGTAGTCCCCACCCCTCTCACCAGACGGGACATGCTCTAAGGCAAAAAAAATGCATTTTAGAGACATCAAATGAATGATAGAGGCCCATATGATGACTGATAGGAGTCTCCATCCTCTTTTTATTTATGAGGGCAATATGGTCACGAATCCTGTGAAAAAAGGGTCTCTTGGTCTTCCCTATATAGAAGGCATTGCAATCACATTGCATTATATATACAATGCCTATTGATTGACATGTAGCAGAAAAGCGCCGTCTGTAGGCACGTCCATTCGGAAGAACCATAGATTGTGCGGAATGGACATACCTACAAAAATGGCGTCTGCAACATGGTCTGGTACCCCTCGGGTCACGGGAGGGTAAAGATGGAAAAGTATAGTGACTGTGGACCAAACTGTCACGCAGGGAAGTTATAAGTGATTTCAGGATATGGCTTGATATGTTTGGATACCAAGTCATCACTTGTAAGACGGTACCAATATGGATCTGATTTGTTGATGCGGGCCCGTAAATTTAGTAATTAACCGGACCCCCGGATTCGATTTCATAGTTTTAGGATCGTGTAGGAGAGATTTCCTATTGTGTTGTTTAGCACGTACATATGCCTTCTTTATGCATTTATTGCTGTAGCCCCGATCCTGGAAACGGGTCCTGAGCAACTTGGCTTGAACCTCAAAGTCGCTGTTGTTGCTACAATTGCGCCAAAGTCTCAGGTATTGTCCATATGGCACACTGGTGACTAAAGATTTGGGGTGGGAACTCTCCGCATGCAACAAACAGTTGCAGGCGGAGTGCTTCCGAAAAAGGGAAGTGCCTATGGTGCCATCTTCTTGAACAAATATGTTGATGTCAAGGAAATTCAGTTTCATTTGGTCCATCTCGAAGGTGAACTTGAGATTGAATGCATTTACTTCGAGGTTTCCCAAAAAGGATAGAAGGACATCTTTGGGACCAGTCCAGATGAAAAAAATGTCATCAATGAACCTTCTCCAAATTGGGATGTGTTCAAAAAAAGGCTGAAAAACATAGCTGAAAAAGAGCTCACGTTCCCACCCCCCCAGATACAAGTTGGCATAAGAGGGGGCACATTTGGTCCCCATGGCCACCCCTGTATCTGGAGGTAGTGGGACCCTGCAAACAAAAAATATTGTTGGAGAGAATGAACTCCAGAAGATCCAATACAAAGCGATTGTAGGCTTTGGGAGTATCGTGTCCCTCCGAGATGAAGCCCTCGACAACTCACACCCCCAATTGGTGGGGTATAGAGTTTACAAGGCCTCAACATCCAAAGCCACCAATCACGAACCCTTCGGTAGATGGACACCATCAAGGGCCCTGAGAAGGTCCGTGGTGTCCTGTAAATAAGAGGCCAGGCCCTCAACATGTGGCCTAAGGAAGTCGTCCACCAACTGACTGGCCGTTTCAGTTAGCGAACCGTTTCCAGAAACTATTGGCCGTCCAGGGGGACTGAGCAGGTTTTTGTGGACTTTGGGCAAGGCATATAAAGTAGGTACTCGGGGAGAAGATACATTGAGAAACTCCCACGTTTTCTTGGTGATGAGTCCCTCATGATATGCATTGCCCAATAGGTACCGATACCGCGTTTGAATTAGACTGAGGTGACTTGTTGATACCTTCCGGTACCATTCCTTGTTGTTGAGGATGTCCAAAACCATGTTCTCATACCTGGCGGTGTCCATAACCACCAAGTTGCCCCCCTTATCGGAGGGCTTGATGATGATATTCTGGTCCCGTTGTAGGGCTGACAATGCCCTCAATTGGTCATCGTTTAAATTGGATTGAGAGAGATTTAACCACTTGGTCTGGCAAATCTCCTTTGTGACCTGTTTAGTAAAAGCCCAGATATTTGGATTTCCCTGCAGAGCAGGAAACATCCTCGATCTGGGCTTGTAATCCTTGGGTTTGGATTTGGTTAGGGTCAGGCTGGGAACCATATGGGAAAGGGGAGATAAACCGGAGGAAGAGAGGGAGGACGATTGTGGAGATCAGGGTACCTCTAAGTTCTCTAACATGTCTTGTCACTTTTGAAATGTGCATGTAAGAGATATGACCTCTTTCTATTTTCATCATATAGAGACGATGACACTGAATCCTAGAGGAGAGAATCATTGGAAACTGGTTGAGAAAGATGCCCTGTGGATCTTTAGACTACACACCAAGTTTCCCCGGGGCCTACATTTTAAGTGGGATATAAACTTCATACCACAGATGATGACTAATTAGTCGAAACTAGTCGGGTGGACCTGTCTACACGTATCGCTTCCAGTACCTGAATTTCATGCCTTATTAACCATCTCAAATGTGAGTGTTTTATTGCTACTTTTTTATAAATAAATATCTTTCCTTAAGGTATCACGCTATGTGAGCTTTTTTTACTTTCATACGTACCAATACGGATACCGAGCCTTTTGTACATGTTCATGAATTCCTGATCAACATATTGGATGTCCTGTGTGATTGAAGTGGAGTAAATGACCCCTCAGACTTCAGAGTATCCATGTTGGGTTTCATAACCCCCAAGCTTATCTCGACTTGACTGGCATATGCCTTTTCAAGTCTGAGACTTCCGGTAAGCCTCCTTAAACTCACTCTTGGTGGCGGTCTTCACAGCAATCCACATCTGAATTATAGATTTATATCACAAATGAACACTATTTATTGGATTGATCTTCACTTCAACCTAAACAATTGATGAATGATCTCTTCTCTTGGACTTTATTTCATAGATTTTAGTTGTCACAGTTATCACTTATTGTTTTGTTTATTAATATGGGTCATATCAATTCTCACTGTAATGATTCCTTCTATATATAACCACAAGATTTATTGGTTTTATTTGTGGCTCTGCACTGGTTTTGCTTTGGTCTAACACATATTTAACCACATTTTTAGTCACATCTATGTATGGTTTTTTATTGTACATAGACTATCAAAATTAGCGCTACACTTACATTCACTCTTTTTTATTAGTATGTAAAAATATCAGAATGGTCACCGTAGTGTATCTGATCCTAGCGCTCAAGGATAATTAAATGTTAATCTGCTTAGTTAGCTGCCGTTATAAAAAAGGGGTAGTAAATCAAATAAAATTATGTTTCAACAAGTGTAACATTAACAGCGCTGGTGTAAATTATATGAGAACATTACACCTTGGTTATAAATTATATATCCTGCAGAATATAAGCAACAAAAGAGTTACATCAAGATCATACAAAGAGATGACAGCCTGACCCGAAAGGGTTAAAAGTTTCCTCACAAACTCCAAGGTCCACCAGCTGTTATATAACACCAGGGTAAAAGTCACTAAACTTCCCAAGTGAATAAGTTCAAAAACAGCTACAGCAAACTAAACAAAGCAGTAATGTTGATCCAGAACCAGTACGTTTTTCATATGAGTACTCTCTGATGATTCAATCACTGTAGTTCTCCAGTAGATCAGATGTAGTTGCATTTTATACTCCCATCATTGTCTTAGCAGTAACACTCCCCTAAGGTTATGTACTCACCAGACTCTAGATGGTTAAACGCCTGTCAGCTCCTCTCCGAATCTCCAGTCAGCTCCCTTCAGGAAATCCTAAGGCTCTCAGACAGTAAGCGTGTGTGCGTGCAGCAGTGCGGGCATGCAAAACAAAGTAAGCTTCACATAGCATAAAAACCTTTATTAAAATAAAAAAAAAAAAAAATTAAAATTAAAATATGTAGGGGCATATTTAATTTTAATAAAGGTTTTTATGCTATGTGAAGCTTACTTTGTTTTGCATGCCCGCACTGCTGCACGCACACACGCTTACTGTCTGAGAGCCTTAGGATTTCCTGAAGGGAGCTGACTGGAGATTCGGAGAGGAGCTGACAGGCGTTTAACCATCTAGAGTCTGGTGAGTACATAACCTTAGGGGAGTGTTACTGCTAAGACAATGATGGGAGTATAAAATGCAACTACATCTGATCTACTGGAGAACTACAGTGATTGAATCATCAGAGAGTACTCATATGAAAAACGTACTGGTTCTGGATCAACATTACTGCTTTGTTTAGTTTGCTGTAGCTGTTTTTGAACTTATTCACTTGGGAAGTTTAGTGACTTTTACCCTGGTGTTACATAACAGCTGGTGGACCTTGGAGTTTGTGAGGAAACTTTTAACCCTTTCGGGTCAGGCTGTCATCTCTTTGTATGATCTTGATGTAACTCTTTTGTTGCTTATATTCTGCAGGATATATAATTTATAACCAAGGTGTAATGTTCTCATATAATTTACACCAGCGCTGTTAATGTTACACTTGTTGAAACACTCTTTTTTATTGCTTTATCTACAGCAGTGTTGGCGGCTGTTTTTGATACATTTATTTCAGCGCAGTATATCCCCCTTTTTTATAAACTTTCTGCTAAAGTGAGAATATAGCTACTCTGGGCCCACCTTTTGGCAGTTTTTAATATCATTTGCATGGTTGTTCTGATAATTTGAGTGCTGTTTGTGTAAATTGTTATTCTGAAATGTTGGTTTTAGCCCCCCAAAAATGTTGTGTTGTCCGTTATGTGTTAGCAATTAAATTGTGCCTCTGCTCTGAGCTAAGCAGACACTATTTAATTAAATCATGTTAATACATCCCATAACCTGCTGCAACTAAAGCCCTAACCTCAGGTCAGCTCTGAGGAAAAAGGCTTGTCCCTCGATGTTAGCAGACTTTCAACTACTGCTTCATGCTGCAAGTGGTAAAGACGTTTTTTAACTGACCATCCAGGCTCTGGAGATGGGAGGAAACCCCAAGTTTTTGATAGGAGGAGATGTCTGTCGTATTCTTTTTATGAATATTTAAATAAATTCTTTATATTAAATTGGTGTCTAGACCTCTAGGGTGTTGGACAAGCCTCTTTCTTCTCTCTACCTGCATTTGTCTATGGCCTACGCAGCTAGAGTGAGTTGACTGTACTCCATATTGCATGCTGACATGCCTACTTTAGAGGAGGATGAATGTGAGGACTGCCTGGGTTCCTACATCAACACTATGATCTCAGCCAGGGATAGGTTTGTCCAACTCAAGTTCCTCCCTAGGGTATAATATACCCTCCAGCGCTTGGCGACCATTTACAGGTGATACTCGAAAAATTTGAATATCGTGCAAAAGTTAATTTATTTCACTAATGCAACTTAAAAGGTTAAACTAATATGAGATAGACTCATTACATGCAAAGCAAGATAGTTCTAGCCGTGATTTGTCATAATTGTGATGATTATGGCTTACAGCTCATGAAAACCCCAAATCCACAATCTCAGAAAATTAGAATATTACATCCAATCAATAAAACAAGGATTGTACATAGAACAATATAAGACCTGGTTTGGGCCCCTTTTGCAGCAGTTACTGCCTCAATACGGCGTGGCATGGAAGCTATCAGCCTGTGGCACTGCTGAGGTATTATGGAAGACCAGGATGCTTCAATAGGGGCCTTTAGCTCTTCTGCGTTGTTGGTCTCATGTCTCTCATCTTTCTCTTGGCAATGCCCCATAGATTCTCTATGGGGTTCAGGTCAGGCGAGTTTGCTGACCAATCAAGCACAGTAATCCCACGGTCATTGAACCAGGTTTTGGTGCTTTTGGCAGTGTGGGCAGGTGCCAAGTCCTGCTGGAAAATGAAGTCAGCATCCCCATAGAGCTCGTCTGCGGAAGGAAGCATGAAGTGCTCCAAAATCTCCTGGTAGACGGCTGCGTTGACCCTGGACTTAATGAAGCACAGTGAACCAACAGATGACATGGCTCCTCAAATCAACACAGACTGTGGAAACTTCACACTGGACATCAAGCATCTTGCAGTGTGTGCCTCTCTATTCTTCCTCCATACTCTGGGTCCTTGGTTTCCAAATGAGATGAAAAATTTGCTCTTATCAGAAAAGAGGACTTTGGACCACTGAGCAACAGACCAGGTCTGTTTTTCTTTAGCCCAGGTAAGACGCTTCTGACCAGGGATGAGCCGAACACCCCCCTGTTCGGTTCGCACCAGAACCTGCGAACAGACAAAATGTTCGTGTAAACTTTAGAACCCTATTAAATAAAATGGACTCGAACGTTCGAAATCTAAAGTGTTAATTATAAAGGCTAATATGCAAGTTATTGTCCTAAAAAGTGTTTGGGGACCTGGGTCCTGCCCCAGGGGACATGTATCAATGCAAAAAGAAGTTTTAAAAACGGCCGTTTTTTCGGGAGCAGTGATTTTAATAATGCTTAAAATGAAAAAATAAAAGTGAAATATTCCTTGAAATTTCGTACCTGGGGGGTGTGTATGATATGCATGTGAAGTGGCGCATGTTTCCCGTGCTTAGAACTGTCCCTGCAAAAAATGTCATTTTTGAAAGAAAAAAAAAGTCTTTTAAAACTGACTCGCGGCTATTAATGAATTGTCGGCTCCCAGCAATACATACAAAAGTCATTGATAAAAAAAAAAAAAAAAAAAAAGCGTGGGGGTTCCCCAGAATTCAATTACCAGGCCCTTCAGGTCTGGAATGGATATTAAGGGGAACCCCGCCGCAAATTAAAAAAAAATTTGACGTGGGGTTCCCCCAAATATCCATTCCAGGCCCTTCAGATCTGGCATGGATTTTAAGGGGAACTCCACCCCAAATTTTAAAAAAATGGCGTGGAGTCCCCCTAAAAATCCATACCAGACCCCTTATCCGAGCACGCAACCTGGCCGGCCGCAGGGGAAAAGGGGGGGACGAGAGAGTGCCCCCCCCTCCCTCCTGAACTGTACCAGGCCACATGCCCTCAACATGGGGAGGATGTCCCCATGTTGATGGGGACAAGGGCCTCATCCCCACAACCCTTGCCCGGTGGTTGTGGGGGTCTGCGGGCGGGGGGCTTATCGGAATCTGGAAGACCCCTTTAACAAAGGGGACCCCCAGATCCCGGCCCCCCCTATGTGAATTGGTAAGGGGTACATTGTACCCCTACCATTTCACGAAGAAAGCGTAAAAAAATGTTTAAAAAAACACACAAACACCTTGAAAAAGTCCTTTATTTAAAAAAAAAAACAAAAAACATTCCAGCAGTGAAATCCAGTGTCCCGCGGCGATCCCGATGTCCAGCGCTGTCCTTCATTGGTTGTGCCTGAGCGGACCTGATGGGGAACTCCCTCTCAGTATTTTAAATGTATAGACCCGCCCCTTCTAAAGTTCCCCATCAGGTCCGCTCAGCGGACGAGATGCGGAACATGAGAAGGGGCGGGTCTATACATGTATTACCAAAGTGAGAGCAGTCCCCCATCAGGTCCGCCCCCTCGGTATGTCGGACCCGCCTACGTCATTGGCTTGAGCGGGGAACTTCCTTCACTATGTAAATTTAAATTACACAGTGAAGGAAGTTCCCCGCTCAAGCCAATGACGTAGGCGGGTCCGACATACCGAGGGGGCGGACCTGATGGGGAACTGCTCTCACTTTGGTAATACATGTATAGACCCGCCCCTTGTCATGTTCCGCATCTGGTCTGCTGAGCGGACCTGATGGGGAACTTTAGAAGGGGCGGGTCTATACATTTAAAATACTGAGAGGGAGTTCCCCATCAGGTCCGCTCAGGCACAACCAATGAAGGACAGCGCTGGACATCGGGATCGCCGCGGGACACTGGATTTCACCGCTGGAATGTTTTTTTTTTTTTTTTTTTTTTAAATAAAGGAATTTTTCAAGGTGTTTGTGTGTTTTTTTAAACATTTTTTTACGCTTTCTTCGTGAAATGGTAGGGGTACAATGTACCCCTTACCAATTCACATAGGGGGGGCCGGGATCTGGGGGTCCCCTTTGTTAAAGGGGTCTTCCAGATTCCGATAAGCCCCCCGCCCACAGACCCCCACAACCACCGGGCAAGGGTTGTGGGGATGAGGCCCTTGTCCCCATCAACATGGGGACATCCTCCCCATGTTGAGGGCATGTGGCTTGGTACGGTTCAGGAGGGAGGGGGGGCCGCTCTCTCGTCCCCCCCTTTTCCCCTGCGGCCGGCCAGGTTGCGTGCTCGGATAAGGGGTCTGGTATGGATTTTTAGGGGGACTCCACGCCATTTTTTTTTTATTTGGGGTGGAGTTCCCCTTAAAATCCATGCCAGATCTGAAGGGCCTGGAATGGATATTTGGGGGAACCCCACGTCAATTTTTTTTTAAATTTGCGGCGGGGTTCCCCTTAATATCCATTCCAGACCTGAAGGGCCTGGTAATTGAATTCTGGGGAACCCCCACACTTTTTTTTTTTTTTTATCAATGACTTTTGTATGTATTGCCGGGAGCCGACAATTCATTAATAGCCGCGAGTCAGTTTTAAATGCATTTTTTTCTTTCAAAAATTACATTTTTTGCAGGGACAGTTCTAAGCACGGGAAACATGCGCCACTTTACATGCATATCATACACACCCCCCAGGTACGAAATTTAAAGGAATATTTCACTTTTATTTTTTCATTTTAAGCATTATTAAAATCACTGCTCCCGAAAAAACGGCCGTTTTTAAAACTTCTTTTTGCATTGATACATGTCCCCTGGGGCAGGACCCCGGTCCCCAAACACTTTTTAGGACAATAACTTGCATATAAGCCTTTATAATTAGCACTTTAGATTTCTCCCATAGATTTTTCGAATTTGCCGCGAACACCCCAATTTGTTCGCTGTTCGGCGAACAGGCAATGTTCGAGTCGAACATGAGTTCGACTCGAACTCGAAGCTCATCCCTACTTCTGACATTGTGTGTTGTTCAGGAGTGGCTTGACAAGAGGAATATGACATTTGAAGCCCATGTCCAGGATCCGTCTGTGTGTGGTGGCTCTTAATGCACTGACTCCAGCCTCAGTCCACTCCTTGTGAAAGTCCCCAACACTTTTAAATGGCCTTTTCCTGACAATCCTCTCCAGGCTGCGATCATCCCTGCTGCTTGTGCACCTTTTTCTTCCACACTTTTCCCTTCCACATAACTTTCTATTAATGTGCTTTGATACAGCACTTTGGGAACATACAACTTCTTTTGCAATTACCTTTTGAGGCTTAACCTCCTTATGGAGGGTGTCAATGATGGTTTTCTGCACAACTGTCAGGTCAGCAGTCTTTCCCATGATTGTGATTCATGCGGAACCAGACTGAGAGACCATTTAAAGGCTCAGGAACCCTTTGCAGGTGTTATGGCTTAATTAGCTGATTAGAGTGGGACACTTTGAGCCTAGAATATTGCACCTTTTTTACAATATTCAAATTTTCTGAGATTGTGGATTTGGGGTTTTAATGAGCTATAAGCCATAATCATCACAATTATGACAAATCACGGCTTGAACTATCTTGCTTTGCATGTAATGAGTCTATCTCATATATTAGTAGAAAGAAAGAGGTAGGGTTGGGACTTTAATTGAGGCATGTGGGTGTATATGATAATATATATGGAATGTAAATAACTTGAGTGTCACAATCCCCTGGGGGTAATTCATGATAGTAATGTTAGTAAACATAGTTCAATAGTATAATAAGGCATTTATGATGTAAAAATACAATCATAAAAAATCGACATAAATTGATATAATAATAATTAATTTATTGATACAAACTTGATTACTAAACATGATTTATGACAAACATTACATTTCATAGCAAGAAACAAATAAATGCAAATAAAAAATTGAAAATATATAATATATACATAATTCACATAATGAGCACAGATGGAAAACATGATTGGTTAGAATTACTGGAGCAAGCGTGGCTTGGCATCCCTGGGTGAGCACTCAATGCGTTTCATGGCCTTTTGCCAATCGTCAGGAGTTGGATACATGGGTTGAACTATAAACTAATGGAATAATTGATAAATTTAATAGCTAGCTATGCATTCTATCCTAAAGGTAAAAGTAGGGACAATTCCTTTATTAATTACAAAGTAGCCCATGGATTGAAATTGGCTACATGGGTGGGGTTAAGCGGTGGTCTGGTGTGAGTAAACTCCCCTGGGACTGAGGCAGGGAGTAGCCAAATAGAGACCAAGGCAGAAAGACAACCACGGGGCCAGGCCGACGGTCACTGTTATGCGCGTATCAGGTGCCTGCCATGTACTGTGTAACAGAAGGAAGAGAAGAAAAAATGAATGGAAAAGGAGTGAAAAAATATGAAAAATTGTGTATATAAAGTGACTTTGTGGATATGTGGAATGAGAAGTGAAAAATGTGAATAAATAAAATTATATACAAACCTAGAAATATGTGTGGTTGATACAAATATAATAATTATATTGGATGTGAAGTGAGTAAGTATTAATGTGTTAGTGTATGTGAATGTGTGGTGTATGTGAATGTGTGCCTCAGTCCCGGGGGAGATTACTCACACCAGACCACCGCTTAACCCCACCCTTGGAGCTGATTTCAATCCATGGGCTACTTTGTAAGTAGTAAAGGAATTGTCCCTACTCTTTACCTTTAGGATAGAATGCATAGCTAGCTATTAAATTTATCAATTATTCCATTACTTTATAGTTCAACCCATGCATCCAACTCCTGACGATTGGCAAAAGGCCATGAAACGCATTGAGTGTTCATCCAGGGATGCTAAGCCACGCTTGCTCCAATAATTCTAACCAATCATGTTTTCCATCTGTACTCATTATGTGAATTATGTATATATTATATATTTTCTATTTTTTATTTGTTTCTTGCTATGAAATGTAATGTTTGTCACAAATCATGTTTAGTAATCAATTTTGTATTAATAAATGAATTATTATTATTATATCAACTTATGTTGATTTTTTATGATTGTATTTTTACATCATAAATGCCTTATTATACTATTGAACTATGTTTACTAACATTACTATCATGAATTACCCCCAGGGGATTGTGACACTCAAGTTATTTACATTCCATACATATTATCATATACACCCACATGCCTCAATTAGCCACTTCCATACAGGGCATTTTCACCCCCTTCCTGCTCAGACCAATTTTTTGTTTTCAGCTCTGTTGCACTTTGAATGACAATTGCGCGGTCATGCAACACTGTACCCAAATGAATGTTTTTTCCCCCCACAAATAGAGATTTCGTTTGGTGGTATTTGATCATCTCTGCGTTTGAACAAAAGAAGAGCGACAATTTGGAAAAAAACACGATATTTTTTACTTTTTGATTTAATAAATATCACAATTTTTTTTTAATTTTTCCTCAGTTTAGACCGATATGTATCTTTCTACATATTTTTGGTAAAAAAAATCGCAATAAGCGTATATTGATTGGTTTGCGCAAAAGTTATAGCGTCTACAAAATAGGGGATAGATTTATGGCATTTTTATTTATTTATTTATTTTTACTAGTAATGGCGGCGATCTGCGATTTTTATTGTGACCGTGACATTGCGGCGGACACATCGGACACTTTTGACACATTTTTGGGACCATTCACATTTATACAGCGATTAGTCCTATAAAACTGCACTGATTACTGTGTAAATGTGACTGGCAGGGAAGGGGTTAACACTAGGGGGCGCTGAAGGGGTTAATACGTTCCCTATTGAGTGATTCTAACTGTAGGGGGAGGGGACTCACAAGGGGAGGAGACCGATGTGTGTTCCTCTGTACTGGGAACACACATCGGTCTCCTAACCTCTGACAGGAGGTGGATCTGTGTGTTTACACACACAGATCCACACTCCTGCCGTGATCGCGGGCAATCGCGGGTGCCCGGCGGACATCGCGGGCATGCGCATCGGGTCACGAGCCCCCTAGACGGCCGGGAAGAAAAGACGTCATATGACGCCCGCCTGGAAGGAGGGAGGGTTCCTGCTGGCGTCATATGACTAAGGCCCGGTAAGGAAGGGGTTAAAGTCCCAACCCTATCTCTTTCTTTCTACCTATATATGCAGGGATGGAGGCATGTTGGTGTTTAGTTCTAGGTTGAGACAGGTCATACCCATTTTTTTAGCCTATCTCATATATCAGTTTCACCTTTGAAGTTGGATTAGTGAAATAAATGAACTTTTGCACAATATTCTAATTTTTCGAGTATCATCTGTATCTGTCTGTTTCCTCGGCCTGCCTGAGATGTCAGACATCGAAGGCCTCATTCTTACATATGGTGTGTTCTTGTGCATCCTTACAGCTGTTCTGGTTACAGGTGGTATCTGATGTTAATGCGGTGTGATTTGACTCTTGGATGGGACCCCAAGGTTCTACTGTTAAATGTTTTTGATGACTCTCATATGAACAGATATGTTAAACCTTTTATTTGTTATACCTCATTTTACTCATGCAGAGAGATACACTTATGCTGGAAATCCTCTCAGCCTCTTAAGGTTACTTCCTGGTAGGCTTGTGCAATTCGTTTCGTAACGAATCAAAATTCGTCCGAATTTAGCAACTTTCGGACATTCGGAAGCATTCGAATTTCCGAACAAAGCAATTACGAATAAAACCGAATCCGAAATAAATTATACCGCAAAATAGCGAATGCCCGAATGTCTTCGGCATAATTCGTTATGAAAAAACTTACGAATGTACAAATCCATTGGAAACACAATAACACTCACTCTGCTCTGCTCTCTGCTTCTCCTTCACCGTGCTGAACTCCCTCTCAAAATGGTGTACAGGGGCGGAGGCTATAGCCGCATGTAAAAAACGAAAGTAAAATACGAGATTTCTAATCCATTCGAAGCACAATAACACTCTGCTCTGCTCTCTGCTTCTCCCTCACCGTGCTGAACCCTCTCAAAATGGTGTACAGGGGCGGAGGCTATAGCCGCATGTAAAAAACGAAAGTAAAATACGAGATTTCGAATCGTTACAAATAACCGCTATGTATTTCGAAAAGTACAAATCCATTCGAAGCACATTAGGCATAATAGTCAGCGTCGTCGTGAGAGAGACACAGAAAATTACGAATCAACGAACCCAAAAAAAGTTACGAAAGTAGGAGTTGTGTCCAGAATCAACGAAAAACAACGTACTCTACCGAAAGTACGAATTATAAAGCAACAAAAAATTCAACGAAAAATGTCGCTTGCAAAAATACGAATGAGTCCGAACACGAAAAATCCCGTCTAGCAAAATTACGAATGATTACGAATCAACAGGACCGGAAAGAAACGAACCGAAACGGAACGAATTTTTCCGTTGTGCACAAGCCTACTTCCTGGCACTCTGCTGTGAATCGGGTGCTACCTTTGTACAAACTTACCTACCTTAACCAAAAGTGCCCTAAGAAGTTTGATAAAGTTTGGTCCGCCTGGATAGATTCCCAGGGTACAGGGGCGGATTGATGACTGTAACCTGTCTTTTCTGCTAATGTTGAGCACTTACTAGTCCTCACCAGCTGGGTATCTATGTTTGGTGATTGCTATGTTGCTTTTTCTAAGTATTTTCACTTTGTCCCCACCTCCTTCCCTCTTTTTATTTCTTCCTTACCCCTTATTCCTTTCCTTATGGATCTGGGGATTTACCCTTCCTTTCTCTGCTTTCATCTGCTTTTCTTTATCCTTGTACTCCCCTCCCCCTTAGGTATGTCGCATAACTTTAGCAGCCAAGTATGGAACTTTTATCCCCATGTTCTATGGCTTATGTCTGTTGCTTTTGATGTTTTCAGTATGTACCTATGGCTTTTCTCTGTTGAATGCACTGCTTTGACCGTGTTCTTGTGCCTGTTACCTCAATAAAAATATTTTTCTGTAAAAAAAAATGGTGTCTGAAGGTTTTGTTCCCCACCTTCAATACCATATTCTTCTGGGTCCAGGTCCTGTCATCTTCTTTTATTATAAGGCAATATTTTCAAAGTAAGAAAGCAGAGAAAAATTCTATAGCTTAGGAAATGAAAGTTATTCCCAAATAAATCTGCCTACAGTGGAAATGTAAAAATTTCACAGTTTGTGATGTTGTGGAGATTTTTATGGAGATGTATTTAATATGTATTGTCATAGTGTCACCCAGTGTTAGTACTTCCGCAACCCGCTCTAAAAGAGCTGATTGGGGTAGTCTGAGGCTGGTTGAATCCCGTCTGATAGGGGAAAACGTCTTGAGGTTGGAGTGTGATGTTTGCAGGGTGCGGATATGTCCACCGACGAGGGGCCCTCTGTGCATTAGCACGGACGATCGTTGAGGAGGGGATGTCCTCGCTCTGCAACAACATCATTGGTTATAAGCGGATGCGCGCTCTTGTCTCTGCTGTGTCTGATCAACATTGATTGGGATTCGTAGTGCGCATCTGCAGATAGCCTTCCTCCCCCATTCAATAATAGTATAATCTTAATATGCGTTATTCTATGGAATAGCGCAGAATAAGAATTCCTATCAATGCTAACTTTAGCCATCATATGTTATTGTATTCATTGTATGTATTATTGTATTGAATCCTTTAAGCCATATTTCTTGAGTGGGATTCATGTATGGCATCTCCTGTTGGAAGGAATGTCCAGGTATTGCCATTTTCCTGTGTGGAAGGGACATCCTGTGAGGTCCCCGCCCATGGGGGAGGGGATTGGTTGCTGCAGCCAATAACCTCCTGTGTGAGATCTTTTGAGTTTAATAAAAGCCTATGATTAGGCGTCGGCTAGGCAGTCATGCTGGTCTGCCATGAGATGAGAACATAAGCTGTGTGATGCTGCCTTCTTGTGATGTATGGGACGTATGAATGGTGAGTGGATCTTAGCAAACTTAACCTAAAAATAGCATTATTGCAAAAAGATGAATCTAAAGTGTGTGCTTATAGAGCACAGGAAATATGGGCTGTGTGCTCTGTACACAACAGCCTAGAAATTCCACAACAGTAAATGGCGACTCTGATTGGACCAATTGCGGCCTCTTTGAGCATCACATCAGCAGAGGGGGGAGAGTGGACCTGCGATGTGATGCGCGAAGAGGCTGTACTTTGTAAAAGAACAAACAATTTTCGTCTTTTTGAAATAATTCTGTTTGCAGTACGAGAGATGTGTGTGTGATTTTGTCATGGATCGTATGCCTGTGAATTTGATTGTTTGTGCCTGTGTGGGTATGCCTGGGTGTGCCTGGATGTTTGTGTGAGAGAAGCTGAAAATGGCTGCCCCCATGAGGTTTAGCGGGGGAGGGGCAGGCAGCATGGCTATCACTGCCAACATGTTTGAAAGTTGTGTATATCTGACTTTCCAATTTTCAGAACAAAGTTGTGTGTATTGTTTGAGCCTGTGTGAATGCTGATGGAAACTGTATATTGTGTATGAAATGAAGGTATAGATGTGGGATTATTCAGCCTGCAATGTGTTTGGTTGAGCTTTCTGTATTTCTCAGAGGCTTGTTTGTGAGCCCTGTGCTTGAATGGGGGAAGTGCTTGCCCACTGTTTTGTGTTGCAGGGGCTGTGCCCTGAGGGAAGGAATCTCTAAGCAAACATGTAGGACAACAATATACTGTATGTGTGTAGTGTTTGTGATTTCTATGAAAAATAGAAATGGATAGATTGTGATTTTTGTAGGGGACAAAGACACATGTCTCCATAAGTGTAAAAATATTTTAACAAAAGTGTTTGGTTTTTAAGTTGAAAATTCCTGCCGCATATTCAAGTGGCCAGGCATTGTTGGAAGCCAGACAATAGTAGCTGTTTGTTGAAAGGAATACGCCCTTTGAATGGTTGCAGGCTGTTTTGGATGCTAGCATTGAGGAGTTATATTTCTCAATGGCTTGTTATGGAAGCTGATGCCACAGTGTGTATATGAACTTTATGTAGAGAAAAGTGTTGTTTTAATGTTGTGCATGTAACTTAAATTTTTTGAATGTGCTGTTTAGTTGGCCAAAGGGTTTAAGTTTGTAAGTGTACACGTGGTCCTTGTAGAGTGTAGCTGACACCTTTTCAGTGGATTTTGATGATAATTTAGAAAAATCTCAATGGTGTAGTCTGTCTTTGTGGAGAAAAACATTTTTGATTTTCTTTTGACGTCCCATGCTGGTTTTGGCGGGAAAAAGTAATGGCGCCATTCTTGGCTTTTGTTAGCCTTGCAGGTTTGTCTCCCATTTTGAGGCACAGTTTTTCCTTAGCCTGTGGGTATCCTATAAGGGAAGGTGCAGCCACCTTTCCTTTGGGTATGATATCATGTGACCATGCTGTGGCATTCGTCAGCTATGTTGCTGGTGGAATTTCTCAGCTTTTGGGGCAGATTTTGATGTTTGGTGCGAATTGGGTAGTGCGTTTTTTTCTGCGTTGGAACCTGGTAGAGGCCATTTGTGTTTTTCTTTGTGTGGGGGAACCCATGTGGTGTTCATTGTGATGTCCCATGCTGGTTTTGGCGGGAAAAATTGCATGCGTTAATGGCGCCATTGTTGTCCATGAGGTGTGCGGTGTTCATCCACCATTTTTCTGTCCTGGCTTGTCGGCCATCTTGAGAGATGTTTGCAGTTTGAGATAGGAAGTTCCAGTTTAGCAAACACGGCTCCTGAATATGCTGTATTGGCATTTGTTGATCGGCGCAGTTTTCTTCTGTTTTATGCGTTTACAGTTTGACCTGTGCACTGCTGGGAAGAGTAGTGAGACACCAGGGTGACATACTGAGAGACTGGTTTTTGTTTAATGAATTTGCTGGTTTAAATTGTTTTTCTAAGCATCGCCTTTTGAGTTGAGTAGAGTGGTATCTTGAAATATCACGGTCTTACCCCGAGGGGCCACGACACGCTTGCGGACACACACACATGCTGGGGCCTATTTATGGATGGGATCTGGCTGACCTACCAGCAGTTGGAGTGTGGGGGGAGGCCAACGCAGAGACAGGGACAACATGCAAACTCCATGCAGATGGTGTTAGGAGGAAGGTTTCTCTGTTTTCTCTTAAGTGAATGTAAGCTATTGCAGGGTCAGCTGACTTTGCAGTATATGAGCGGCGGTTTTTTTGCATTGGATTTTGGTTTTAAGAAAAACTTCACTTTACACTGAATTTTGATAGATTGTAAGACTAACAGAGTTTTTGTACAATGATGTGTTTTTATGTTTAAATATTTGGGAGTTTCCCAGAGGGCAATTCATTTTTTGGAACTTGTACTGTATAGCCATCTTTTGGCAGGAGTTTGTATTTTGAGTCCCAACTTATGGTCTGACTTCTAGGGAATGTGGGTCAGGGGGGATTCCCTCCCATTTGCAAAGGGGGTTTACTCCATCATTTCCTTGACAAGGTTTTAAATGGTTGAAATATATATGATGTGTAGCCATGGATTTTTTTGAAGTCTTGATAGACAAGGCGATTAGGGCTAAGGCCTCCCCTCCCCCTCCCTCTTCCTGAACAATTGATATGTAAATAAACCAGTTTGGGTTTTTTAAGTAGCTGAGCATAACCGGAAGTTTCTTTTCAGCATTTATATATCAGCAGAAAGTTGGTGGGAGGAGCTTGGGGTTGTCTGAAAGGTTGGCAATGAGATTTGTGCTTGGAAGGAAAATGGAAAGCATTTTGGCGTTTAAAAGTGTTTTTATATTTTGTTCCAGTTTTGTACTGTAATACAGTTTTGGGTAGAGAGCAAACGGGGGCATCACCATTATTGTAACATCTAGATACAGAGAGAAGCCACATTGTTCTGCAGGTGGTAAACTGGCGTAAGTGTTCTGTGTGGTTTAGTCTGACAACGCAGTGTATGGGTGTATAGCGGAAAATGCTTGTGTATGCATGCACTGTGAGGGATAGAGGCCTAATTCGGGGGTTGATCTGTGGTTGTTGTAGTTCCAAAAGTGTTGGGACAACAAGCCATAGAGTTGATGCCTCGGTTAGGGTTTCTAGTTGGAGGACTTGACCATATAGTGGTTGTAGTTCTTCAATTCACCGTATAAGAAGACACCGGGCGGTGATCTCCGAAAATGGGTGCAACGGTTTAACCTGGACGCAGGTTTAAGACGATAAGCCGATTCGAATCGCCATGGACACAAGGAGGTCTGTGCAAAGGGAAGGAATGGAGGCTTCCCATAGTCAGACGGTCACACAGTGCACAAAGCCTAGTTTTGGGGCAAAGGCCTTTGAACCCCAAAAAGATTAACATAGGTGGTCCAAGGATACTATTTTCGGTATCCCTCTGGAATGGATGTAGTTCAGCTGCGGCTTCAGAAATCTGTAATGATGAGGAACGGTGGCTCATGCCCGTTTGTTTGAACTTTGTATGGCTGGTCCATGAAGGTTCTCGAGCTGCTCTCATGTTTGTCCCATTGTTTTTGTTTTTTTTCTATTGCTGAAAGAGTGAAGGGAGAATTCTGGCTGTTTTTGTTTTTTTCATTTGTGGTTTTGGAAACTGGGAAGTATTTCCCCCACGTTTGTATCTGAATGTTTGTATGTAGTAACATGAATATGTTCGAACTTACCGCGGCGATCCTTCGATGCGTCGCGGCTGTTGTATGTTTGTAGGAACGGGAAAAGTAAGGGTTACAGAGGGTTTTGTTTGAATCGGTTTTGAAAGAATGTCATTGACAATTTACCATTCTTTGCAGTTTAAATATGAAGGATAGAGTAATGATTTTGCTTATAAGTATTTTTCAGGTCCAAGGAGTTTGTACACAGAGAACAGGTGTATGTAGACAGCGGTACATATGGATAAATATGAGTCTAAGGGAGGTAAAAGTATCATAGGCTATTTCATTGTTTCTTTTTTCCTGCACCACGCATTTCTTCCTTCAGTCTGTAATGAGGAAGAAAAGGGTGATAAATGTAAGAGTGACAGTTTTTTTTTTTGTCAAACGAATAATGTTAACCTCTGTAATTCTAACCAAGTTTGTGCCAAGACTGTCTTTCTTTGATAGAATTTGAATCGGCAAGCAGCAGTCTGGTGAAGTAGGTTCCCATCCCAGAGGCTAAGAACCTTTTGTCAATGGTTCCAGGTATTGTAAGCCACGCACAGGTTATGCAGTGACCACAGTCCCGATGTCTGGGTTATTGTCATATGAGGGTTGTTTGGAGGTCAATCAAAACCAGGGTCGTACTCTCCTCATTAGCTGTCACTTATATTGTCGGCTGATGGGGGAGGTGCGATCGTTGTGACATGAACTTCAAAATGTCCACCACAGGGTTCACGAGTCCCTCCTGGACCCTGACTTAATAATCAGTTTACATTCTTTCCAACCAGGTGACTGGGTCGTTGTAAAGAAGCTTGAGGGATGAGACCACGCCAGCCACTGCAAGAAGCGGCTCAACCACACCAAAGAATGAGGAGTATCTTTGTTTATTTATATTTTTGTTGTTTGGTAAATTTTAGCGAGGGTAACGGTGAAAAGCATCCCAAGTTATTATGTAAAGTGTATGTCCTGACTAGCTCAGAAAGCGAACAGGACCGATGGTCTGTTCTGAGTCTTCACCAAGTTTTAGTCCCCAGCGATGACAGCGGTACATGCCATTTATGATGTTATTATGGGTATGAGGAGTTTTGACAAACTAGTGAAGACTCCAAACAGACACTTGTCAATGGAATCTAACGATGCATTTTTAGAGGGTAAAATTGGTTAGTTTTAATGGCTCTGCCTCTTGTCGGTTTGGGTATCTAGGCAGCCCACAAGTGTGTTTGAACTTTAGTTTGGTGTTTATGCGGATCTGCAGCTTATAAAGGTAATTCCCCCAAAGCAAGAGGTTCATGCGTGATGGTGAAGCTGTCCCAACATCTTAGGTCGTGGCCGATCGCGAGGATCTGATGGCGCAGGAAATTAAGAATGGCAGGGACAGCTAGAAGGGATTTGTTCACCAACCCCGACCAGGTCTGGGCATGGTGTCCTGCATGTACAAGGTGGGGGGGCTCGGGCTTGGGATATGATTGAACAATTCTCATCCGTTAAGGATAGGGTTCTTCATGTAATTGTTGAAGCCAGAGCTGTAGCTAAGTGAAAGTTGGGAGTCTATTTTAAGGGTCTGGGAATCTTTGGGGACCTAATTTTTATTTTACAGCGGATCATGGTTAAAGGAAGTGGGAATATATATACTCATGTCGTTTTTATTTCTATTCTTTCTATGTCGTGACGAGGTGCTCCTGTTGCCTGATTTGACGCGTGACCAGAGTTTCCTTGATGAGACGCCCCGAAGCCGGACCCACATACAAGACACAGAGGATCACGGATGGATCGGCGATTACTACAGCTCACCATGTCGTGTCCTCCTTTATAAGTCATGCCCCTGAAGAGTAGAGTCTACATGTCAAGCCGTGTTTTCCTTTTTATGGACTAAGGACTGATTCATTTCCAGGTGTAAGAAGCAGATCAACTTTCATCGATGGACACATGGGGTGCATATGACAAAAAAGGGAGGACTGTTGTGGAGATTTTTATGGAGATGTATTTAATATGTATTGTCATAGTGTCACCCAGTGTTAGTACTTCCGCAACCCGCTCTAAAAGAGCTGATTGGGGTAGTCTGAGGCTGGTTGAATCCCGTCTGATAGGGGAAAACGTCTTGAGGTTGGAGTGTGATGTTTGCAGGGTGCGGATATGTCCACCGATGGGGGGCCCTCTGTGCATTAGCACGGACGATCGTTGAGGAGGGGATGTCCTCGCTCTGCAACAACATCATTGGTTATAAGCGGATGCGCGCTCTTGTCTCTGCTGTGTCTGATCAACATTGATTGGGATTCGTAGTGCGCATCTGCAGATAGCCTCCCTCCCCCATTCAATAATAGTATAATTTTAATATGCGTTATTCTATGGAATAGCGCAGAATAAGAATTCCTATCAATGGTAACTTTAGCCATCATACGTTATTGTATTCATTGTATGTATTATTGTATTGAATCCTTTAAGCCATATTTCTTGAGTGGGATTCATGTATGGCATCTCCTGTTGGAAGGAATGTCCAGGTATTGCCATTTTCCTGTGTGGAAGGGACATCCTGTGAGGTCCCCGCCCATGGGGGAGGGGATTGGTTGCTGCAGCCAATCACCTCCTGTGTGAGATCTTTTGAGTTTAATAAAAGCCTATGATTAGGCGTCGGCTAGGCAGTCATGCTGGTCTGCCATGAGATGAGAACATAAGCTGTGTGATGCTGCCTTCTTGGGATGTATTGGACGTATGAATGGTGAGTGGATCTTAGCAAACTTAACCTAAAGATAGCATTATTGCAAAAAGATGAATCTAAAGTGTGTGCTTATAGAGCACAGGAAATATGGGCTGTGTGCTCTGTACACAACAGCCTAGAAATTCCACAACAGTGAGTGGTATAGATACTGTAACTAAACTTTAAATTTTGTTTAGGTGTTTTAAATATATTCTAATGATGGTGTTGGTTTACTATTTTCACATTTAGTGAGAAATTTATATAAGGGTAAGATTGGCGCTGCTGAGTGTTACGAATGTGACAGAGTATGTTAATAAAAATCCTTGGAAGATTAAATAAAATATAGAATGAAAAAATAAAAAAATAAATAATAAAATGAAAACAATGAAAAAAATTGGACTGTCACTTTAAGACATCATCATATAAGGTGCAAATGTATTAAATGTGCAAAAACAATTAATAAAGTGTTAAAAAAAAACTGATCATTGAGTATGTGTTGAACAAGTGTCCATTTCTTTAGTAATTCCAAAGTGCATAGATCAGCAAAAGAACATCAACATATAGAATCCATTGAATTTTAAAGTTCATAAAAAATTGTGGTAAAGTGAAAAAGTTATTTTAAATCGACAAATTTGGTGACTCTTCACACATGCTCCCCCCTCAGGTCCGCACTCACCAAAGGGATGTACCCCTGCAGGGGTAAAAGGCCTCACAATGGAGTCAGCTCTTTGTCCCACGTTCCCTCTTTGACATCCACGATCGTTCAATGCACTGACATATAGATGGATAAGAAAAAAGGGGATCCCATTGTGTAAATCTGTAAGTAAAAGTTTATTGCATAAAAGTTTAGTAAAAAAGCACTGTCATCGGTGCCAAAAGGTAGTACATGATTTGCGTTCCACAGACCAGAAACCCCAAAGCCGGAAGTGACGCTGTAAGCTTCGCCCGCTTACATACATACACACATACATACATTATATATATATATATATATATATATATATATATATATATACACACACACACACACACACACGCATGCATGCATGCATGCATACATACATACATATGTTAAGCATATTTCATGAGTTACATATATTTTGAAGCACAGAATAAAAAACTTCAATGAGATTTGAAAAAGAACGTTGATCAAAATTAGAGAATATTTTCAGTAGGGATGAGCCGAACACCCCCGGGTTCGGTTCGCACCAGAACCCGCGAACGGACCGAAAGTTAGCACGAACGTTAGAACCCTATTAAATACAATGGATGCGAACGTTCGAAATCTAAAGTGCTAATTATAACGACTAATATGCATGTTATTGTCCTAAAAAGGGTTTGGGAACCCGGGTTCTGCACCAGGGGACATATATCAATGCAAAACGAAGTTTTAAAAACGGCCGTTTTTCGGGAGCAGTCATTTTAATGATGCATAAAGTAAAAAAAAAAGTCAAATATTCCTTTAAATATCGTACCTGGGGGGTGTCTAAAGTATGCCTGTGAAGTGGCACGTGTTTCCTGTGTTTAGAACTGTCCCTGCACAAAATAAAAATTTCTAAAGGAAAAAAAGGCATTTAAAACTGCTTGCGGCTTTAATGTAATGTCTGGTTCCGGTAATATGGATGAAAATCTTTGAGAAAAATGGCATAGCTACCCCATCACCCCCCCCACCCCAGCCCATTACCAGCCCCTTTGGGTCTTGTATGGATATTAAGGGGAACCCCGCACACAAAATAAAAAAGGCCCTATATACTCTGAACAGCAGTATACAGGCGGTGCAAACAAGACAGGGACTGTAGGTTTGTTCTTAAGTAGAATCTGTTTGTAATTTTGAACAGGTACATTGTTTAAGTGTAGCTCCAGACAAAAAATCTATTTTTAAGCTTTTTGGAAAACATTCGGAAGGGTTATCACCCCTGTAACATTTGTTTTGCTGTCTGTGCCCCCTGTTCAGAACATTTCACCTCACTTTCCGTCCCAATGACAACTCTTTTTGAAAAGTGGGGTTTTTATTGACACAAGGATTGGTGATAAAGCATCAGTAGAGAGGAGACACCTTTTTCCCATATTAACTCTTACAGGAGAGAATTTCCCTTCCTAGGGGTAGATTTCCTCTCACTTCCTGTTGTCTCCTTCCGTTTGCAAGTAGGAGTCGTTTGTAAGTTGGATGTTTGAAAGTAGGGGCCTGCCGTATATACTCTGCAGAAATTTGCCCCTTAGGTGTCACAGTTACTCTTGGTGGGCGCTGGAACGCCCTGCTGTGAACTATTAGATCAAGAATTGTAATTGCATGCCCCTGTTGAACAGGGGCTGAAAAATTGGGCCTTTGATGGTGGTGGTGGTGGTGGTGGTGGTGTTGCCACAACACTGTAAGGCCTCACAGTTACTCTTGGTGGGCGCAGGAATGGGTCCTGCTGTGAATTATTAGATCAAGAATTATAATTACATGCCCCTGTTGAACAGGGGCAGAGAAATTGGGCCTTAGGCACTGGTGCCACAACACTGCAACCCCTCACAGATACTGTACTTGGAGCACAGCAATGAGCCCTGTTGCAAAGTATTGCATCAAAAATTGTAATTACACGCCCCTGTTGAACAGGGGCAGAAAAATTGGGCCTTAGGCACTGGTGCCACAACACTGCAACCCCTCACAGATACTGTACTTGGAGCACAGCAATGAGCCCTGTTGCAAAGTATTGCATCAAAAATTGTAATTACACGCCCCTGTTAAACAGGGGCTGAAAAATTGGGCCTTAGGCACTGGTGCTGGTGTCACGACACTGCAACCTCTCCCAGATACTCTAGTTGGAGTGTAGGAATGAGCCCTGCTGCAAAGCATTGCATAAAAAATTGTAATTACATGCCCCTGTTAAACAGGGGCTGAAAAATGGGGCCTTAGCCACTGGTGGCGGCACCCAGAAACAAAAATGTTCTTCCAAGCTATCATCAGGAATTGGATCATTGAGGAGGAGGAGGATAGTCAGTCAACATAACAGGACAGTCACTCAGCATCAGCATCAGTCTTGAAGGGATGTGACATTTGAAAATAAATTATTCTGTTATATCAGCTTCAGGTGTTTGGTAGCTGGTGGTGATCCAAGACTGGTTCATCTTTATGAAGGTCAGTCGATCAACCGAGTCGGTGGACAGGCGCACGCTGTGATCCGTGACAATTCCTTCAGCAGCACTGAATGTGCGTTCTGAAAGAACGCTGGATGCAGGACAGGCCAGTAGCTCAATTGCATACTGTGCAAGCTCTGGCCAGTGATCCATCCTCAAGACCCAGTAAGCCAGAGGATTTTCGTGGGGAAGGTGTCCAAGTCTGACCTTGCCCCTAGGTATTCCTGCACCATGTATATCAGATGCTGGCGATGGTTACTGGAACCGATCATACCTTGGGGCTGTGGACTAAAGAATTGTCTGAATGCATCGGTCAGACGGCCACCTTCCCCACCGCTCCTTCTTTGACTGACCGAAGCCTCAGCAACTCGTTGTCCAGGACCAGGAGTTTGTAACCTCCCAGTCTCTGGGAACGCATTGCACAGACCTTTCTGCAAGGCCTCCCGGAGTTGTCTCATCCTCTGCTCCCTCTGCGACGGTAAGATAAGGTCCGCAACCTTACCCTTGTACCGTCGATCAAGGAGAGTGGCCAGCCAGTAATGGTCCCTCTCCTTGATCCGAAGAATACGAGGATCCTTCCGCAGACTTTGCAGGATCAGGGAGGCCATGCAGCGTAGGTTAGCTGAGGCATTCGGTCCGGAGTCCTCTGGGTCACTAAGGACGACATGATCCGCAGCCACCTCTTCCCAGCCACGTACAAGTTCACGGGTTTCTTGGGACTGTAAATCATCCCTAAAAGACTGCTGATGCTGCTGATGATGCTGAGTGCCAGGCTCACCCTCCATGCTGACACAATCCTCCTCCTCCTCTTCCTGTGCGATGGGTGGGACAGAAGGAACACTGTCTGGGTAAAGGGGGCCTTGAGAGGCAAGGAAGTCCTCCTCTTCTTGCCTCTGTTCTGCCTCAAGTGCCCTGTCCATTATTCCACGCAGCGTATGTTCCAACAGGTGGACAAGAGGTACAGTGTCACTGATGCATGCACTGTCACTGTTCACCATCCTTGTGGCCTCCTCAAATGGTGCCAGGACAGTGCATGCACCCCTGATCATGCCCCACTGGCGTGGTGAAAAAAACCCGAGCTCCCCTGACCCTGTCCTGGTGCCGTAGTCGCACAGGTACTCATTGATGGCCCTCTGCTGCGTGTGCAGCCACTGCAGCATGGCCAACGTTGAGTTCCACCTGGTGGGCATGTCACATTTAAGGCGGTTCTTGGGCAGGTTCAACTCTTTTTGCAGCTCAGCCAGCCGAGCACTGGCATTATATGATCTGTGGAAATGCACACAGACTTTCCTGGCCTGCCTCAGGACATCCTGTAAGCCCGGGTACCTGCCCAAGAACCGCTGCACCACCAGGTTAAGGACGTGAGCCACACAGGGCACATGGGTCAGTTGTCCCTGTCGGAGGGCGGAGAGGAGGTTGGCGCCATTGTCGCAAACCACCATTCCTGGCTTAAGCTGGCGTGGCGTCAACCACCTCTCGGCCTGCCCCTGCAGAGCTGACAGAACCTCTGCCCCAGTGTGGCTCCTGTCCCCCAAACACACCAGCGCAAGCACGGCATGGCATCTTTTTGCCTGCGTACTTGCATAGCCCCTTGAACGCCTACGGAGCACCGCTGGTTCCGAGGACAAAGCACAGGAAGAGGCCATGGAGGAAGAAGAAGAGGAGGGGGTGGAGGAGAGAGGTGTGTCACAACCAGTAGTAGCATTTTGGAGGCGTGGTGCCGGAACAACCTCCAACACTACTGCACCTTGTCCTGCATCCTTCCCAGCTGCCAAAAGAGTGACCCAATGGGCCGTGAAAGAAAGGTAACGTCCATGTCCATGCCTGCTGGACCATGAGTCAGCGGTAATATGCACCTTACCGCTGACCGCCCTGTCCAGCGAGGCATGGACATTGCCTTCCACATGCCTGTAGAGAGCCGGAATCGCCTTCCGTGAGAAAAAGTGGCGTTTGGGAACCTGCCACTGAGGAACCGCACATTGCACAAACTCACGGAAGGGGCAGAGTCTGCCAACTGAAAAGGCAGCAGTTGAAGTGCTAGCAATTTAGCCAAGCTAGCATTCAACCGCTGGGCATGTGGATGGCTGGGAGTGAACTTCTTTTGTCGGTCCAGCAGCTGGGGCAGGGAAATTTGCCTGCTAGAATCGGACGTCGTTGTACTGCTAGCAGAGTGCCCGCAAGTACTTGGCTGTGACACACCTAATTCTACACCTTCATTCCTCTCAGAGCAGGTTTCAGAGAGGACTGAAGGTATAGTGGGGTTGGAGATCCTAGCTGATGTGGAGCAAGGAGAGGTCCGCTTTGTTCTTTGGTGTGGGTCTTTAAGATAGGCTTGCCAATGAGCTGCATGGCAGGTCAACATATGTCTGGTCAAGCATGTGGTGCCCAAGCGGCTGATGTTTTAGCCACGCGAGATACGCTTGAGACATATGTTGCAAACAGCAGCGGTGCGATCTGATGCACTCGACTCAAAAAAGGCCCACACCAAAGAACTTTTGGAATAACGGGCAGAGGCAGCGCCCTGCACAGGCGGAGCTCTGCGGTGTGATTCAGTCATTGTGCTGCCCTTACGCTGGCCCCACGAGGGCATCCTGCCTCATTGGAGATGTGCCTCCTCCTCATCCTCCTCCTCTCTCCTATCAGACACCCACGTGGAGTCAGTGACCTCATCATCCCCTCCCTCCTCATCACTGGAGCCAATCTGGCAGTATGCTGCAGCTGCTGGAACATGACTGCCAGATTTCTGTCCTTCTTGAGCATCCCCTCTCTCTTCTCTCACACTACTGCCTTCCTCTAGCTGGGTATCATCATCAGACCCTTCGAAATGCTGGGCATCCTCCTGGAGCATGTACCCAACACTGTGCTCAAACAGTTCGGGGGACTCCTCAGGAGGACACGGTGGGTCTAGGGAAGGAGTGACTGATGATGACATAGATACGAGGGAAGAGGACGCTTTGGCAGCTGCTTTGCCAGTACCCTGAGCCTGGGTGAGAGAGGATGAGGAGGATGAGGAGGGCTTGGTCATCCACTCTACCAAGTCTTCAGCATGATACGGCTCAACATGTCTAGCTGCCGAAAATAAGGACAAGCGTCCCATGGCCACGTGCTGATGACGATGCACCGCGTCCACGACCAGCACTGTTGTCTCTAGACACAGAGCCTGCTTGCCCTCTTTTATTGGCTCCTGACTGTCTTCCTCTCCTTGTTTGCCTTCCAGACATTTTAAAGGCCTGCAGGGAGATGGGAAAACCAGCAATAAGGGGTAGCTTCAGGTGTATAATGTGCAGGAGGCACACTACGCCCGCTGTAAGTGCTGCAGATGCCTGCCTGTGTTACTCAACAGGAAATCACAGCAATAAGGGCTAGATTCAGGTGTTTTTTTTGCAAGAAGCACAATACGCCTGCTGTAAGTGCTGCAGATGCCTGCCTGTGTTACTCAAACAGGAAATCACAGCAATAAGGGCTAGCTTCAGGTGTATATTTTGCAAGAAGCACAATACGCCCACTGTAAGTGCTGCAGATGCCTGCCTGTGTTACTCAACAGGAAATCACAGCAATAAGGGCTAGCTTCAGGTGTATATTTTGCAAGAAGCACAATACGCCTGCTGTAAATTTTTATATATTTGAAAAAAACTGCTACCAATATTTACAATATGTACAGTAGGAAAACAATATATACATTAACAAAATCCTGACACATAAAACTAATACATATTTACCACCACCCTTACCCATCCTCATCCGACCAACCCACACGTGGGTCTCATTATTTTTATTTTTCCCATCACCCTGGAAAAGAACAAGAAGAACACATCACCCAAAAAAAAAAAAAAAAAAAAATCAAACCACACAAACCCTAATACTACATATTAACCCAACACTAACACCACACCCTAATATATATACAAAACCTACTACCTAACACCAACCACCCATCGGCTACTGACAGGCGAGAATGCAAGGTCTAGAATGCCTAAAGCCCTACTGTTCAGAAAAAAAAGAAACCAAAAGACCTAAAGGGGGTGAAAAGGACAGAAAGAACCACCCCAAAAGGAAGAAGGATTGGAGCCTCAGGGAGGCCGGAAGGAGAAACCCCTCCACAGCCGGGCACTCCTACTGGCCCCAACCCTCCCCCTCTCAAGACTCCTCACCTTCACCAGCTCCCGAAAAATATCACCCACCACCTCATGCGTGGACAGGACTTTGCCCCTAGTGGACACCAAACACCGAGCGTGCCATGTGTAATAGAGAGCCACTAAGCTGACTAAATAAAGTGACGACAACTCAAACCCTCTGTGGACCCTAAAGTTGCCGTACACCACCTCAGAATAGGTCAAGGATGAGAGTCGGGGATAACCAATGGCTTCCCCTGCCCCCTCAAGAACCTCAATGTTGAAGGGGCATTCGACCAAAAAATGGTCCATGGTCTCCAATGCCCCCCCACATTCTGCACGAGGACAACCTCTGTCCCCTAGGTTCTTATATTTTAGGTTTCCCCGGACATAGAGGCGTCCGTGGAAAGCCCTCCACGCAAGATCCCAAAACTTGCTTGGGATTCTTGGGGAATTCAGAAGGGCTAATCCCTTCTCGAGGACTCTCTCCGGGCAGTCCCTTAAAGACAGTGGCCTCAAAATGTCCGAGGCCATGACTCTTGAGTACAGCTCACGTCGACCCACAGAGCCCACCTCGAGAGCAGTTATCCGCCACTGCCTAAGTACCTTCAACACTTGAGGGACATAGGACGGGAGATACCCGTGCGATCTACGAAGATCACCAGGCCGTCCCCCATCCTCCCACCTACTCAGGAACAGCAAGAGCCAGTTCTTGCATGAGCGCTCCCACAGAGTAGGTAGGTCCACAAAGATGGACTGCAGGTTGAATTTCACAAAAATGGTGATGAAAAACACCACCGGATTGATCATATCCAGCCCACCGTGCCTCCTCTGTCGGTACGTGACCTCCCTCTTGATCAGATTTAGCCTGTTTCCCCACAACAGCAGGAAGAACAGGCCAGAGATCCGGGCATAGAGAGATGCAGGCAAAATACAGACGTAGCTGACATAGAGGAATTCTGGCAGCAAGTACGTTTTGACCAGGTTCACCCTTTCCCTCAGTGACAGCTTCCAGCCCTTCCAGGCATTCACTTTCCGAGATGCACCGACCAGTCTGCACTCCCAATTTAGCTTGGGGTAATCACCCGGGCCAAATAGGATGCCAAGAATTTTCACTTCTGGCTGGGGCTGGGGAAACACGTCCGGAAGAGCGAACTGCTCGCCTTCCCTCCCCAACCAGAGAACTTCGCTCTTGCCCCAATTGACCAACGAACCAGATGCCTCGGAGTAGCTCCCAATTTGCGTCTCCACAAAGAGAGCCTCCTCGCGGCTGGACACCACCACCGAGACATCGTCCGCGTAGGCCACCACCCTCACTGCCGGATCCAGACCAGTGCAAGGCTCCACCGGAACCCCCCCAAACGCTCGCAGTCGAGCCTTCTCACGAAGGGATCGACGGCAAAGACATAGAGAAGGGGGCTCAACGGGCAACCCTGCCTGACTCCAGAGTCCACAGCAAAGGCAGGACCCACCAAACCGTTGACAAGAGGGAAGCTCACCGCCCCTCTGTACAATACTTTCAGCCAATTCACAAATTGCTCCGGCAAACCGTACTTTCTCAGAAGAAGCCAGAGGTACTCATGGCTCACCCGGTCAAAAGCCTTGGCCTGGTCTAATGCCAATAGATACCGCCCATCCCCCGTTGCCCTGCACCTTTCCACGGCCTCCCGGACGTTCAGGACGGCACTAAAGGTGCCCCGACCAGGAATTGCGCAGTGCTGGGAGACAGAAAGCATCTTGTCAGCGACTGCTGACATACGTAAAAAGAGTATTTTTGCCAATATCTTCCTATCTGTAGTGAGAAGGGCGATCGGGCGCCAGTTCTCAATTACAATCGGATCTTTACCCTTTGACAGCAGGATCAGAGCTGACCTTCTCATTGAGGGAGGGAGCAGGCCATTAGCCAAACATTCATTGAAAACCTCCCCCAAATGAGGAGCCAACAGGCTCTTGAAGGTTTTATAAAATTCAGCCGTGAGCCCATCGGGCCCCGGCGACCTTTTCAGGGACAAAGAGTCGATGGCCTGCTTGACTTCTTCAACCGAGATCTCTGCTGTCAGAGAGTCTGGGAGACCAGGCCCCGCGCAAAGCGGGGTCTCATCAAGAAACACCCTGGCTTTCTCCATATCCAAAGGCTTCCTACGGAGGAGGTCTGAAAAATGGTCCCCGATGACACCCAGGATACCCGGTCTGGACCGGACCAGGGATCCCGATGCGTCCCTCAGGCCATGTACGACCTTCGAACTCACCGCCTCACCACAGCTCTTGTAGGGATTCCGGGAGGAGAACTTCCCGTAATCCCTCTCAAGGACCAGGGAGGCGAGACGGTCATACTGACACCCCTTCATCTGAAGCTTCAGATCAGATATCTGCTCCTGAGGGCCCCCAGAAGAAACCAGGCGGTCTAACTGCCTGCGCAACTTCTGGTAGGCCAGGTACTTGGACGCCGCCCGGTACCTAGAGATCCTGTGGAAAAAGCCCTCCGACCTCTTCTTCACCACTTCCCACCACTCCTGGCGGGAGCAGCCGCTCTCAAGGAGCGAGGCCTGATCCGCAAGAAAGATCTCATAGGCCTCCCTAACCTCAAGGTCCTCGAGTAGCGATCCATTGAGACGCCAGAGGCCTCGACCCTTCTGAGGAGTGTCGGCCACATTCAAAGTCACAGAAACCATACAGTGATCGGAGAACTCCATCACCTGCAACACAGGTGCCGCAAAGGAAGAGTCCCCCTTTAAAAAAAAAACTATCTAACCTACTCCTACTGCTACCTCGGGCATAAGTGAACCCAGTGTGGTTGGGGAGGCACTGAACATGCACATCCACCAACCCGGCTTCCCTCACTACACTATTCAGAAAGATACTATCATATCCCAGGGGGCCCGAGGCGCCTGCCCGATCCTTTGATCTGGTGACCATGTTAAAGTCACCACCAAAGACCACCTGCTGGGACGTGAACAAGTAGGGCTTGACCATCGTGAGGAGGCTCTTCCTATCCCTCTTGGTCTGAGGGCCATAAAAGTTGATGAGCCTAAGGAATTGCCCCCCCACGACGGCATCCACCACCAGGCACCTACCGACCTCCACCTCAATCACTCGTCGACAAGCCACCGGACCAGTCTTAAAAAGGACTGCAACTCCACTGCAGGGCTCGGCCGCAAGAGACCAGAGGGAGGGCCCACATCTCCACTCCCTCTTTGCTAGATGCATCTCTGCCACCGATGCCAGCCAGGTCTCTTGCAAAAACAAAATGTCAGCTTCAACTCGGCTGAGAAAATCGAAGGCCATGAAACGAGCCGCCGCAGAACGCACACTTGCGACATTAATGGTTGCAACGCGTATTGGAGAGGGTACCGCCATCCTTAGTGATTTTGGCCTGCATTCTCCTCTGCACTTTCACCTACACCCCAGAGTCCTCCTCCGAATCGGTGAAGACCCCGAACATATTCCCTAGGATCACCGGGGGGGCCCCCCAGGGTCCCTATCAGGGACAACCCGGGGTCCCCTAACCCCCCCCCCAGGATCCTTCCTCCTCGTCCTCTTCCTCACCTTCCTCTGCAGCCAGCCCGCCTGGATCTGGCCGCCCACCTCGTCGCCAGAGTGCCCGCTAGAGGCCCCCATGGGCCTCTTGTGCAGGCCCCTCGACGACTCGGCCACCTCCATCTCCTCCCCCAAATCCTGGGGATACAAAAGAGGATCCAGGATGGGACGGAGGGAGGAAGGAGGTGGAGAGGAAGGGGGAAGAGGAGAAGAGGAACGAGGGGAACGAGGGGAAGGGGGAGGAGGAAGGGAGGAAGAAGGGGAGGGATGGGGAAAGGGGGAAGGGGAGGGGGGAAAGGAGGAGGGGGGAACAGAAGGAGAAGAGGAGGGGGAAAGAGGGGGGTAGAGAGAGGAGGGGGCACAGAGGAAAGAGGGGGAGGGGTACGGCCCCCCGCAGAAGGCCCCCCACCCCCACTGGGCCCGGTGCCGGTGCACCCGGCCCCCCAGAAACAAGTCCCGGGGGACCCGGCACATTCCCAGCAGGGGCCCCCACTCCACCACGCCTGCGCCTCTGCCGCTGCGGCAAAGGCCCCTCTGGGCCATCAGCCCCAGGCCCTTCACCTGGGCCTGCCTGGGGCGCCTGAGGTGGGAGACCCACCCCCTCCGGTGCGTCATCTGGGCCTGGCCCATCCCCATCAGCCGCACGCCCCCTAAAAGCCTTGGGGCAGCGGCTGAATGGGTGGCCGGACACCCCACAGAGGTTGCAGACAATAAGTCTACAAGTCTCCGAGGAGTGCCCAGGCCTGTTGCACCTGACGCACCGGGGTGTTGTGCAGTCTGCACTTAAATGGGTGGGACTCCCACACTTAAAACAGCGACGGGGCTGACCGGGGTAAAAGACCAGGATCCTATCTCTCCCAATGAAAGCACTGCCAGGGACATGGGTCACACCAGTTCCCTGGCGCTTGAGACGGATCCTGGCCGCCCACGCCCCGGTCCAGACCCCGCGCTCATCCAGGTTTTTGCGCAGGGGAGACTGCAGCTGCCCATACCTCCCCAACCAGGTGGCAATGTCCTCAGGTGGGAGGGATTCGTTCCTGACCAAAATGGTCAGGGACTTTATATCTTCCTGCCTGGACAGGGGGACCACCTTAAAGAACTTCCAAGGCTCCGACCTCTTCAGGAGCTCATAGACGGTGAGAAAGAGCTCCATTAGCACCAAGGAGGAGAAACTGACATCAAACTCCTTGGTGCCCGTGGGATGGATCACCGCGAAGAGGTCGGCTACCTTGAAGTTGGCCCCCTTCAGCAGGAGATCCACTACCTGCCCTCTGCTGGGGCACTGTCCAGGTCCCTCCCACCGCAGCTGCACGACATTGCGCCTGCGCCTCTCCGGACCCCCTGTACCCCTCGACCACGGGTTCACCCCCTGGAGCTGGTCTGCGGGGGGAACCCGGAATTTTTGGGCACCAAACTGGTCGTACAGGGGGGCCAAAGGGACGCTGGACCCTGCCACCCGGGCAAAAGACCTGGTATCCCTAAGTGCCTCGAGTAGTACTGCCTCCTGGGCCTGCCCCAAACCACCCTCAGCCTGAGTGCCAGAAGTGCCCTCCGCCGCATCACCAGGGGCACCCTCAGAGGGCACCCCAGCACCCATGGCTGACTCACCAACCGGGGGAACCCCCCGGCCTAATCCTGCTGGGGGGGGTCCCTCCCATCCACCACCCCCCCGGAGCAAGCCACACCCACAACATCCCTCCTCCTAACACTGGGAGGAGGGTCCACCACTGAGGGCCCGCTGGAGCAACAGGCACGAGCCCCAGATGGCTCCCCCCCTGCTCCTGCGGCCGTGACTGCTCCTTCCCCTTTACCTGTCCCCCCTGAGACTCCATGCCTCTGATAAAGGCCACAGCTGGGTGATCCCCGAGAAGTTCCCCAGCCTCAGCCTCGCTCCACCTGCCCACCCTCTGGGCTGGGCTCAGATCCCCTGAAGAAAATACTGGCACAACACACATTTCTCCCCCCCACATACCTCCATCCCATCTTCACCTTCAGGGCCATCAATGGCCGCGGACCAGAAGTCCCCAACCACTTCCGGTTCAGGACTCACTTCCTGGTCAGCCCTCCTGCACACTTCCGGGTCAGGCTGACCAGAAAAACCGGAAGTGGCCGCACTGACACCGCTAGCCCCTCCCACATCCTCCCACCGCCTAGACTCCCGCCCCAACTCCTCCCCCTGGCCCCCCAGCCCGCCCAGGCTCCGTCCACTGGCCACACCCCTACTGTCAGCAGTGGATGTCACACATCCCGGCGCCATAGTGTCCATTGTATGTGCGTTGCTTACAGCATCCAATCCTCCTCCATCTCCACTGGAAAATGGCGCCCCCCCCACCCTCACCACCAACCTCCCCCACACCCACTGCAACCACCACCCCACCACCTCTAGTTTTTCCCTCCCCCAACACCGGCACACTTGCAGTCTCTGCTTTCCCAGTCTCTCCTGATGCTTTTGGGATAATAACTCCTGTGGCAGTCTCTGTCTGCATAGCGAACCCCTCTCCCTCCTCCACAGCATGTGCATTTTTTATGCCACATGCGGGATTCACAGGGGTCCTGGGGGCCCGCCATCTTGCCTGGCTGCTTCCTTTCTCCCTGCTTCTAGCCTGTCCCCCGGGAGAGGCGTTAGGACCACCACCGCAACTCCCCCCAATTTTCCCACTCCCAGAGTGCACCCGTCCTGGCCCTTCTTGGCTGTATCATGGGGTACCCTACCCGAGACTGCCTGCGTGCCGGCAGATTTTCCTGGCTGCAACGCTGCATGGACTCGGGGACCCTCCACAGCCGGGACCACAGGGACCACAGGGACCACACTTCCCAGGGAGGGGGGAGGTCCCTCACCATCACCGGGGCTTACCACCTCCACAGGCTCTTGAGGTTGCGGATGGTCCTGCGGGTTTTTCTGACTGTTACGCCTGGCAGCCTGGGAGCCCTCCTTACTCGCTCTCCGGAGCTCAGTCCTCACTTCTAGGAGGAATTCTGTCTCTCCACGGCCTCTCTCACATAGCCCACCAAGCAGGGTCCACAGGTCGTTATTTTGACCTTTTAAAAGTTTAATGTCCTCAGCATACTCGCCTCTTCTAAAGCTGCTGGCCCGGTCCCTTCTATTCCTCAAATCCGTTAGGACTGCGGTCCTCCCACAGAAGGCCTGGCTGGCCTTCTGGATCAAGTCCTTGACCCTTTCAACCCTTCTTAGCAACTTTGCAGGACCCTCCCCAGGCTAGGGCAGGGTCCAATCCATAAGCTCGAACTGCGTTTTTAAAAAGAGCGCCTCCTCCCTGGACAAGTCCTTAATCCCCAGGGAGGAGGCAGCAGCATCAGGCCGGGAAAGCTGCCCCGGTCCTGGGCTGGAGGAGGCCATCACACCCCCTCCTCCTGGAGCTCCAGGAGCTCCCTACAGGCACGTCCTCACAGTCCAAACTCCTGCAGCAACTGAATCACCACGCCCGCTGTAAGTGCTGCAGATGCCTGCCTGTGTTACTCAAACAGGAAATCACAGCAATAAGGGCTAGCTTCAGGTGTATATTTTGCAAGAAGCACAATACGCCTGCTGTAAGTGCTGCAGATGCCTGTTAGTGTAACACAAAAGAAAAAAAACTACGAGCAATAAGGGGTAGCTTCAGGTGTATAATGTGCAGGAGGCACACTACGCCTGCTGTAAGTGCTGCAGATGCCTGCCTGTGTTACTCAAACAGGAAATCACAGCAATAAGGGCTAGCTTTAGGTGTATATTTTGCAAGAAGCACACTACGCCTGCTGTAAGTGCTGCAGATGCCTGCCTGTGTTACTCAACAGGAAATCACAGCAATAAGGGCTAGCTTCAGGTGTATATTTTGCAAGAAGCACAATACGCCCGCTGTAAGTGCTGCAGATGCCTGCCTGTGTTACTCAACAGGAAATCACAGCAATAAGGGCTAGCTTCAGGTGTATATTTTGCAAGAAGCACAATACGCCCGCTGTAAGTGCTGCAGATGCCTGCCTGTGCTACTCAAACAGGAAATCACAGCAATAAGGGCTAGCTTCAGGTGTATATTTTGCAAGAAGCACAATACGCCTGTTGTAAGTGCTGCAGATGCCTGCCTGTGTTACTCAAACAGGAAATCACAGCAATAAGGGCTAGCTTTAGGTGTATATTTTGCAAGAAGCACAATACGCCTGCTGTAAGTGCTGCAGATGCCTGCCTGTGTTACTCAAACAGGAAATCACAGCAATAAGGGCTAGCTTCAGGTGTATATTTTGCAAGAAGCACAATACGCCCGCTGTAAGTGCTGCAGATGCCTGCCTGTGTTACTCAACAGGAAATCACAGCAATAAGGGCTAGCTTCAGGTGTATATTTTGCAAGAAGCACAATACGCCTGCTGTAAGTGCTGCAGATGCCTGCCTGTGTTATTCAAACAGGAAATCACAGCAAAAAGGGCTAGCTTCAGGTGTATATTTTGCAAGAAGCACAATACGCCCGCTGTAAGTGCTGCAGATGCCTGCCTGTGTTACTCAACAGGAAATCACAGCAATAAGGGCTAGCTTCAGGTGTATATTTTGCAAGAAGCACAATACGCCCGCTGTAAGTGCTGCAGATGCCTGCCTGTGTTACTCAAACAGGAAATCACAGCAATAAGGGCTAGCTTCAGGTGTATATTTTGCAAGAAGCACAATACGCCTGCTGTAAGTGCTGCAGATGCCTGCCTGTGTTACTCAAACAGGAAATCACAGCAATAAGGGCTAGCTTCAGGTGTATATTTTGCAAGAAGCACAATACGCCTGCTTTTAGTGCTGCAGATGCCTGCCTGTGTTACTCAAACAGTAAATCACAGCAATAAGGGCTAGCTTCAGGTGTATATTTTGCAAGAAGCACAATACGCCTGCTGTAAGTGCTGCAGATGCCCGTTAGTGTAACACAAAAGAAAAAAAACTACGAGCAATAAGGGGTAGCTTCAGGTGTAAAATGTGCAGGAGGCACACTACGCCTGCTGTAAGTGCTGCAGATGCCTGCCTGTGTTACTCAACAGGAAATCACAGCAATAAGGGCTAGCTTCAGGTGTATATTTTGCAAAAAGCACAATACGCCCGCTGTAAGTGCTGCAGATGCCTGCCTGTGTTAATCAAACAGGAAATCACAGCAATAAGGGCTAGCTTCAGGTGTATATTTTGCAAGAAGCACAATACGCCCGCTGTAAGTGCTGCAGATGCCTGCCTGTGTTACTCAACAGGAAATCACAGCAATAAGGGCTAGTTTCAGGTGTATATTTTGCAAGAAGCACAATACGCCCGCTGTAAGTGCTGCAGATGCCTGCCTGTGTTACTCAACAGGAAACCACAGCAATAAGGGCTAGCTTCAGGTGTATATTTGCAAGAAGCACAATACGCCTGCTGTAAGTGCTGCAGACGCCTGCCTGTGTTACTCAAACAGGAAATCACAGCAATAAGGGCTAGCTTCAGGTGTATATTTTGCAAGAAGCACAATACGCCCGCTGTAAGTGCTGCAGATGCCTGCCTGTGTTACTCAAACAGGAAATCACAGCAATAAGGGCTAGCTTCAGGTGTATATTTTGCAAGAAGCACAAAACGCTTGCTGTAAGTGCTGCAGATGCCTGCTTGTCTTACTCAAACAGGAAATCACAGCAATAAGGGCTAGCTTCAGGTGTATATTTTGCAAGAAGCACAATACGCCTGCTGTAAGTGCTGCAGATGCCTGTTAGTGTAACACAAAAGAAAAAAACTATGAGCAATAAGGAGTAGCTTCAGGTGTATAATGTGCAGGAGGCACACTACGCCCGCTGTAAGTGCTGCAGATGCCTGCCTGTGTTACTCAACAGGAAATCACAGCAATAAAGGCTAGATTCAGGTGTTTTTTTGCAAGAAGCACAATACGCCTGCTGTAAGTGCTGCAGATGCCTGCCTGTGTTACTCAAACTTGAAATCACAGCAATAAGGGCTAGCTTCAGGTGTATATTTAGCAAGAAGCACAATACGCCCGCTGTAAGTGCTGCAGATGCCTGCCTGTGTTACTCAACAGGAAATCACAGCAATAAGGGCTAGCTTCAGGTGTATATTTTGCAAGCAGCACAATACGCCCGCTGTAAGTGCTGCAGATGCCTGCCTGTGTTACTCAAACAGGAAATCACAGCAATAAGGGCTAGCTTCAGGTGTATATTTTGCAAGAAGCACAATACGCCCGCTGTAAGTGCTGCAGATGCCTGCCTGTGTTACTCAACAGGAAATCACAGCAATAAGGGCTAGCTTCAGGTGTATATTTTGCAAGCAGCACAATACGCCCACTGTAAGTGCTGCAGATGCCTGCCTGTGTTACTCAAACAATAAATCACAGCAATAAGGGCTAGCTTCAGGTGTATATTTTGCAAGAAGCACAATACGCCTGCTGTAAGTGCTGCAAATTCCTGCCTGTGTTACTCAAACAGGAAATCACAGCAATAAGGGCTAGCTTCAGGTGTATATTTTGCAAGAAGCACAATACGCCTGCTGTAAGTGCTGCAGATGCCTGCCTGTGTTACTCAACCAGAAAATCACAGCAATAAGGGCTAGCTTCAGGTGTATATTTTGCAAGAAGCACAATACGCCTGCTGTAAGTGCTGCAGATGCCTGTTAGTGTAACACAAAAGAAAAAAACTACGAGCAATAAGGGGTAGCTTCAGGTGTATAATGTGCAGGAGGCACACATTATGCCTGCTGTAAGTGCTGCAGATGCCTGCCTGTGTTACTCAAACAGGAAATCACAGCAATAAGGGCTAGCTTCAGGTGTATATTTTGCAAGAAGCACAATACGCCTGCTGTAAGTGCTGCAGATGCCCGTTAGTGTAACACAAAATAAAAAAAACTACGAGCAATAAGGGGTAGCTTCAGGTGTATATTTTGCAAGAAGCACAATACGCCCGCTGTAAGTGCTGCAGATGCCTGCCTGTGTTACTCAACAGGAAATCACAGCAATAAGGGCTAGCTTCAGGTGTATATTTTGCAAGAAGCACAATACGCCTGCTGTAAGTGCTGCAGATGCCTGCATGTGTTACTCAAACAGGAAATCACAGCAATAAGGGCTAGCTTCAGGTGTATATTTTGCAAGAAGCACAATACGCCTGCTGTAAGTGCTGCAGATGCCTGTTAGTGTAACACAAAAGAAAAAAAACTACGAGCAATAAGGGGTAGCTTCAGGTGTATAATGTGCAGGAGGCACATTACGCCTGCTGTAAGTGCTGCAGATGCCTGCCTGTGTTACTCAAACAGGAAATCACAGCAATAAGGGCTAGCTTCAGGTGTATATTTTGCAAGAAGCACAATACGCCTGCTGTAAGTGCTGCAGATGCCCGTTAGTGTAACACAAAATAAAAAAACTACGAGCAATAAGGGGTAGCTTCAGGTGTAAAATGTGCAGGAGGCACACTACGCCTGCTGTAAGTGCTGCAGATGTCTGCCTGTGTTACTCAAACAGGAAATCACAGTAATAAGGGCTAGCTTCAGGTGTATATTTGCAAGAAGCACAATACGCCTGCTGTAAGTGCTGCAGATTCCTGCCTGTGTTACTCAAACAGGAAATCACAGCAATAAGGGCTAGCTTCAGGTGTATATTTTGCAAGAAGCACAATACGCCCGCTGTAAGTGCTGCAGATGCCTGCCTGTGTTACTCAACAGGAAATCACAGCAATAAGGGCTAGCTTCAGGTGTATATTTTGCAAGAAGCACAAAACGCCCGCTGTAAGTGCTGCAGATGCCTGCCTGTGTTACTCAAACAGGAAATCACAGCAATAAGGGCTAGCTTCAGGTGTATATATTGCAAGAAGCACAATACGCCTGCTGTAAGTGCTGCAGATGCCTGCCTGTGTTACTCAAACAGGAAATCACAGCAATAAGGGCTAGCTTCAGGTGTATATTTTGCAAGAAGCACAATACGCCTGCTGTAAGTGCTGCAGATGCCTGCCTGTGTTACTCAAACAGGAAATCACAGCAATAAGGGCTAGCTTCAGGTGTATATTTTGCAAGAAGCACAATACGCCCGCTGTAAGTGCTGCAGATGCCTGCCTGTGTTACTCAAACAGGAAATCACAGCAATAAGGGCTAGCTTCAGGTGTATATTTTGCAAGCAGCACAATATGCTTGCTGTAAGTGCTGCAGAAGCCTGCCTGTCTTACTCAAACAGGAAATCACAGCAATAAGGGCTAGCTTCAGGTGTATATTTTGCAAGAAGCACAATACGCCTGCTGTAAGTGCTGCAGATGCCTGTTAGTGTAACACAAAAGAAAAAAAACTATGAGCAATAAGGGGTAGCTTCAGGTGTATAATGTGCAGGAGGCACACTACGCCCGCTGTAAGAGCTGCAGATGCCTGCCTGTGTTACTCAAACAGGAAATCACAGCAATAAGGGCTAGCTTCAGGTGTATATTTTGCAAGAAGCACAATACGCCTGCTGTAAGTGCTGCAGATGCCCATTAGTGTAACACAAAAGAAAAAAACTACGAGCAATAAGGGGTAGCTTTAGGTGTAAAATGTGCAGGAGGCACACTACGCCTGCTGTAAGTGCTGCAGATGCCTGCCTGTGTTACTCAACATTAAATCACAGCAATAAGGGCTAGCTTCAGGTGTATATTTTGCAAGAAGCACAATACGCCCGCTGTAAGTGCTGCAGATGCCTGCCTGTGTTACTCAAACAGGAAATCACAGCAATAAGGGCTGAATTTAGGTGTATATTTTGCAAGAAGCACAATACGCCCGCTGTAAGTGCTGCAGATGCCTGCCTGTGTTACTCAAACAGGAAATCACAGCAATAAGGGCTAGCTTCAGGTGTATATTTTGCAAGAAGCACAATACGCCCGCTGTAAGTGCTGCAGATGCCTGCCTGTGTTACTCAACAGGAAATCACAGCAATAAGGGCTAGCTTCAGGTGTATATTTTGCAAGCAGCACAATACGCCCGCTGTAAGTGCTGCAGATGCCTGCCTGTGTTACTCAAACAGGAAATCACAGCAATAAGGGCTAGCTTCAGGTGTATATTTTGCAAGAAGCACAATACGCCCGCTGTAAGTGCTGTAGATGCCTGCCTGTGTTACTCAACAGGAAATCACAGCAATAAGGGCTAGCTTCAGGTGTATATTTTGCAAGAAGCACAATACGCCTGCTGTAAGTGCTGCAGATGCCCGTTAGTGTAACACAAAAGAAAAAAACTACGAGCAATAAGGGGTAGCTTTAGGTGTAAAATGTGCAGGAGGCACACTACGCCTGCTGTAAGTGCTGCAGATGCCTGCCTGTGTTACTCAACAGGAAATCACAGCAATAAGGGCTGAATTCAGGTGTATATTTTGCAAGAAGCACAATACGCCCGCTGTAAGTGCTGCAGATGCCTGCCTGTGTTACTCAACAGGAAATCACAGCAATAAGGGCTAGCTTCAGGTGTATATTTTGCAAGAAGCACAATACGCCCACTGTAAGTGCAGCAGATGCCTGCCTGTGTTACTCAAACAGGAAATCACAGCAATAAGGGCTAGCTTCAGGTGTATATTTTGCAAGAAGCACAATACGCCCGCTGTAAGTGCTGCAGATGCCTGCCTGTGTTACTCAAAGGAAATCACAGCAATAAGGGCTAGCTTCAGGTGTATATTTTGCAAGAAGCACAATACGCCCGCTTTTAGTGCTGCAGATGCCTGCCTATGTTACTCAAACAGGAAATCACAGCAGTAAGGGCTAGCTTCAGGTGTATATTTTGCAAGAAGCACAATACGCTGCTGTAAGTGCTGCAGATGCCTGCCTGTGTTACTCAAACAGGAAATCACAGCACTAAGGGCTAGCTTCAGGTGTATATTTTGCAAGAAGCACAATACGCCTGCTGTAAGTGCTGCAGATGCCTGCCTGTGTTACTCAAACAGGAAATCACAGCAATAAGGGCTAGCTTCAGGTGTATATATTGCAAGAAGCACAATACGCCTGCTGTAAGTGCTGCAGATGCCTGCCTGTGTTACTCAAACAGGAAATCACAGCAATAAGGGCTAGCTTCAGGTGTATATTTTGCAAGAAGCACAATACGCCTGCTGTAAGTGCTGCAGATGCCTGCCTGTGTTACTCAAACAGGAAATCACAGCAATAAGGGCTAGCTTCAGGTGTATATTTTGCAAGAAGCACAATACGCCCGCTGTAAGTGCTGCAGATGCCTGCCTGTGTTACTCAAACAGGAAATCACAGCAATAAGGGCTAGCTTCAGGTGTATATTTTGCAAGCAGCACAATATGCTTGCTGTAAGTGCTGCAGATGCCTGCCTGTCTTACTCAAACAGGAAATCACAGCAATAAGGGCTAGCTTCAGGTGTATATTTTGCAAGAAGCACAATACGCCTGCTGTAAGTGCTGCAGATGCCTGTTAGTGTAACACAAAAGAAAAAAAACTATGAGCAATAAGGGGTAGCTTCAGGTGTATAATGTGCAGGAGGCACACTACGCCCGCTGTAAGAGCTGCAGATGCCTGCCTGTGTTACTCAAACAGGAAATCACAGCAATAAGGGCTAGCTTCAGGTGTATATTTTGCAAGAAGCACAATACGCCTGCTCTAAGTGCTGCAAATTCCTGCCTGTGTTACTCAAACAGGAAATCACAGCAATAAGGGCTAGCTTCAGGTGTATATTTTGCAAGAAGCACAATACGCCTGCTGTAAGTGCTGCAGATGCCTGCCTGTGTTACTCAAACAGGAAATCACAGCAATAAGGGCTAGCTTCAGGTGTATATTTTGCAAGAAGCACAATACGCCTGCTGTAAGTGCTGCAGATGCCCATTAGTGTAACACAAAAGAAAAAAACTACGAGCAATAAGGGGTAGCTTTAGGTGTAAAATGTGCAGGAGGCACACTACGCCTGCTGTAAGTGCTGCAGATTCAACCCTGTGTTACTCAACATTAAATCACAGCAATAAGGGCTAGCTTCAGGTGTATATTTTGCAAGAAGCACAATACGCCCGCTGTAAGTGCTGCAGATGCCTGCCTGTGTTACTCAAACAGGAAATCACAGCAATAAGGGCTGAATTTAGGTGTATATTTTGCAAGAAGCACAATACGCCCGCTGTAAGTGCTGCAGATGCCTGCCTGTGTTACTCAAACAGGAAATCACAGCAATAAGGGCTAGCTTCAGGTGTATATTTTGCAAGAAGCACAATACGCCCGCTGTAAGTGCTGCAGATGCCTGCCTGTGTTACTCAACAGGAAATCACAGCAATAAGGGCTAGCTTCAGGTGTATATTTTGCAAGCAGCACAATACGCCCGCTGTAAGTGCTGCAGATGCCTGCCTGTGTTACTCAAACAGGAAATCACAGCAATAAGGGCTAGCTTCAGGTGTATATTTTGCAAGAAGCACAATACGCCCGCTGTAAGTGCTGTAGATGCCTGCCTGTGTTACTCAACAGGAAATCACAGCAATAAGGGCTAGCTTCAGGTGTATATTTTGCAAGAAGCACAATACGCCTGCTGTAAGTGCTGCAGATGCCCGTTAGTGTAACACAAAAGAAAAAAACTACGAGCAATAAGGGGTAGCTTTAGGTGTAAAATGTGCAGGAGGCACACTACGCCTGCTGTAAGTGCTGCAGATGCCTGCCTGTGTTACTCAACAGGAAATCACAGCAATAAGGGCTGAATTCAGGTGTATATTTTGCAAGAAGCACAATACGCCCGCTGTAAGTGCTGCAGATGCCTGCCTGTGTTACTCAACAGGAAATCACAGCAATAAGGGCTAGCTTCAGGTGTATATTTTGCAAGAAGCACAATACGCCCACTGTAAGTGCAGCAGATGCCTGCCTGTGTTACTCAAACAGGAAATCACAGCAATAAGGGCTAGCTTCAGGTGTATATTTTGCAAGAAGCACAATACGCCCGCTGTAAGTGCTGCAGATGCCTGCCTGTGTTACTCAAAGGAAATCACAGCAATAAGGGCTAGCTTCAGGTGTATATTTTGCAAGAAGCACAATACGCCCGCTGTAAGTGCTGCAGATGCCTGCCTGTGTTACTCAACAGGAAATCACAGCAATAAGGGCTAGCTTCAGGTGTATATTTTGCAAGAAGCACAAAACGCCCGCTGTAAGTGCTGCAGATGCCTGCCTGTGTTACTCAAACAGGAAATCACAGCAATAAGGGCTAGCTTCAGGTGTATATATTGCAAGAAGCACAATACGCCTGCTGTAAGTGCTGCAGATGCCTGCCTGTGTTACTCAAACAGGAAATCACAGCAATAAGGGCTAGCTTCAGGTGTATATTTTGCAAGCAGCACAATATGCTTGCTGTAAGTGCTGCAGATGCCTGCCTGTGTTACTCAAACAGGAAATCACAGCAATAAGGGCTAGCTTCAGGTGTATATTTTGCAAGAAGCACAATACGCCCGCTGTAAGTGCTGCAGATGCCTGCCTGTGTTACTCAACAGGAAATCACAGCAATAAGGGCTAGCTTCAGGTGTATATTTTGCAAGAAGCACAAAACGCCCGCTGTAAGTGCTGCAGATGCCTGCCTGTGTTACTCAAACAGGAAATCACAGCAATAAGGGCTAGCTTCAGGTGTATATATTGCAAGAAGCACAATACGCCTGCTGTAAGTGCTGCAGATGCCTGCCTGTGTTACTCAAACAGGAAATCACAGCAATAAGGGCTAGCTTCAGGTGTATATTTTGCAAGCAGCACAATATGCTTGCTGTAAGTGCTGCAGATGCCTGCCTGTGTTACTCAAACAGGAAATCACAGCAATAAGGGCTAGCTTCAGGTGTATATTTTGCAAGAAGCACAATACGCCCGCTGTAAGTGCTGCAGATGCCTGCCTGTGTTACTCAACAGGAAATCACAGCAATAAGGGCTAGCTTCAGGTGTATATTTTGCAAGAAGCACAATACGCCCACTGTAAGTGCAGCAGATGCCTGCCTGTGTTACTCAAACAGGAAATCACAGCAATAAGGGCTAGCTTCAGGTGTATATTTTGCAAGAAGCACAATACGCCCGCTGTAAGTGCTGCAGATGCCTGCCTGTGTTACTCAAAGGAAATCACAGCAATAAGGGCTAGCTTCAGGTGTATATTTTGCAAGAAGCACAATACGCCCGCTTTTAGTGCTGCAGATGCCTGCCTATGTTACTCAAACAGGAAATCACAGCAGTAAGGGCTAGCTTCAGGTGTATATTTTGCAAGAAGCACAATACGCTGCTGTAAGTGCTGCAGATGCCTGCCTGTGTTACTCAAACAGGAAATCACAGCACTAAGGGCTAGCTTCAGGTGTATATTTTGCAAGAAGCACAATACACCTGCTGTAAGTGCTGCAGATGCCTGCCTGTGTTACTCAAACAGGAAATCACAGCAATAAGGGCTAGCTTCAGGTGTATATATTGCAAGAAGCACAATACGCCTGCTGTAAGTGCTGCAGATGCCTGCCTGTGTTACTCAAACAGGAAATCACAGCAATAAGGGCTAGCTTCAGGTGTATATTTTGCAAGAAGCACAATACGCCTGCTGTAAGTGCTGCAGATGCCTGCCTGTGTTACTCAAACAGGAAATCACAGCAATAAGGGCTAGCTTCAGGTGTATATTTTGCAAGAAGCACAATACGCCCGCTGTAAGTGCTGCAGATGCCTGCCTGTGTTACTCAAACAGGAAATCACAGCAATAAGGGCTAGCTTCAGGTGTATATTTTGCAAGCAGCACAATATGCTTGCTGTAAGTGCTGCAGATGCCTGCCTGTCTTACTCAAACAGGAAATCACAGCAATAAGGGCTAGCTTCAGGTGTATATTTTGCAAGAAGCACAATACGCCTGCTGTAAGTGCTGCAGATGCCTGTTAGTGTAACACAAAAGAAAAAAACTATGAGCAATAAGGGGTAGCTTCAGGTGTATAATGTGCAGGAGGCACACTACGCCCGCTGTAAGAGCTGCAGATGCCTGCCTGTGTTACTCAAACAGGAAATCACAGCAATAAGGGCTAGCTTCAGGTGTATATTTTGCAAGAAGCACAATACGCCTGCTCTAAGTGCTGCAAATTCCTGCCTGTGTTACTCAAACAGGAAATCACAGCAATAAGGGCTAGCTTCAGGTGTATATTTTGCAAGAAGCACAATACGCCTGCTGTAAGTGCTGCAGATGCCTGCCTGTGTTACTCAAACAGGAAATCACAGCAATAAGGGCTAGCTTCAGGTGTATATTTTGCAAGAAGCACAATACGCCTGCTGTAAGTGCTGCAGATGCCCATTAGTGTAACACAAAAGAAAAAAACTACGAGCAATAAGGGGTAGCTTTAGGTGTAAAATGTGCAGGAGGCACACTACGCCTGCTGTAAGTGCTGCAGATTCAACCCTGTGTTACTCAACATTAAATCACAGCAATAAGGGCTAGCTTCAGGTGTATATTTTGCAAGAAGCACAATACGCCCGCTGTAAGTGCTGCAGATGCCTGCCTGTGTTACTCAAACAGGAAATCACAGCAATAAGGGCTGAATTTAGGTGTATATTTTGCAAGAAGCACAATACGCCCGCTGTAAGTGCTGCAGATGCCTGCCTGTGTTACTCAAACAGGAAATCACAGCAATAAGGGCTAGCTTCAGGTGTATATTTTGCAAGAAGCACAATACGCCCGCTGTAAGTGCTGCAGATGCCTGCCTGTGTTACTCAACAGGAAATCACAGCAATAAGGGCTAGCTTCAGGTGTATATTTTGCAAGCAGCACAATACGCCCGCTGTAAGTGCTGCAGATGCCTGCCTGTGTTACTCAAACAGGAAATCACAGCAATAAGGGCTAGCTTCAGGTGTATATTTTGCAAGAAGCACAATACGCCCGCTGTAAGTGCTGTAGATGCCTGCCTGTGTTACTCAACAGGAAATCACAGCAATAAGGGCTAGCTTCAGGTGTATATTTTGCAAGAAGCACAATACGCCTGCTGTAAGTGCTGCAGATGCCCGTTAGTGTAACACAAAAGAAAAAAACTACGAGCAATAAGGGGTAGCTTTAGGTGTAAAATGTGCAGGAGGCACACTACGCCTGCTGTAAGTGCTGCAGATGCCTGCCTGTGTTACTCAACAGGAAATCACAGCAATAAGGGCTGAATTCAGGTGTATATTTTGCAAGAAGCACAATACGCCCGCTGTAAGTGCTGCAGATGCCTGCCTGTGTTACTCAACAGGAAATCACAGCAATAAGGGCTAGCTTCAGGTGTATATTTTGCAAGAAGCACAATACGCCCACTGTAAGTGCAGCAGATGCCTGCCTGTGTTACTCAAACAGGAAATCACAGCAATAAGGGCTAGCTTCAGGTGTATATTTTGCAAGAAGCACAATACGCCCGCTGTAAGTGCTGCAGATGCCTGCCTGTGTTACTCAAAGGAAATCACAGCAATAAGGGCTAGCTTCAGGTGTATATTTTGCAAGAAGCACAATACGCCCGCTGTAAGTGCTGCAGATGCCTGCCTGTGTTACTCAACAGGAAATCACAGCAATAAGGGCTAGCTTCAGGTGTATATTTTGCAAGAAGCACAAAACGCCCGCTGTAAGTGCTGCAGATGCCTGCCTGTGTTACTCAAACAGGAAATCACAGCAATAAGGGCTAGCTTCAGGTGTATATATTGCAAGAAGCACAATACGCCTGCTGTAAGTGCTGCAGATGCCTGCCTGTGTTACTCAAACAGGAAATCACAGCAATAAGGGCTAGCTTCAGGTGTATATTTTGCAAGAAGCACAATACGCCTGCTGTAAGTGCTGCAGATGCCTGCCTGTGTTACTCAAACAGGAAATCACAGCAATAAGGGCTAGCTTCAGGTGTATATTTTGCAAGAAGCACAATACGCCCGCTGTAAGTGCTGCAGATGCCTGCCTGTGTTACTCAAACAGGAAATCACAGCAATAAGGGCTAGCTTCAGGTGTATATTTTGCAAGCAGCACAATATGCTTGCTGTAAGTGCTGCAGATGCCTGCCTGTCTTACTCAAACAGGAAATCACAGCAATAAGGGCTAGCTTCAGGTGTATATTTTGCAAGAAGCACAATACGCCTGCTGTAAGTGCTGCAGATGCCTGTTAGTGTAACACAAAAGAAAAAAAACTATGAGCAATAAGGTGTAGCTTCAGGTGTATAATGTGCAGGAGGCACACTACGCCCGCTGTAAGAGCTGCAGATGCCTGCCTGTGTTACTCAAACAGGAAATCACAGCAATAAGGGCTAGCTTCAGGTGTATATTTTGCAAGAAGCACAATACGCCTGCTGTAAGTGCTGCAGATGCCCATTAGTGTAACACAAAAGAAAAAAACTACGAGCAATAAGGGGTAGCTTTAGGTGTAAAATGTGCAGGAGGCACACTACGCCCGCTGTAAGTGCTGCAGATGCCTGCCTGTGTTACTCAACAGGAAATCACAGCAATAAGGGCTAGCTTCAGGTGTATATTTTGCAAGAAGCACAATACGCCCACTGTAAGTGCAGCAGATGCCTGCCTGTGTTACTCAAACAGGAAATCACAGCAATAAGGGCTAGCTTCAGGTGTATATTTTGCAAGAAGCACAATACACCCGCTGTAAGTGCTGCAGATGCCTGCCTGTGTTACTCAAAGGAAATCACAGCAATAAGGGCTAGCTTCAGGTGTATATTTTGCAAGAAGCACAATACGCCCGCTGTAAGTCCTGCAGATGCCTGCCTGTGTTACTCAACAGGAAATCACAGCAATAAGGGCTAGCTTCAGGTGTATATTTTGCAAGAAGCACAAAACGCCCGCTGTAAGTGCTGCAGATGCCTGCCTGTGTTACTCAAACAGGAAATCACAGCAATAAGGGCTAGCTTCAGGTGTATATATTGCAAGAAGCACAATACGCCTGCTGTAAGGGCTGCAGATGCCTGCCTGTGTTACTCAAACAGGAAATCACAGCAATAAGGGCTAGCTTCAGGTGTATATTTTGCAAGAAGCACAATACGCCTGCTGTAAGTGCTGCAGATGCCTGCCTGTGTTACTCAAACAGGAAATCACAGCAATAAGGGCTAGCTTCAGGTGTATATTTTGCAAGAAGCACAATACGCCCGCTGTAAGTGCTGCAGATGCCTGCCTGTGTTACTCAAACAGGAAATCACAGCAATAAGGGCTAGCTTCAGGTGTATATTTTGCAAGCAGCACAATATGCTTGCTGTAAGTGCTGCAGATGCCTGCCTGTCTTACTCAAACAGGAAATCACAGCAATAAGGGCTAGCTTCAGGTGTATATTTTGCAAGAAGCACAATACGCCTGCTGTAAGTGCTGCAGATGCCTGTTAGTGTAACACAAAAGAAAAAAAACTATGAGCAATAAGGGGTAGCTTCAGGTGTATAATGTGCAGGAGGCACACTACGCCCGCTGTAAGAGCTGCAGATGCCTGCCTGTGTTACTCAAACAGGAAATCACAGCAATAAGGGCTAGCTTCAGGTGTATATTTTGCAAGAAGCACAATACGCCTGCTCTAAGTGCTGCAAATTCCTGCCTGTGTTACTCAAACAGGAAATCACAGCAATAAAGGCTAGCTTCAGGTGTATATTTTGCAAGAAGCACAATACGCCTGCTGTAAGTGCTGCAGATGCCTGCCTGTGTTACTCAAACAGGAAATCACAGCAATAAGGGCTAGCTTCAGGTGTATATTTTGCAAGAAGCACAATACGCCTGCTGTAAGTGCTGCAGATGCCCATTAGTGTAACACAAAAGAAAAAAACTACGAGCAATAAGGGGTAGCTTTAGGTGTAAAATGTGCAGGAGGCACACTACGCCTGCTGTAAGTGCTGCAGATTCCTGCCTGTGTTACTCAACATTAAATCACAGCAATAAGGGCTAGCTTCAGGTGTATATTTTGCAAGAAGCACAATACGCCCGCTGTAAGTGCTGCAGATGCCTGCCTGTGTTACTCAAACAGGAAATCACAGCAATAAGGGCTGAATTTAGGTGTATATTTTGCAAGAAGCACAATACGCCCGCTGTAAGTGCTGCAGATGCCTGCCTGTGTTACTCAAACAGGAAATCACAGCAATAAGGGCTAGCTTCAGGTGTATATTTTGCAAGAAGCACAATACGCCCGCTGTAAGTGCTGCAGATGCCTGCCTGTGTTACTCAACAGGAAATCACAGCAATAAGGGCTAGCTTCAGGTGTATATTTTGCAAGCAGCACAATACGCCCGCTGTAAGTGCTGCAGATGCCTGCCTGTGTTACTCAAACAGGAAATCACAGCAATAAGGGCTAGCTTCAGGTGTATATTTTGCAAGAAGCACAATACGCCGGCTGTAAGTGCTGTAGATGCCTGCCTGTGTTACTCAACAGGAAATCACAGCAATAAGGGCTAGCTTCAGGTGTATATTTTGCAAGAAGCACAATACGCCTGCTGTAAGTGCTGCAGATGCCCGTTAGTGTAACACAAAAGAAAAAAACTACGAGCAATAAGGGGTAGCTTTAGGTGTAAAATGTGCAGGAGGCACACTACGCCTGCTGTAAGTGCTGCAGATGCCTGCCTGTGTTACTCAACAGGAAATCACAGCAATAAGGGCTGAATTCAGGTGTATATTTTGCAAGAAGCACAATACGCCCGCTGTAAGTGCTGCAGATGCCTGCCTGTGTTACTCAACAGGAAATCACAGCAATAAGGGCTAGCTTCAGGTGTATATTTTGCAAGAAGCACAATACGCCCACTGTAAGTGCAGCAGATGCCTGCCTGTGTTACTCAAACAGGAAATCACAGCAATAAGGGCTAGCTTCAGGTGTATATTTTGCAAGAAGCACAATACGCCCGCTGTAAGTGCTGCAGATGCCTGCCTGTGTTACTCAAAGGAAATCACAGCAATAAGGGCTAGCTTCAGGTGTATATTTTGCAAGAAGCACAATACGCCCGCTTTTAGTGCTGCAGATGCCTGCCTGTGTTACTCAAACAGGAAATCACAGCAGTAAGGGCTAGCTTCAGGTGTATATTTTGCAAGAAGCACAATACGCTGCTGTAAGTGCTGCAGATGCCTGCCTGTGTTACTCAAACAGGAAATCACAGCAATAAGGGCTAGCTTCAGGTGTATATTTTGCAAGAAGCACAATACGCCTGCTGTAAAGTGCTGCAGATGCCTGCCTGTGTTACTCAAACAGGAAATCACAGCAATAAGGGCTAGCTTCAGGTGTATATTTTGCAAGAAGCACAATACGCCTGCTGTAAGTGCTGCAGATGCCTGTTAGTGTAACACAAAAGAAAAAAAACTACGAGCAATAAGGGGTAGCTTCAGGTGTATAATGTGCAGGAGGCACACATTATGCCTGCTGTAAGTGCTGCAGATGCCTGCCTGTGTTACTCAAACAGGAAATCACAGCAATAAGGGCTAGCTTCAGGTGTATATTTTGCAAGAAGCACAATACGCCTGCTGTAAGTGCTGCAGATGCCCGTTAGTGTAACACAAAAAAAAAAAAACTACGAGCAATAAGGGGTAGCTTCAGGTGTATATTTTGCAAGAAGCACAATACGCCCGCTGTAAGTGCTGCAGATGCCTGCGTGTGTTACTCAACAGGAAATCACAGCAATAAGGGCTAGCTTCAGGTGTATATTTTGCAAGAAGCACAAAACGCCCGCTGTAAGTGCTGCAGATGCCTGCCTGTGTTACTCAACAGGAAATCACAGCAATAAGGGCTAGATTCAGGTGTATATTTTGCAAGAAGCACAATACGCCTGCTGTAAGTGCTGCAGATGCCTGTTAGTGTAACACAAAAGAAAAAAAACTACGAGCAATAAGGGGTAGCTTCAGGTGTATAATGTGCAGGAGGCACACTACGCCTGCTGTAAGTGCTGCAGATGCCTGCCTGTGTTACTCAAACAGGAAATCACAGCAATAAGGGCTAGCTTTAGGTGTATATTTTGCAAGAAGCACACTACGCCTGCTGTAAGTGCTGCAGATGCCTGCCTGTGTTACTCAACAGGAAATCACAGCAATAAGGGCTAGCTTCAGGTGTATATTTTGCAAGAAGCACAATACGCCCGCTGTAAGTGCTGCAGATGCCTGCCTGTGTTACTCAACAGGAAATCACAGCAATAAGGGCTAGCTTCAGGTGTATATTTTGCAAGAAGCACAATACGCCCGCTGTAAGTGCTGCAGATGCCTGCCTGTGCTACTCAAACAGGAAATCACAGCAATAAGGGCTAGCTTCAGGTGTATATTTTGCAAGAAGCACAATACGCCTGTTGTAAGTGCTGCAGATGCCTGCCTGTGTTACTCAAACAGGAAATAACAGCAATAAGGGCTAGCTTCAGGTGTATATTTTGCAAGAAGCACAATACGCCTGCTGTAAGTGCTGCAGATGCCTGCCTGTGTTACTCAAACAGGAAATCACAGCAAAAAGGGCTAGCTTCAGGTGTATATTTTGCAAGAAGCACAATACACCCGCTGTAAGTGCTGCAGATGCCTGCCTGTGTTACTCAACAGGAAATCACAGCAATAAGGGCTAGCTTCAGGTGTATATTTTGCAAGAAGCACAATACGCCCACTGTAAGTGCTGCAGATGCCTGCCTGTGTTACTCAAACAGGAAATCACAGCAATAAGGGCTAGCTTCAGGTGTATATTTTGCAAGAAGCACAATACGCCTGCTGTAAGTGCTGCAGATGCCTGCCTGTGTTACTCAAACAGGAAATCACAGCAATAAGGGCTAGCTTCAGGTGTATATTTTGCAAGAAGCACAATACGCCTGCTGTAAGTGCTGCAGATGCCTGTTAGTGTAACACAAAAGAAAAAAACTATGAGCAATAAGGAGTAGCTTCAGGTGTATAATGTGCAGGAGGCACACTACGCCCGCTGTAAGTGCTGCAGATGCCTGCCTGTGTTACTCAACAGGAAATCACAGCAATAAAGGCTAGATTCAGGTGTTTTTTTGCAAGAAGCACAATATGCCTGCTGTAAGTGCTGCAGATGCCTGCCTGTGTTACTCAAACAGGAAATCACAGCAATAAGGGCTAGCTTCAGGTGTATATTTTGCAAGAAGCACAATACGCCCGCTGTAAGTGCTGCAGATGCCTGCCTGTGTTTCTCAACAGGAAATCACAGCAATAAGGGCTAGTTTCAGGTGTATATTTTGCAAGCAGCACAATACGCCCTCTGTAAGTGCTGCAGATGCCTGCCTGTGTTACTCAAACAGGAAATCACAGCAATAAGGGCTAGCTTCAGGTGTATATTTTGCAAGAAGCACAATACGCCCGCTGTAAGTGCTGCAGATGCCTGCCTGTGTTACTCAACAGGAAATCACAGCAATAGGGGCTAGCTTCAGGTGTATATTTTGCAAGCAGCACAATACGACCGCTGTAAGTGCTGCAGATGCCTGCCTCTGTTACTCAAACAATAAATCACAGCAATAAGGGCTAGCTTCAGGTGTATATTTTGCAAGAAGCACAATACGCCTTCTGTAAGTGCTGCAAATTCCTGCCTGTGTTACTCAAACAGGAAATCACAGCAATAAGGGCTAGCTTCAGGTGTATATTTTGCAAGAAGCACAATACGCCTGCTGTAAGTGCTGCAGATGCCTGCCTGTGTTACTCAAACAGGAAATCACAGCAATAAGGGCTAGCTTCAGGTGTATATTTTGCAAGAAGCACAATACGCCTGCTGTAAGTGCTGCAGATGCCCGTTAGTGTAACACAAAAGAAAAAAACTACGAGCAATAAGGGGTAGCTTTAGGTGTAAAATGTGCAGGAGGCACACTACACCTGCTCTAAGTGCTGCAGATGCCTGCCTGTGTTATTCAAACAGGAAACCACAGCAATAAGGGCTAGCTTCAGGTGTATATTTTGCAAGAAGCACAATACGCCCGCTGTAAGTGCTGCAGATGCCTGCCTGTGTTACTCAAACAGGAAATCACAGCAATAAGGGCTGAATTCAGGTGTATATTTTGCAAGAAGCACAATACGCCTGCTGTAAGTGCTGCAGATGCCTGCCTGTGTTACTCAAACAGGAAATCACAGCAATAAGGGCTAGCTTCAGGTGTATATTTTGCAAGAAGCACAATACGCCCACTGTAAGTGCTGCAGATGCCTGCCTGTGTTACTCAACAGGAAATAACAGCGATAAGGGCTAGCTTCAGGTGTATATTTTGCAAGCAGCACAATACACCCGCTGTAAGTGCTGCAGATGCCTGCCTGTGTTACTCAAACAGGAAATCACAGCAATAAGGGCTAGCTTCAGGTGTATATTTTGCAAGAAGCACAATACGCCCGCTGTAAGTGCTGCAGATGCCTGCCTGTGTTACTCAACAGGAAATCACAGCAATAAGGGCTAGCTTCAGGTGTATATTTTGCAAAAAGCACAATACGCCCGCTTTTAGTGCTGCAGATGCATGCCTGTGTTACTCAAAACAGGAAATCACAGCAGAATGGCTAGCTTCAGGTGTATATTTTGCAAGAAGCACAATACGCCCGCTGTAAGTGCTGCAGATGCCTGCCTGTGTTACTCAAACAGGAAATCACAGCAATAAGGGCTAGCTTCAGGTGTATATTTTGCAAGAAGCACAATAAGCCTGCTGTAAGTGCTGCAGATGCCTGCCTGTGTTACTCAACCAGGAAATCACAGCAATAAGGGCTAGCTTCAGGTGTATATTTTGCAAGAAGCACAATACGCCTGCTGTAAGTGCTGCAGATGCCTGTTAGTGTAACACAAAAGAAAAAACTACGAGCAATAAGGGGTAGTTTCAGGTGTATAATGTGCAGGAGGCACACATTATGCCTGCTGTAAGTGCTGCAGATGCCTGCCTGTGTTACTCAAACAGGAAATCACAGCAATAAGGGCTAGCTTCAGGTGTATATTTTGCAAGAAGCACAATACGCCTGCTGTAAGTGCTGCAGATGCCCGTTAGTGTAACACAAAATAAAAAAAACTACGAGCAATAAGGGGTAGCTTCAGGTGTAAAATGTGCAGGAGGCACACTACGCCTGCTGTAAGTGCTGCAGATGCCTGCCTGTGTTACTCAAACAGGAAATCACAGCAATAAGGGCTAGCTTCAGGTGTATATTTGCAAGAAGCACAATACGCCTGCTGTAAGTGCTGCAGATTCCTGCCTGTGTTACTCAAACAGGAAATCACAGCAATAAGGGCTAGCTTCAGGTGTATATTTTGCAAGAAGCACAATACGCCCGCTGTAAGTGCTGCAGATGCCTGCCTGTGTTACTCAAACAGGAAATCACAGCAATAAGGGCTAGCTTCAGGTGTATATATTGCAAGAAGCACAATACGCCTGCTGTAAGTGCTGCAGATGCCTGCCTGTGTTACTCAAACAGGAAATCACAGCAATAAGGGCTAGCTTCAGGTGTATATTTTGCAAGAAGCACAATACGCCTGCTGTAAGTGCTGCAGATGCCTGCCTGTGTTACTCAAACAGGAAATCACAGCAATAAGGGCTAGCTTCAGGTGTATATTTTGCAAGCAGCACAATATGCTTGCTGTAAGTGCTGCAGATGCCTGCCTGTCTTACTCAAACAGGAAATCACAGCAATAAGGGCTAGCTTCAGGTGTATATTTTGCAAGAAGCACAATACGCCTGCTGTAAGTGCTGCAGATGCCTGTTAGTGTAACACAAAAGAAAAAAAAAACTATGAGCAATAAGGGGTAGCTTCAGGTGTATAATGTGCAGGAGGCACACTACGCCCGCTGTAAGAGCTGCAGATGCCTGCCTGTGTTACTCAAACAGGAAATCACAGCAATAAGGGCTAGCTTCAGGTGTATATTTTGCAAGAAGCACAATACGCCTGCTCTAAGTGCTGCAAATTCCTGCCTGTGTTACTCAAACAGGAAATCACAGCAATAAAGGCTAGCTTCAGGTGTATATTTTGCAAGAAGCACAATACGCCTGCTGTAAGTGCTGCAGATGCCTGCCTGTGTTACTCAAACAGGAAATCACAGCAATAAGGGCTAGCTTCAGGTGTATATTTTGCAAGAAGCACAATACGCCTGCTGTAAGTGCTGCAGATGCCCATTAGTGTAACACAAAAGAAAAAAACTACGAGCAATAAGGGGTAGCTTTAGGTGTAAAATGTGCAGGAGGCACACTACGCCTGCTGTAAGTGCTGCAGATTCCTGCCTGTGTTACTCAACATTAAATCACAGCAATAAGGGCTAGCTTCAGGTGTATATTTTGCAAGAAGCACAATACGCCCGCTGTAAGTGCTGCAGATGCCTGCCTGTGTTACTCAAACAGGAAATCACAGCAATAAGGGCTGAATTTAGGTGTATATTTTGCAAGAAGCACAATACGCCCGCTGTAAGTGCTGCAGATGCCTGCCTGTGTTACTCAAACAGGAAATCACAGCAATAAGGGCTAGCTTCAGGTGTATATTTTGCAAGAAGCACAATACGCCCGCTGTAAGTGCTGCAGATGCCTGCCTGTGTTACTCAACAGGAAATCACAGCAATAAGGGCTAGCTTCAGGTGTATATTTTGCAAGCAGCACAATACGCCCGCTGTAAGTGCTGCAGATGCCTGCCTGTGTTACTCAAACAGGAAATCACAGCAATAAGGGCTAGCTTCAGGTGTATATTTTGCAAGAAGCACAATACGCCGGCTGTAAGTGCTGTAGATGCCTGCCTGTGTTACTCAACAGGAAATCACAGCAATAAGGGCTAGCTTCAGGTGTATATTTTGCAAGAAGCACAATACGCCTGCTGTAAGTGCTGCAGATGCCCGTTAGTGTAACACAAAAGAAAAAAACTACGAGCAATAAGGGGTAGCTTTAGGTGTAAAATGTGCAGGAGGCACACTACGCCTGCTGTAAGTGCTGCAGATGCCTGCCTGTGTTACTCAACAGGAAATCACAGCAATAAGGGCTGAATTCAGGTGTATATTTTGCAAGAAGCACAATACGCCCGCTGTAAGTGCTGCAGATGCCTGCCTGTGTTACTCAACAGGAAATCACAGCAATAAGGGCTAGCTTCAGGTGTATATTTTGCAAGAAGCACAATACGCCCACTGTAAGTGCAGCAGATGCCTGCCTGTGTTACTCAAACAGGAAATCACAGCAATAAGGGCTAGCTTCAGGTGTATATTTTGCAAGAAGCACAATACGCCCGCTGTAAGTGCTGCAGATGCCTGCCTGTGTTACTCAAAGGAAATCACAGCAATAAGGGCTAGCTTCAGGTGTATATTTTGCAAGAAGCACAATACGCCCGCTTTTAGTGCTGCAGATGCCTGCCTGTGTTACTCAAACAGGAAATCACAGCAGTAAGGGCTAGCTTCAGGTGTATATTTTGCAAGAAGCACAATACGCTGCTGTAAGTGCTGCAGATGCCTGCCTGTGTTACTCAAACAGGAAATCACAGCAATAAGGGCTAGCTTCAGGTGTATATTTTGCAAGAAGCACAATACGCCTGCTGTAAGTGCTGCAGATGCCTGCCTGTGTTACTCAAACAGGAAATCACAGCAATAAGGGCTAGCTTCAGGTGTATATTTTGCAAGAAGCACAATACGCCTGCTGTAAGTGCTGCAGATGCCTGTTAGTGTAACACAAAAGAAAAAAAACTACGAGCAATAAGGGGTAGCTTCAGGTGTATAATGTGCAGGAGGCACACATTATGCCTGCTGTAAGTGCTGCAGATGCCTGCCTGTGTTACTCAAACAGGAAATCACAGCAATAAGGGCTAGCTTCAGGTGTATATTTTGCAAGAAGCACAATACGCCTGCTGTAAGTGCTGCAGATGCCCGTTAGTGTAACACAAAATAAAAAAAACTACGAGCAATAAGGGGTAGCTTCAGGTGTATATTTTGCAAGAAGCACAATACGCCCGCTGTAAGTGCTGCAGATGCCTGCGTGTGTTACTCAACAGGAAATCACAGCAATAAGGGCTAGCTTCAGGTGTATATTTTGCAAGAAGCACAAAACGCCCGCTGTAAGTGCTGCAGATGCCTGCCTGTGTTACTCAACAGGAAATCACAGCAATAAGGGCTAGATTCAGGTGTATATTTTGCAAGAAGCACAATACGCCTGCTGTAAGTGCTGCAGATGCCTGTTAGTGTAACACAAAAGAAAAAAAACTACGAGCAATAAGGGGTAGCTTCAGGTGTATAATGTGCAGGAGGCACACTACGCCTGCTGTAAGTGCTGCAGATGCCTGCCTGTGTTACTCAAACAGGAAATCACAGCAATAAGGGCTAGCTTTAGGTGTATATTTTGCAAGAAGCACACTACGCCTGCTGTAAGTGCTGCAGATGCCTGCCTGTGTTACTCAACAGGAAATCACAGCAATAAGGGCTAGCTTCAGGTGTATATTTTGCAAGAAGCACAATACGCCCGCTGTAAGTGCTGCAGATGCCTGCCTGTGTTACTCAACAGGAAATCACAGCAATAAGGGCTAGCTTCAGGTGTATATTTTGCAAGAAGCACAATACGCCCGCTGTAAGTGCTGCAGATGCCTGCCTGTGCTACTCAAACAGGAAATCACAGCAATAAGGGCTAGCTTCAGGTGTATATTTTGCAAGAAGCACAATACGCCTGTTGTAAGTGCTGCAGATGCCTGCCTGTGTTACTCAAACAGGAAATAACAGCAATAAGGGCTAGCTTCAGGTGTATATTTTGCAAGAAGCACAATACGCCTGCTGTAAGTGCTGCAGATGCCTGCCTGTGTTACTCAAACAGGAAATCACAGCAAAAAGGGCTAGCTTCAGGTGTATATTTTGCAAGAAGCACAATACACCCGCTGTAAGTGCTGCAGATGCCTGCCTGTGTTACTCAACAGGAAATCACAGCAATAAGGGCTAGCTTCAGGTGTATATTTTGCAAGAAGCACAATACGCCCACTGTAAGTGCTGCAGATGCCTGCCTGTGTTACTCAAACAGGAAATCACAGCAATAAGGGCTAGCTTCAGGTGTATATTTTGCAAGAAGCACAATACGCCTGCTGTAAGTGCTGCAGATGCCTGCCTGTGTTACTCAAACAGGAAATCACAGCAATAAGGGCTAGCTTCAGGTGTATATTTTGCAAGAAGCACAATACGCCTGCTGTAAGTGCTGCAGATGCCTGTTAGTGTAACACAAAAGAAAAAAACTATGAGCAATAAGGAGTAGCTTCAGGTGTATAATGTGCAGGAGGCACACTACGCCCGCTGTAAGTGCTGCAGATGCCTGCCTGTGTTACTCAACAGGAAATCACAGCAATAAAGGCTAGATTCAGGTGTTTTTTTGCAAGAAGCACAATATGCCTGCTGTAAGTGCTGCAGATGCCTGCCTGTGTTACTCAAACAGGAAATCACAGCAATAAGGGCTAGCTTCAGGTGTATATTTTGCAAGAAGCACAATACGCCCGCTGTAAGTGCTGCAGATGCCTGCCTGTGTTTCTCAACAGGAAATCACAGCAATAAGGGCTAGTTTCAGGTGTATATTTTGCAAGCAGCACAATACGCCCTCTGTAAGTGCTGCAGATGCCTGCCTGTGTTACTCAAACAGGAAATCACAGCAATAAGGGCTAGCTTCAGGTGTATATTTTGCAAGAAGCACAATACGCCCGCTGTAAGTGCTGCAGATGCCTGCCTGTGTTACTCAACAGGAAATCACAGCAATAGGGGCTAGCTTCAGGTGTATATTTTGCAAGCAGCACAATACGACCGCTGTAAGTGCTGCAGATGCCTGCCTCTGTTACTCAAACAATAAATCACAGCAATAAGGGCTAGCTTCAGGTGTATATTTTGCAAGAAGCACAATACGCCTTCTGTAAGTGCTGCAAATTCCTGCCTGTGTTACTCAAACAGGAAATCACAGCAATAAGGGCTAGCTTCAGGTGTATATTTTGCAAGAAGCACAATACGCCTGCTGTAAGTGCTGCAGATGCCTGCCTGTGTTACTCAAACAGGAAATCACAGCAATAAGGGCTAGCTTCAGGTGTATATTTTGCAAGAAGCACAATACGCCTGCTGTAAGTGCTGCAGATGCCCGTTAGTGTAACACAAAAGAAAAAAACTACGAGCAATAAGGGGTAGCTTTAGGTGTAAAATGTGCAGGAGGCACACTACACCTGCTCTAAGTGCTGCAGATGCCTGCCTGTGTTATTCAAACAGGAAACCACAGCAATAAGGGCTAGCTTCAGGTGTATATTTTGCAAGAAGCACAATACGCCCGCTGTAAGTGCTGCAGATGCCTGCCTGTGTTACTCAAACAGGAAATCACAGCAATAAGGGCTGAATTCAGGTGTATATTTTGCAAGAAGCACAATACGCCTGCTGTAAGTGCTGCAGATGCCTGCCTGTGTTACTCAAACAGGAAATCACAGCAATAAGGGCTAGCTTCAGGTGTATATTTTGCAAGAAGCACAATACGCCCACTGTAAGTGCTGCAGATGCCTGCCTGTGTTACTCAACAGGAAATAACAGCGATAAGGGCTAGCTTCAGGTGTATATTTTGCAAGCAGCACAATACACCCGCTGTAAGTGCTGCAGATGCCTGCCTGTGTTACTCAAACAGGAAATCACAGCAATAAGGGCTAGCTTCAGGTGTATATTTTGCAAGAAGCACAATACGCCCGCTGTAAGTGCTGCAGAAGCCTGCCTGTGTTACTCAACAGGAAATCACAGCAATAAGGGCTAGCTTCAGGTGTATATTTTGCAAAAAGCACAATACGCCCGCTTTTAGTGCTGCAGATGCATGCCTGTGTTACTCAAAACAGGAAATCACAGCAGAATGGCTAGCTTCAGGTGTATATTTTGCAAGAAGCACAATACGCCCGCTGTAAGTGCTGCAGATGCCTGCCTGTGTTACTCAAACAGGAAATCATAGCAATAAGGGCTAGCTTCAGGTGTATATTTTGCAAGAAGCACAATAAGCCTGCTGTAAGTGCTGCAGATGCCTGCCTGTGTTACTCAACCAGGAAATCACAGCAATAAGGGCTAGCTTCAGGTGTATATTTTGCAAGAAGCACAATACGCCTGCTGTAAGTGCTGCAGATGCCTGTTAGTGTAACACAAAAGAAAAAACTACGAGCAATAAGGGGTAGTTTCAGGTGTATAATGTGCAGGAGGCACACATTATGCCTGCTGTAAGTGCTGCAGATGCCTGCCTGTGTTACTCAAACAGGAAATCACAGCAATAAGGGCTAGCTTCAGGTGTATATTTTGCAAGAAGCACAATACGCCTGCTGTAAGTGCTGCAGATGCCCGTTAGTGTAACACAAAATAAAAAAAACTACGAGCAATAAGGGGTAGCTTCAGGTGTAAAATGTGCAGGAGGCACACTACGCCTGCTGTAAGTGCTGCAGATGCCTGCCTGTGTTACTCAAACAGGAAATCACAGCAATAAGGGCTAGCTTCAGGTGTATATTTGCAAGAAGCACAATACGCCTGCTGTAAGTGCTGCAGATTCCTGCCTGTGTTACTCAAACAGGAAATCACAGCAATAAGGGCTAGCTTCAGGTGGATATTTTGCAAGAAGCACAATACGCCCGCTGTAAGTGCTGCAGATGCCTGCCTGTGTTACTCAAACAGGAAATCACAGCAATAAGGGCTAGCTTCAGGTGTATATATTGCAAGAAGCACAATACGCCTGCTGTAAGTGCTGCAGATGCCTGCCTGTGTTACTCAAACAGGAAATCACAGCAATAAGGGCTAGCTTCAGGTGTATATTTTGCAAGAAGCACAATACGCCTGCTGTAAGTGCTGCAGATGCCTGCCTGTGTTACTCAAACAGGAAATCACAGCAATAAGGGCTAGCTTCAGGTGTATATTTTGCAAGCAGCACAATATGCTTGCTGTAAGTGCTGCAGATGCCTGCCTGTCTTACTCAAACAGGAAATCACAGCAATAAGGGCTAGCTTCAGGTGTATATTTTGCAAGAAGCACAATACGCCTGCTGTAAGTGCTGCAGATGCCTGTTAGTGTAACACAAAAGAAAAAAAAAACTATGAGCAATAAGGGGTAGCTTCAGGTGTATAATGTGCAGGAGGCACACTACGCCCGCTGTAAGAGCTGCAGATGCCTGCCTGTGTTACTCAAACAGGAAATCACAGGAATAAGGGCTAGCTTCAGGTGTATATTTTGCAAGAAGCACAATACGCCTGCTGTAAGTGCTGCAAATTCCTGCCTGTGTTACTCAAACAGGAAATCACAGCAATAAGGGCTAGCTTCAGGTGTATATTTTGCAAGAAGCACAATACGCCTGCTGTAAGTGCTGCAGATGCCTGCCTGTGTTACTCAAACAGGAAATCACAGCAATAAGGGCTAGCTTCAGGTGTATATTTTGCAAGAAGCACAATACGCCTGCTGTAAGTGCTGCAGATGCCCGTTAGTGTAACACAAAAGAAAAAAACTACGAGCAATAAGGGGTAGCTTTAGGTGTAAAATGTGCGGGAGGCACACTACGCCTGCTGTAAGTGCTGCAGATGCCTGCCTGTGTTACTCAACATTAAATCACAGCAATAAGGGCTAGCTTCAGGTGTATATTTTGCAAGAAGCACAATACGCCCGCTGTAAGTGCTGCAGATGCCTGCCTGGGTTACTCAAACAGGAAATCACAGCAATAAGGGCTGAATTTAGGTGTATATTTTGCAAGAAGCACAATACGCCCGCTGTAAGTGCTGCAGATGCCTGCCTGTGTTACTCAAACAGGAAATCACAGCAATAAGGGCTAGCTTCAGGTGTATATTTTGCAAGAAGCACAATACGCCCGCTGTAAGTGCTGCAGATGCCTGCCTGTGTTACTCAAACAGGAAATCACAGCAATAAGGGCTAGCTTCAGGTGTATATTTTGCAAGCAGCACAATACGCCCGCTGTAAGTGCTGCAGATGCCTGCCTGTGTTACTCAAACAGGAAATCACAGCAATAAGGGCTAGCTTCAGGTGTATATTTTGCAAGAAGCACAATACGCCCGCTGTAAGTGCTGTAGATGCCTGCCTGTGTTACTCAACAGGAAATCACAGCAATAAGGGCTAGCTTCAGGTGTATATTTTGCAAGCAGCACAATACGCCCGCTGTAAGTGCTGCAGATGCCTGCCTGTGTTACTCAACAGGAAATCACAGCAATAAGGGCTAGCTTCAGGTGTTTATTTTGCAAGAAGCACAATACGCCTGCTGTAAGTGCTGCAAATTCCTGCCTGTGTTACTCAAACAGGAAATCACAGCAATAAGGGCTATCTTCAGGTGTATATTTTGCAAGAAGCACAATACGCCTGCTGTAAGTGCTGCAGATTCCTGCCTGTGTTAATCAAACAGGAAATCACAGCAATAAGGGCTAGCTTCAGGTGTATATTTTGCAAGAAGCACAATACGCCTGCTGTAAGTGCTGCAGATGCCTGTTAGTGTAACACAAAAGAAAAAAAACTACGAGCAATAAGGGGTAGCTTCAGGTGTATAATGTGCAGGAGGCACACATTATGCCTGCTGTAAGTGCTGCAGATGCCTGCCTGTGTTACTCAAACAGGAAATCACAGCAATAAGGGCTAGCTTCAGGTGTATATTTTGCAAGAAGCACAATACGCCTGCTGTAAGTGCTGCAGATGCCCGTTAGTGTAACACAAAATAAAAAAAACTACGAGCAATAAGGGGTAGCTTCAGGTGTATATTTTGCAAGAAGCACAATACACCCGCTGTAAGTGCTGCAGATGCCTGCCTGTGTTACTCAAACAGGAAATCACAGCAATAAGGGCTAGCTTCAGGTGTATATTTTGCAAGAAGAACAATACGCCCGCTGTAAGTGCTGCAGATGCCTGCCTGTGTTACTCAACAGGAAATCACAGCAATAAGGGCTAGCTTCAGGTGTATATTTTGCAAGAAGCACAATACGCCTGCTGTAACTGCTGCAGATGCCTGCATGTGTTACTCAAACAGGAAATCACAGCAATAAGGGCTAGCTTCAGGTGTATATTTTGCAAGAAGCACAATACGCCTGCTGTAAGTGCTGCAGATGCCTGTTAGTGTAACACAAAAGAAAAAAAACTACGAGCAATAAGGGGTAGCTTCAGGTGTATAATGTGCAGGAGGCACATTACGCCTGCTGTAAGTGCTGCAGATGCCTGCCTGTGTTACTCAAACAGGAAATCACAGCAATAAGGGCTAGCTTCAGGTGTATATTTTGCAAGAAGCACAATACGCCTGCTGTAAGTGCTGCAGATGCCCGTTAGTGTAACACAAAAGAAAAAAACTACGAGCAATAAGGGGTAGCTTCAGGTGTAAAATGTGCAGGAGGCACACTACGCCTGCTGTAAGTGCTGCAGATGCCTGCCTGTGTTACTCAACAGGAAATCACAGCAATAAGGGCTAGATTCAGGTGTATATTTTGCAAGAAGCACAATACGCCCGCTGTAAGTGCTGCAGAAGCCTGCCTGTGTTACTCAAACAGGAAATCACAGCAATAAGGGATAGCTTCAGGTGTATATTTTGCAAGAAGCACAATTCGCCCGCTGTAAGTGCTGCAGATGCCTGCCTGTGTTACTCAACAGGAAATCACAGCAATAAGGGCTAGCTTCAGGTGTATATTTTGCAAGAAGCACAATACACTTGCTGTAAGTGCTGCAGATGCCTGCCTGTCTTACTCAAACCGGAAATCACAGCAATAAGGACTAGCTTCAGGTGTATGTCTTGCAAGAAGCACAATAAGCCTGCTGTAAGTGCTGCAGATGCCTGTTAGTGTAACACAAAAGAAAAAAACTATGAGCAATAAGGGGTAGCTTCAGGTGTATAATGTGCAGGAGGCACACTACGCCCGCTGTAAGTGCTGCAGATGCCTGCCTGTGTTACTCAACAGGAAATCACAGCAATAAGGGCTAGATTCAGGTGTTTTTTGCAAGAAGCACAATACGCCTGCTGTAAGTGCTGCAGATGCCTGCCTGTGTTACTCAAACAGGAAATCACAGCAATAAGGGCTAGCTTCAGGTGTATATTTTGCAAGAAGCACAATACGCCTGCTGTAAGTGCTGCAGATGCCTGCCTGTGTTACTCAACCAGGAAATCACAGCAATAAGGGCTAGCTTCAGGTGTATATTTTGCAAGAAGCACAATACGCCTGCTGTAAGTGCTGCAGATGCCTGTTAGTGTAACACAAAAGAAAAAAACTACGAGCAATAAGGGGTAGCTTCAGGTGTATAATGTGCAGGAGGCACACATTATGCCTGCTGTAAGTGCTGCAGATGCCTGCCTGTGTTACTCAAACAGGAAATCACAGCAATAAGGGCTAGCTTCAGGTGTATATTTTGCAAGAAGCACAATACGCCTGCTGTAAGTGCTGCAGATGCCCGTTAGTGTAACACAAAATAAAAAAAACTACGAGCAATAAGGGGTAGCTTCAGGTGTATATTTTGCAAGAAGCACAATACGCCCGCTGTAAGTGCTGCAGATGCCTGCCTGTGTTACTCAAACAGGAAATCACAGCAATAAGGGCTAGCTTCAGGTGTATATTTTGCAAGAAGCACAATACGCCCGCTGTAAGTGCTGCAGATGCCTGCCTGTGTTACTCAACAGGAAATCACAGCAATAAGGGCTAGCTTCAGGTGTATATTTTGCAAGAAGCACAATACGCCTGCTGTAAGTGCTGCAGATGCCTGCATGTGTTACTCAAACAGGAAATCACAGCAATAAGGGCTAGCTTCAGGTGTATATTTTGCAAGAAGCACAATACGCCTGCTGTAAGTGCTGCAGATGCCTGTTAGTGTAACACAAAAGAAAAAAAAAAACTACGAGCAATAAGGGGTAGCTTCAGGTGTATGTGCAGGAGGCACATTACGCCTGCTGTAAGTGCTGCAGATGCCTGCCTGTGTTACTCAAACAGGAAATCACAGCAAGAAGGGCTAGCTTCAGGTGTATATTTTGCAAGAAGCACAATACACCTGCTGTAAGTGCTGCAGATGCCCGTTAGTGTAACACAAAATAAAAAAACTACGAGCAATAAGGGGTAGCTTCAGGTGTAAAATGTGCAGGAGGCACACTACGCCTGCTGTAAGTGCTGCAGATGCCTGCCTGTGTTACTCAAACAGGAAATCACAGCAATAAGGGCTAGCTTCAGGTGTATATTTGCAAGAAGCACAATACGCCTGCTGTAAGTGCTGCAGATTCCTGCCTGTGTTACTCAAACAGGAAATCACAGCAATAAGGGCTAGCTTCAGGTGTATATTTTGCAAGAAGCACAATACGCCTGCTGTAAGTGCTGCAGATGCCTGCCTGTGTTACTCAAACAGGAAATCACAGCAATAAGGGCTAGCTTCAGGTGTATATATTGCAAGAAGCACAATACGCCTGCTGTAAGTGCTGCAGATGCCTGCCTGTGTTACTCAAACAGGAAATCACAGCAATAAGGGCTAGCTTCAGGTGTATATTTTGCAAGAAGCACAATACGCCTGCTGTAAGTGCTGCAGATGCCTGCCTGTGTTACTCAAACAGGAAATCACAGCAATAAGGGCTAGCTTCAGGTGTATATTTTGCAAGAAGCACAATACGCCCGCTGTAAGTGCTGCAGATGCCTGCCTGTGTTACTCAAACAGGAAATCACAGCAATAAGGGCTAGCTTCAGGTGTATATTTTGCAAGCAGCACAATATGCTTGCTGTAAGTGCTGCAGATGCCTGCCTGTCTTACTCAAACAGGAAATCACAGCAATAAGGGCTAGCTTCAGGTGTATATTTTGCAAGAAGCACAATACGCCTGCTGTAAGTGCTGCAGATGCCTGTTAGTGTAACACAAAAGAAAAAAAACTATGAGCAATAAGGGGTAGCTTCAGGTGTATAATGTGCAGGAGGCACACTACGCCCGCTGTAAGAGCTGCAGATGCCTGCCTGTGTTACTCAAACAGGAAATCACAGCAATAAGGGCTAGCTTCAGGTGTATATTTTGCAAGAAGCACAATACGCCTGCTGTAAGTGCTGCAAATTCCTGCCTGTGTTACTCAAACAGGAAATCACAGCAATAAGGGCTAGCTTCAGGTGTATATTTTGCAAGAAGCACAATACGCCTGCTGTAAGTGCTGCAGATGCCTGCCTGTGTTACTCAAACAGGAAATCACAGCAATAAGGGCTAGCTTCAGGTGTATATTTTGCAAGAAGCACAATACGCCTGCTGTAAGTGCTGCAGATGCCCGTTAGTGTAACACAAAAGAAAAAAACTACGAGCAATAAGGGGTAGCTTTAGGTGTAAAATGTGCAGGAGGCACACTACGCCTGCTGTAAGTGCTGCAGATGCCTGCCTGTGTTACTCAACATTAAATCACAGCAATAAGGGCTAGCTTCAGGTGTATATTTTGCAAGAAGCACAATACGCCCGCTGTAAGTGCTGCAGATGCCTGCCTGTGTTACTCAAACAGGAAATCACAGCAATAAGGGCTAGCTTCAGGTGTATATTTTGCAAGAAGCACAATACGCCCGCTGTAAGTGCTGCAGATGCCTGCCTGTGTTACTCAACAGGAAATCACAGCAATAAGGGCTAGCTTCAGGTGTATATTTTGCAAGCAGCACAATACGCCCGCTGTAAGTGCTGCAGATGCCTGCCTGTGTTACTCAAACAGGAAATCACAGCAATAAGGGCTAGCTTCAGGTGTTTATTTTGCAAGAAGCACAATACGCCTGCTGTAAGTGCTGCAAATTCCTGCCTGTGTTACTCAAACAGGAAATCACAGCAATAAGGGCTATCTTCAGGTGTATATTTTGCAAGAAGCACAATACGCCTGCTGTAAGTGCTGCAGATTCCTGCCTGTGTTAATCAAACAGGAAATCACAGCAATAAGGGCTAGCTTCAGGTGTATATTTTGCAAGAAGCACAATACGCCTGCTGTAAGTGCTGCAGATGCCCGTTAGTGTAACACAAAAGAAAAAAAACTACGAGCAATAAGGGGTAGCTTTAGGTGTAAAATGTGCAGGAGGCACACTACGCCTGCTGTAAGTGCTGCAGATGCCTGCCTGTGTTACTCAAACAGGAAATCACAGCAATAAGGGCTGAATTCAGGTGTATATTTTGCAAGAAGCACAATACGCCCGCTGTAAGTGCTGCAGATGCCTGCCTGTGTTACTCAACAGGAAATCACAGCAATAAGGGCTAGCTTCAGGTGTATATTTTGCAAGAAGCACAATACGCCCACTGTAAGTGCAGCAGATGCCTGCCTGTGTTACTCAAACAGGAAATCACAGCATTAAGGGCTAGCTTCAGGTGTATATTTTGCAAGAAGCACAATACGCCTGCTGTAAGTGCTGCAGATGCCTGCCTGTGTTACTCAAACAGGAAATCACAGCAATAAGGGCTAGCTTCAGGTGCATATTTTGCAAGAAGCACAATACGCCCGCTGTAAGTGCTGCAGATGCCTGCCTGTGTTACTCAACAGGAAATCACAGCAATAAGGGCTAGCTTCAGGTGTATATTTTGCAAGAAGCACAATACGCCCGCTTTTAGTGCTGCAGATGCCTGCCTGTGTTACTCAAACAGGAAATCACAGCAATAAGGGCTAGCTTCAGGTGCATATTTTGCAAGAAGCACAATACGCTGCTGTAAGTGCTGCAGATGCCTGCCTGTGTTACTCAAACAGGAAATCACAGCAATAAGGGCTAGCTTCAGGTGTATATTTTGCAAGAAGCACAATACGCCTGCTGTAAGTGCTGCAGATGCCTGTTAGTGTAACACAAAAGAAAAAAAACTACGAGCAATAAGGGGTAGCTTCAGGTGTATAATGTGCAGGAGGCACACATTATGCCTGCTGTAAGTGCTGCAGATGCCTGCCTGTGTTACTCAAACAGGAAATCACAGCAATAAGGGCTAGCTTCAGGTGTATATTTTGCAAGAAGCACAATGCGCCTGCTGTAAGTGCTGCAGATGCCCGTTAGTGTAACACAAAATAAAAAAAACTACGAGCAATAAGGGGTAGCTTCAGGTGTATATTTTGCAAGAAGCACAATACGCCCGCTGTAAGTGCTGCAGATGCCTGCCTGTGTTGCTCAAACAGGAAATCACAGCAATAAGGGCTAGCTTCAGGTGTATATTTTGCAAGAAGAACAATACGCCCGCTGTAAGTGCTGCAGATGCCTGCCTGTGTTACTCAACAGGAAATCACAGCAATAAGGGCTAGCTTCAGGTGTATATTTTGCAAGAAGCACAATACGCCTGCTGTAACTGCTGCAGATGCCTGCATGTGTTACTCAAACAGGAAATCACAGCAATAAGGGCTAGATTCAGGTGTATATTTTGCAAGAAGCACAATACGCCTGCTGTAAGTGCTGCAGATGCCTGTTAGTGTAACACAAAAGAAAAAAAACTACGAGCAATAAGGGGTAGCTTCAGGTGTATAATGTGCAGGAGGCACATTACGCCTGCTGTAAGTGCTGCAGATGCCTGCCTGTGTTACTCAAACAGGAAATCACAGCAATAAGGGCTAGCTTCAGGTGTATATTTTGCAAGAAGCACAATACGCCCGCTGTAAGTGCTGCAGAAGCCTGCCTGTGTTACTCAAACAGGAAATCACAGCAATAAGGGATAGCTTCAGGTGTATATTTTGCAAGAAGCACAATACGCCCGCTGTAAGTGCTGCAGATGCCTGCCTGTGTTACTCAACAGGAAATCACAGCAATAAGGGCTAGCTTCAGGTGTATATTTTGCAAGAAGCACAATACGCCTGCTGTAAGTGCTGCAGATGCCTGCCTGTGTTACTCAAACAGGAAATCACAGCAATAAGGACTAGCTTCAGGTGTATGTTTTGCAAGAAGCACAATAAGCCTGCTGTAAGTGCTGCAGATGCCTGTTAGTGTAACACAAATGAAAAAAACTATGAGCAATAAGGGGTAGCTTCAGGTGTATAATGTGCAGGAGGCACACTACGCCCGCTGTAAGTGCTGCAGATGCCTGCCTGTGTTACTCAACAGGAAATCACAGCAAAAAGGGCTAGATTCAGGTGTTTTTTTCCAAGAAGCACAATACGCCTGCTGTAAGTGCTGCAGATGCCTGCCTGTGTTACTCAAACAGGAAATCACAGCAATAAGGGCTAGCTTCAGGTGTATATTTTGCAAGAAGCACAATACGCCCGCTGTAAGTGCTGCAGATGCCTACCTGTGTTACTCAACAGGAAATCACAGCAATAAGGGCTTGCTTCAGGTGTATATTTTGCAAGAATCACAATACGCCCACTGTAAGTGCAGCAGATGCCTGCCTGTGTTACTCAAACAGGAAATCACAGCAATAAGGGCTAGCTTCAGGTGTATATTTTGCAAGAAGCACAATACGCCCACTGTAAGTGCAGCAGATGCCTGCCTGTGTTACTCAACCAGGAAATCACAGCAATAAGGGCTAGCTTCAGGTGTATATTTTGCAAGAAGCACAATACGCCTGCTGTAAGTGCTGCAGATGCCTGCCTGTGTTACTCAAACAGGAAATCACAGCAATAAGGGCTAGCTTCAGGTGTATATTTTGCAAGAAGCACAATACGCCCGCTGTAAGTGCTGCAGATGCCTGCCTGTGTTACTCAACAGGAAATCACAGCAATAAGGGCTAGCTTCAGGTGTATATTTTGCAAGCAGCACAATACACCCGCTGTAAGTGCTGCAGATGCCTGCCTGTGTTACTCAAACAGGAAATCACAGCAATAAGGGCTAGCTTCAGTTGTATATTTTGCAAGAAGCACAATACGCCCGCTGTAAGTGCTGCAGATGCCTGCCTGTGTTACTCAACAGGAAATCACAGCAATAAGGGCTAGCTTCAAGTGTATATTTTGCAAGCAGCACAATACGCCCGCTGTAAGTGCTGCAGATGCCTGCCTGTGTTACTCAAACAGGAAATCACAGCAATAAGGGCTAGCTTCAGGTGTATATTTTGCAAGAAGCACAATACAACTGCTGTAAGTGCTGCAGATGCCTGCCTGTGTTACTCAAACAGGAAATCACAGCAATAAGGGCTAGCTTCAGGTGTATATTTTGCAAGAAGCACAATACGCCTGCTGTAAGTGCTGCAGATGCCTGCCTGTGTTACTCAAACAGGAAATCACAAGAATAAGGGCTATCTTCAGGTGTATATTTTGCAAGAAGCACAATACGCCTGCTGTAAGTGCTGCAGATGCCTGCCTGTGTTACTCAAACAGGAAATCACAGCAATAAGGGCTAGCTTCAGGTGTATATTTTGCAAGAAGCACAATACGCCCGCTGTAAGTGCTGCAGATGCCTGCCTGTGTTACTCAAACAGGAAATCACAGCAATAAGGGCTAGCTTCAGGTGTATATTTTGCAAGAAGCACAATACGCCTGCTGTAAGTGCTGCAGATGCCTGTTAGTGTAACACAAAAGAAAAAAAACTACGAGCAATAAGGGGTAGCTTCAGGTGTATAATGTGCAGGAGGCACACTACGCCTGCTGTAAGTGCTGCAGATGCCTGCCTGTGTTACTCAAACAGGAAATCACAGCAATAAGGGCTAGCTTCAGGTGTATATTTTGCAAGAAGCACAATACGCCTGCTGTAAGTGCTGCAGATGCCCGTTAGTGTAACACAAAAGAAAAAAAACTACGAGCAATAAGGGGTAGCTTCAGGTGTAAAATGTGCAGGAGGCACACTACGCCTGCTGTAAGTGCTGCAGATGCCTGCCTGTGTTACTCAACAGGAAATCACAGCAATAAGGGCTAGCTTCAGGTGTATATTTTGCAAGAAGCACAATACGCCCGCTGTAAGTGCTGCAGATGCCTGCCTGTGTTACTCAAACAGGAAATCACAGCAATAAGGGCTAGCTTCAGGTGTATATTTTGCAAGAAGCACAATACGCCAGCTGTAAGTGCTGCAGATGCCTGTTAGTGTAACACAGGAGAAAAAAACTACGAGCAATAAGGGGTAGCTTCAGGTGTATAATGTGCAGGAGGCACACTACGACTGCTGTAAGTGCTGCAGATGCCTGCCTGTGTTACTCAAAGAGGAAATCACAGCAATAAGGGCTAGCTTCAGGTGTATATTTTGCAAGAAGCACAATACGCCCGCTGTAAGTGCTGCAGATACCTGCCTGTGTTACTCAAACAGGAAATCACAGCAATAAGGGCTAGCTTCAGGTGTATATTTTGCAGGAAGCACACTACGCCTGTTGTAAGTGCTGCAGATGCCTGTTAGTGTGACACACACGGAAAACACAGCAATAAGGGCTAGCTTCAGGTGTATGCTGTGCAGGAGGCTTTGCAAAAATATCACTGACACTGTCCCTGCCTATCCCTCTCTCTCCCTACACACAAGGTTTAGCAGAATTCACTGACACTGTCCCTACCTATCCTTCTCTCTCCCTACACACAAGGTTTAGCAGAATATCACACTGACACTGTCCCTACCTATCCTTCTCTCTCCCTACACACAATTTCACTAACACTACACTTTCCCTGCCTATCCTTTTCTCTCCCTGCACGCCGGAACACACTACACAAGGCCGCCGCGCTGGCGGCCTTTTATAGTGTGGGGCGTGTACTAAACCCCCCGAGCTATAATTGGCCACAGGCATCCTGCCTGTGGCCAATTATGGCTCTCCTCGCTGCCGGCGCTGTGATTGGCCAAGCATGCGGGGTCACAGTGCATGCTTGGCCAATCACAGCGCCGGGAATTTGGGCCATTTGCGTCACTCGAATTTGGCGCGGATGACCCAAAACGTTCAATCTTCGTCGAACGATCGAACACACGATGTTCGAGTCTAACGTATGTTCGACTCGAACGCGGAGCTCATCCCTAATTTTCAGATACCTCTCAGTTATTGGTGTAAAGGCCCATACACAACGATACGAAAATCGGAAGTAAAATTTCGTCCAAATAATCTGCCGAGTTTCGGATTGTTAGTTTGGTGCTTTTGACAGCCGATTTTGGTTTTTCGTCCGAAAAAACCTGGATGTGTAGACTATAAAATTTTTGGCAGATGTGAACACAACATCTGATTTTCGTAAAATTAGTACGGTTTTCGTACAAAAAAATCATAAGAGCAAGACTACGCATGCTCAGAAACGAAAGAATACATGCAAAATTATTCAACACATTACGTCACTTCTGAAGTTGTATTCTGTCGTACTTTCAACACGAGACTAGCATGCAACATAAAAACAGACGAACGGTCGTCTGAAAATCTGATCGTGTGTGTACATAAATCTGGCACCTAATTTCTTTAACCATTTGCCTACCAGGCCAATTCTGACATTTCTCTCCTACATGTAAAAATCATCATTTTTTTTCTAGAAAATTACACAGAACCCCCAAACATTATATATTTTTTTTTTTAGCAGAGACCCTAGAAAATAAAATGGCAGTCGTTGCAACTTTTTATCCCACATGGTATTTGCGCGGCAATTTTTTAAATGCTTTTTTTTGGAAAAAAAACTGTTCCATGCATTGAAAAAAAAACCAGTAAAGTTAGCAAATTTTTTTACATAATGTGAAAGATGATGTTACGCCAAGTAAATAAATACCTAACATGTCATGCTTCAAAATTGCACATGCTCATGGAATGGCGTCAAACTTTGGTACTTAAAAATCCCCATAGGCGACGTTTAATTTTTTTTTTTTACAGGTTACATGTTTTGAGTTACAGAGGAGGTCTAGTGCTAGAATTATTGCTCTCACTCTAACGATCGCATTTACAAGTGTGGTTTGAACGTTGTTTACATATGTGGGCGCAACTTATGCGTGTGTTCGCTTCTGCGAGCGAGCACAGAGGGACATTTTTTATTTTTTTATTGTTATTTTACTTTTATTTTTCTAGTTTGATGCTTTCTTTTAAAAAAAAAAACTATTTTTTTTCACTTTTATTCCTAGTACAAGGAATGTTAACATCCCTTGTAATAGGAATAGTGTGTAACAGGTCCTCTTTACAGTGAGATCTGGGGGTCTATAAGTCCCCAGATCCCACCTCTAGGCTGGGAAGCCTGAAATCAAAAAGAAAAAAAAAGACCCTGGCTTCCCAGCCGAGGCTGTGGCATTTTTTTCATAGGCAGAGGCTGGGCGCGATGTCATAACATCGCGCCTGGCCTCCGAACGATCATAGAGACTCCGGGGACCATCTGGCCCACCGGAAATCTCTATGGTCAACATCCCGCACTGGTCGGTTCCTTCTCCGGTTCGCTGCTCGCAGGGATGAGCCGGGAAAAGCACCGCAGGGCGGCGGGAAAGGGGGGACGTCCCCTCCCGCCGCCTATAAGAATGATCAAGTGGCTGAACAACCGCTATGATTGTTTTTATGGTGAAGGGAATCGCCGGCTCTCAAAGAAGATATCTGAATGATGCCTGTAACTGCAGGCATCATTCAGATATTACCACTCAAAGTCGACAATGTCATATGACGTCGGGCAGGCGGGAATCGGTTAATTTTCTGACAAACCCTATTTAACCTGCAGCCTAACTTTCCAGTTTTCACTGACTTTGCAAGATGGTGAGCCCTTCCAAAGTTACTGAAACCCTCCGGCAGCATGAAGGCCAAAGGGATGACATGGGGCGGCCCGTCCATTAAGGGCATACGGCGCCGCCTCCCCTGTCCATCACCGCCTCCCCTGTCCATGCATCCGGCCCCTCTCAGGATGCCGTGTGCAAGGAATCCAATGCGAGGGGGGTGTTTTTTTAAAGCACTGATTAGAGCCAGAGGCTCTAATAGGCTTCAAAATATGGTGGGCTCGGGGCGCAAAGCATTGCGCTACAAGCCCACCCACGTGTGTACAACAGTGAATGAATATTCGCTATTGAAACACTGATCCTCCTCCCGGCAAATCAGGAAGCGGGTTTTGGCTGAAAGGACAGGATTGGATGTCTAGGAGGGGAGGAGCCACACACTGGAAGCTGCCATGGAGAACCTGGAGCCGCTGCACGCTGCCCACCACCCGCTACCCGCCTGGGATAAGTGCCGGACCGACCGGCAAACAGCGGGGGGGGTTGTTTGCCCCCTCCCCCCCAACAAAAAAAAACACCAGCCGCCACTGGGGATGACCCTTTCAGCCATAGCAAGAGAAGTTTGTCATTCCTAATCTGTGATTTCTAGGATATTGCATCTTTACAATGTCACAAATTCGAATATTCAAGTCCCCCAAGAAGGCTGGTCGTCCAAGAAATACAAATGCATAAGAGGACAGGATAATGTAGAGAATCTCAATGGGCAATCTCTTCAACACTGCAGCTGTGATTGGTCGCCAGTTCAGGACTGAACAGAGTAAGGCTCTGTCTCGTCATACAGTGTCTCGCAGATTAAGAGAATTTGGACTGAAAGCCCACTCTGCAGTCACCAAACCTCTCATTAGCAGAAAGAATCAAAAGGCTAGACTAACCTTTGTTGAGGAGCATGTTGTGTGGACAGAGGAGAACTGGTTCAAAGTTTGCTTTAGTGATGAAAGCAAGTTTAATTTATGTAAGTCCGATGGGAAACATTATGTTTGTTGTCAAACTGGGGAAAGACTGAAACCAAAGTGTGTAAAGAAGTCAGTGAAAGGTGGAGGGGGAAGCGTCATGGTTTGGAGGATGTTTTCTGCAACAGAAGTTTGGCCTCTTATACAGCTACATGGCAAAGTGAATGCAAATGTTTATCAGAACCTTCTTCGACAACATGCGGTTCCTTCCCTTCCTTCATCACCAAATCAGCTAGCAATTTTCATGCACGACAATTAGTGATGAGCCGAACACCCCCGGGTTCGGTTCGCACCAGAACCCGCGAACGGACCGAAAGTTCGCGCGAACATTAGAACCCTATTAAATACAATGGATGCGAACGTTCGGATTCTAAAGTGCTAATTATAACGACTATTATCCATGTTATTGTCCGAAACAGAGTTTGGGAACCCGGGTTCTGCACCAGGGGACATGTATCAATGCAAAAAGAAGTTTTAAAAATGGACGTTTTCCGGGAGCAGTCATTTTAATGATGCATAAAGTGAAAAAAAAGTCAAATATTCCTTTAAATATTGTACCTGGGGGTTGTCTAAAGTATGCCTGTGAAGTGCCACGTGTTTCCCGTGTTTAGAACTGTCCCTGCACAAAATAACATTTCTAAAGGAAAAAAAGCCATTTAAAACTGCTTGCGGCTTTAATGCAATGTCTGGTCCCGGTAATATGGATGAAAATCTTTAGGAAAAATGGCATAGCTACCCAATCAACCCCCCCCCCACCCCAGCCCATTACCAGCCCCTTTGGGTCTTGTATGGATATTAAGGGGAACCCCGCACACAAAATAAAAAAGCCCCTATATACTCGGAACAGCCGTATACAGGCGGTGCATACAAGACAGGGACTGTAGGTTTGTTCTTATGTAGAATCTGTTTGTAATTTTGAACAGCTGCATTGTTTAAGTGTAGCTCCATGCCAAATTCCTTTTTTTTAGCTTTTTGGAAAACATAGGGAACGGTTATCACCCCTGTCACATTTTCTTTGCTGTCTGTGCCCCTGTTCAGAACATTTCACCTCAATTTGCGTCCCAATGACAACTGTTTTTGAAATGTGGTGTTTGTATTGAAAGAAGGATTGGTGATAAAGCATCAGTAGAGAGGAGACACCTTTCTCCCATATTAATTCTTACAGGAGAGAATTTTCCTTCCAAGGGGTAGATTTCCTGTCACTTCCTGTTGTCTTTTTCCGTTTGCAAGTAGTAGTAGTTTGTAAGTTGGATGTTTGAAAGTAGGGACCTTCCGTATATACTCTGCAGAAATTGGCCCCTTAGGTGTTGGTGTTGGCACAACACTGAAAGCACTCACAGTTATTCTTGGTGGGTGCTGGAACGCCCTGCTGTCAAGTATAATATCAGGAATTGTAATAACATATAATTGTTGATCAGTGGTAGTAAAAATTGGGCCTTTGATGGTGGTGCTGGTGCCACAACACTGTAAGGCCTGACAGTTACTCTTGGTGGGCGCAGCAATGGTCCCTGCTGTGAATTATTAGATCAATAATTATAATTGCATGCCCCTGTTGAACAGGGGCTGAAAAACTGAGCCTTTGGTGGTGGTGGTGGTGTTGCTGGTGCAACAACACTGTAAGGCCTGACAGTTACTCTTGGTGGGCGCAGCAATGGGCCCTGCTGTGAATTATTAGTTCAATAATTATAATTGCATGCCCCTGTTGAACAGGGGCTGAAAAACTGGGCCTTTGGTGGTGGTGGTGGTGGTGATGGTGTTGCTGGTGCTACAACACTGTAAGGCCTGACAGTTACTCTTGGTGGGCGCAGCAATGGGCCCTGCTGTGAATTATTAGATCAATAAATATAATTGCATGCCCCTGTTGAACAGGGGCTGAAAAATTGGGCCTTAGGCACTGGTGGCACAACACTGCAACCCCTCACAGATACTGTACTTGGAGCACAGCAATGAGGCCTGTTGCAAAGTATTGCATCAAAAATTTTAATTACACGCCCCTGTTAAACAGGGGCTGAAAAATTGGGCCTTAGCCACTGGTGGCGTCACCCATAAACCAAAATGATCTTCCAAGCTATCATCGTTAATCGTATCATTGAGGAGGAGGAGGAGGATAGCCAGACAACATAACAGCACAGGCACTCAGCATCAGCATCAGTCTTGAAGGGATGTGACATTTTAAAATCAATTAGTCTGTTATATCAGCATCTGGTGTGTGGTAGCTGGTGGTGATCCAAGACTGGTTCATCTTGATGAAAGTCAGTCGATCAACCGAGTCGGTGGACAGGCGCACCCTGTGATCCGTGACAAATCCTCCAGCAGCACTGAATGTGCGTTCTGAAAGAACGCTGGATGCAGGACAGGCCAGTAGCTCAATTGCATACTGTGCAAGCTCTGGCCAGTGATCCATCCTCAAGACCCAGTAAGCCAGAGGATTTTCGGTGGGGAAGGTGTCCAAGTCTGACCTTGCCCCTAGGTATTCCTGCACCATGTATATCAGACGCTGGCGATGGTTGCTGGAACCGATCATACTTTGGGGCTGCGGACTAAAGAATTGTCTGAACGCATCGGTCAGACGGCCACCTTCCCCACCGCTCCTTCTTTGACTGCCCGAAGCCTCAGCAACTCGTTGTCCAGGACCAGGAGTTTGTAACCTCCCAGTTTCTGGGAACGCGTTGCACAGACCTTTCTGCAAGGCCTCCCGGAGTTGTCTCATCCTCTGCTCCCTCTGCGACGGTACGATAAGGTCCGCAACCTTACCCTTGTACCGTGGATCAAGGAGAGTGGCCAGCCAGTAATGGTCCCTCTCCTTGATCCGAAGAATACGAGGATCCTTCCGCAGACTTTGCAGGATCAGGGAGGCCATGCAGCGTAGGTTAGCTGAGGCATTCAGTCCGGAGTCCTCTGGGTCACTAAGGATGACATGATCCGCAGCCACCTCCTCCCAGCCACGTACAAGTCCACTGGTTTCTTGGGACTGTAAATCATCCCTAAAAGACTGCTGCTGATGATTCTGAGTGCCAGCCTCCACCTCCATGCTGACACAATCCTCCTCCTCCTCCTCCTCCTCTTCCTGTGCGATGGGTGGGACAGAAGGAACACTGTCTGGGTAAAGGGGGCCTTGAGAGGCAAGGAAGTCCTCCTCTTCCTGCCTCTGTTCTGCCTCAAGTGCCCTGTCCATTATTCCATGCAGCGTGTGCTCCAACAGGTGGACAAGAGGTACAGTGTCACTGATGCATGCATTGTCACTGCTCACCATCCTCGTGGCCTCCTCAAATGGTGCCAGGACAGTGCATGCATCCCTGATCATGCCCCACTGGCGTGGTGAAAAAAACCCGAGCTCCCCTGACCCTGTCCTGGTGCCGTAGTCGCACAGGTACTCATTGATGGCCCTCTGCTGCGTGTGCAGCCACTGCAGCATGGCCAACGTTGAGTTCCACCTGGTGGGCATGTCACATATAAGGCGGTTCTTGGGCAGGTTCAACTCCTTTTGAAGCTCAGCCAGGCGAGCACTGGCATTATAAGATCTGCGGAAATGCACACAGACTTTCCTGGCCTGCCTCAGGACATCCTGTAAGCCCGGGTACCTGCCCAAGAACCGCTGCACCACCAGGTTAAGGACGTGAGCCATACAGGGCACATGGGTCAGTTGTCCCTGTCGGAGGGCGGAGAGGAGGTTGGTGCCATTGTCGCAAACCACCATTCCTGGCTTAAGCTGGCGTGGCGTCAACCACCTCTCGGCCTGCCCCTGCAGAGCAGACAGGACCTCTGCCCCAGTGTGGCTCCTGTCCCCCAAACACACCAGCACAAGCACGGCATGGCATCTTTTTGCCTGCGTACTTGCGTAGCCCCTTGAACGCCTACGGAGCACCGCTGGTTCCGAGGACAAACCACAGGAAGAGGCCATGGAGGAAGAAGAAGAGGAGGGGGTGGAGGAGAGAGGTGTGTCACAACCAGTAGTAGCATTTTGGAGGCGTGGGGGTGGAACAACCTCCAACACTACTGCACCTTGTCCTGCATCCTTCCCAGCTGCCAAAAGAGTGACCCAATGGGCCGTGAAAGAAAGGTAACGTCCCTGTCCATGCCTGCTGGACCATGAGTCAGCGGTAATATGCACCTTACCGCTGACCGCCCTGTCCAGCGAGGCCAAGACATTGCCTTCCACATGCCTGTAGAGAGCCGGAATAGCCTTCCGTGCGAAAAAGTGTCGTTTGGGAACCTGCCACTGAGGAACCGCACATTGCACAAACTCACGGAAGGGGGCCGAGTCTACCAACTGAAAAGGCAGCAGTTGAAGCGCTAGCAATTTAGCCAAGCTAGCATTCAACCGCTGGGCATGTGGATGGCTGGGAGTGAACTTCTTTCGACGGTCCAGCAGCTGGGGCAGGGAAATTTGCCTGCTAGAATCGGACGTTGGTGTACTGCTAGCAGAGTGCCCGCAAGTACTTGCCTGTGACACACCTAATTCTACACCTTCATTCCTCTCAGAGCAGGTTTCAGAGAGGAGTGAAGGTATAGTGGGGTTGGAGATCCCAGCTGATGCGGTGCAAGAAGAGGTCAGCTTTGTTCTTTGGTGTGGGTCTTTAAGGTAGGCTTGCCAACGAGCTGCATGGCAGGTCAACATATGTCTGATCAAGCATGTGGTGCCCAAGCGGCTGATGTTTTGGCCACGCGATATACGCTTGAGACATATGTTGCAAACAGCAGCTGTGCGATCTGATGCACTCGCCTCAAAAAAGGCCCACACCAAAGAACTTTTTGAATGACGGGCAGAGGCAGCGCCCTGCACAGGCGGAGCTCTGCGGTGTGATTCCGTCGGTGTGCTGCCCATAAGCTGGCCACTCAAGGGCATCCTGCCTCGTTGGAGATGTGCCTCCTCCTCATCCTCCTCCTCCTCCTCTCTCCTATTAGGCACCCACGTGGAGTCAGTGACCTCATCATCCCCTCCCTCCTCATCACTGGAGCCAATCTGGCAGTATGCTGCAGCTGCTGGAACATGACTGCCAGATTGGTGTCCTTCTTGAGCATCCCCTCTCTCTGCTCTCACGCTGCTGCCTTCCTCTAGCTGGGTATCATCATCAGATCCTTCCAAACGCTGGGCATCCTCCTGGAGCATGTACCCAACACTGTGCTCAAAAAGTTCGGGGGACTCCTCAGGAGGAGGGCATGGTGGGTCTAGGGAAGGATTGACTAATGAAGATAATGATACCAGAGAAGAGGACGCTTTGGCAGCTGCTTTGCCACTACCCTGAGCCTGGGTGAGAGAGGATGAGGAGGATGAGGTGGGCTTGGTCATCCACTCTACCAAGTCTTCGGCATGATGTGGCTCAACATGTCCAGCTGCCGAAAACAAGGACAAGCGTGTCCCATGGCCATGTGCTGATGACAATGCACCGCGTACACGACCAGCACTGTTGCCCCCAGACACAGAGCCTGCTTGCCCTCTTTTTTTGCCTCCTGACTGTCTGCCTCTCCTTGGTTGCCTTCCAGACATTTTAATGGATGGCCTGCAGGGAGATGGGAAAAACAGCAATAAGGGCTACCTTCAGGTGTATATTGTGCAGGAGGCTTAGCAACAATGACACTGACACTGTCCCCTGCCTATCCTTCTCTGTCCCTAAACACAAGGATTGAAAATATGGTTCAGCAAAAAAGTTTTAGAACAGAATAGCACACTGACACTTTCCCTCACTGTCCTACTCTGTCCCTCCCTACAAACAAGATTTAGCACAGAATAGCACACTGATAATTTCTACGAGTGTCCTTCTCTATCCCTCAACTCAGGGATTGAAAATATGGAACAGTAAAATAGTTTTAGAACAGAATAGCACACTGTCAGTTTCCCTCACTGTAGCTCTCTGTCTCTCAACTCAAGGATTGAAAATATGGTTCAGCAAAATAGTTTTAGAACACAATAGCACACTGACACTTTCCCTCACTGTAGCTCTCTGTCCCTCAACTCAAGGATTGAAAATATGGAACAGCAAAATTGATTTAGAACAGAATAGCACACTGTCAGTTTCCCTCACTGTACCTCTCTGTCCCTCAACTCAAGGATTGAAAATATGGTTCAGCAAAATAGTTTTAGAACACAATAGCACACTGACACTTTCCCTCACTGTCCTACTCTGTCCCTCCCTACAAACAAGATTTAGCACAGAATAGCACACTGATAATTTCTACGAGTGTCCTTCTCTGTCCCTCAACTCAGGGATTGAAAATATGGAACAGCAAAATAGTTTTAGAACAGAATAGCACACTGTCAGTTTCCCTCACTGTACCTCTCTGTCCCTCAACTCAAGGATTAAAAATATGGAACAGCAAAATTGATTTAGAACAGAATAGCACACTGTCAGTTTCACTCACTGTAGCTCTCTGTCCCTCAACTCAAGATTGACAATATGGTTCAGCAAAATAGTTTTAGAACAGAATAGCACACTGTCAGTTTCCCTCACTGTAGCTCTCTGTCCCTCAACTCAAGGATTGAAAATATGGAACAGCAAAATTGATTTAGAACAGAATAGCACACTGTCAGTTTCACTCACTGTACCTCTCTGTCCCTCAACTCAAGGATTGAAAATTTGGTTCAGCAAAATAGTTTTAGAACACAATAGCACACTGACACTTTCCCTCACTGTAGCTCTCTGTCCCTCAACTCAAGGATTGAAAATATGGTTCAGCAAAATAGTTTTAGAACAGAATAGCACACTGTCAGTTTCCCTCACTGTAGCTCTCTGTCCCTCAACTCAAGGATTGAAAATATTGAACAGCAAAATAGTTTTAGAACAGAATAGCACACTGTCAGTTTCCCTCACTGTACCTCTCTGTCCCTCAACTCAAGGATTGAAAATATGGAACAGCAAAATTGATTTAGAACAGAATAGCACACTGTCAGTTTCACTCACTGTAGCTCTCTGTCCCTCAACTCAAGGATTGAAAATATGGTTCAGCAAAATAGTTTTAGAACAGAATAGCACACTGTCAGTTTCCCTCACTGTAGCTCTCTGTCCCTCAACTCAAGGATTGAAAATATGGAACAGCAAAATTGATTTAGAACAGAATAGCACACTGTCAGTTTCACTCACTGTACCTCTCTGTCCCTCAACTCAAGGATTGACAATATGGTTCAGCAAAATAGTTTTAGAACACAATAGCACACTGTCAGTTTCCCTCACTGTAGCTCTCTGTCCCTCAACTCAAGGATTGAAAATATGGAACAGCAAAATTGATTTAGAACAGAATAGCACACTGTCAGTTTCCCTCACTGTACCTCTCTGTCCCTCAACTCAAGGATTGAAAATATGGTTCAGCAAAATAGTTTTAGAACACAATAGCACACTGACACTTTCCCTCACTGTAGCTCTCTGTCCCTCAACTCACGGATTGAAAATATGGTTCAGCAAAATAGGTTTAGAACACAATAGCACACTGACACTTTCCCTCACTGTAGCTCTCTGTCCCTCAACTCAAGGATTGAAAATATGGAACAGCAAAATTGATTTAGAACAGAATAGCACACTGTCAGTTTCCCTCACTGTACCTCTCTGTCCCTCAACTCAAGGATTGAAAATATGGAACAGCAAAATTGATTTAGAACAGAATAGCACACTGTCAGTTTCACTCACTGTACCTCTCTGTCCCTCAACTCAAGGATTGAAAATATGGAACAGCAAAATTGATTTAGAACAGAATAGCACACTGTCAGTTTCACTTACTGTAGCTCTCTGTCCCTCAACTCAAGGATTGAAAATATGGTTCAGCAAAATAGTTTTAGAACAGAATAGCACACTGTCAGTTTCCCTCACTGTAGCTCTCTGTCCCTCAACTCAAGGATTGAAAATATGGTTCAGCAAAATAGTTTTAGAACACAATAGCACACTGACACTTTCCCTCACTGTAGCTCTCTGTCCCTCAACTCAAGGATTGAAAATATGGTTCAGCAAAATAGTTTTAGAACACAATAGCACACTGACACTTTCCCTCACTGAAGCTCTCTGTCCCTCAACTCAAGGATTGAAAATATGGAAGAGCAAAATAGTTTTAGAACAGAATAGCACACTGTCAGTTTCCCTCACTGTACCTCTCTGTCCCTCAACTCAAGGATTGAAAATATGGAACAGCAAAATTGATTTAGAACAGAATAGCACACTGTCAGTTTCCCTCACTGTACCTCTCTGTCCCTCAACTCAAGGATTGAAAATATGGAACAGCAAAATTGATTTAGAACAGAATAGCACACTGTCAGTTTCACTCACTGTACCTCTCTGTCCCTCAACTCAAGGATTGAAAATATGGTTCAGCAAAATAGTTTTAGAACACAATAGCACACTGACACTTTCCCTCACTGTAGCTCTCTGTCCCTCAACTCAAGGATTGAAAATATGGTTCAGCAAAATAGTTTTAGAACAGAATAGCACACTGTCAGTTTCCCTCACTGTAGCTCTCTGTCCCTCAACTCAAGGATTGAAAATATGGAACAGCAAAATTGATTTAGAATAGAATAGCACACTGTCAGTTTCACTCACTGTACCTCTCTGTCCCTCAACTCAAGGATTGAAAATATGGTTCAGCAAAATAGTTTTAGAACACAATAGCACACTGACACTTTCCCTCACTGTAGCTCTCTGTCCCTCAACTCAAGGATTGAAAATATGGTTCAGCAAAATAGTTTTAGAACAGAATAGCACACTGTCAGTTTCTCTCACTGTAGCTCTCTGTCCCTCAACTCAAGGATTGAAAATATGGAACAGCAAAATTGATTTAGAACAGAATAGCACACTGTCAGTTTCACTCACTGTACCTCTCTGTCCCTCAACTCAAGGATTGAAAATATGGTTCAGCAAAATAGTTTTAGAACACAATAGCACACTGACACTTTCCCTCACTGTAGCTCTCTGTCCCTCAACTCAAGGATTGAAAATATGGTTCAGCAAAATAGTTTTAGAACACAATAGCACACTGTCAGTTTCCCTCACTGTAGCTCTCTGTCCCTCAACTCAAGGATTGAAAATATGGAACAGCAAAATTGATTTAGAACAGAATAGCACACTGTCAGTTTCACTCACTGTACCTCTCTGTCCCTCAACTCAAGGATTGAAAATATGGTTCAGCAAAATAGTTTTAGAACACAATAGCACACTGACACTTTCCCTCACTGTAGCTCTCTGTCCCTCAACTCAAGGATTGAAAATATGGTTCAGCAAAATAGTTTTAGAACAGAATAGCACACTGTCAGTTTCCCTCACTGTACCTCTCTGTCCCTACAAACAAGGATTAGCACAGAATAGCACACTGTCACTGACACTCTCCCTACCTATCCTTATTTGTCCCTAAACACAAGGAATCCAGGATTAGTAAAGGAAAAAAAATGACACTGTCCCTGCCTATGCTTCTCTTTCCCTGCTCCGGAACACACTACACAAGGCCGCCGCGCTGGCGGCCTTTTATAGTGTGGGGCGTGTACTAAACCCCATCAGCAATAATTGGCCACAGGCATCCTGCCTGTGGCCAATCATTGCTCTCCTCGCTGCCGGCGCTGTGATTGGCCAAGCATGCGGGGTCACAGTGCATGCTTGGCCAATCACAGCGCCTGATGACACTGCGATGGCGTAGTGCATTGTGGGCCGTTTGCGTCACTCGAATTTGGCGCGAACGGCCCAAATCGTTCGATCTTCGTCGAACGATCGAACAGCCGATGTTCGAGTCGAACGTATGTTCGACTCGAACACGAAGCTCATCCCTAACGACAATGCCCCCTGTCACACAGCAAAATGGGTAAAGCAGTTGCTTGAAGCTGAAAGCATTTAATGATATGGCCAGCCCAGAGCCCGGATCTAAACCCAATAGAAAACCTCTGGAAAATCCTTAGTGACAAAGTTATGGCCAAGAAACACACTACAGTCACTGAACTGTGGAAGAGACTGGAAGAAGAGTGGAACAAAATCACACCAAAGCAGTGTGAGAGATTAGTGATGTCCTTTGGCCGCAGATGTGCTGAAGTCATTCAAAACAAGGGCCTGTACACTTCCTGCAAATTTTTGATTGTTGTAACCTTCAAAAATATTTGTTGTAATCCTTTTCCGTGCTACCGTTATTGCTGTTCTCTAATTTTGATCATTGTGATTTCTAAAAAATAAAGGTTTTTTAGTTGACGCCAGGGATGAGTCGAACACCCCCCTGTTCGGTTCGCACCAGAACCTGCGAACAGACAGAATGTTCGCGTGAACTTTAGAACCCTATTAAATACAATGGACTCGAACGTTCGAAATCTAAAGTGCTAATTATAAAGGCTAATATGCAATTTATTGTCCTAAAAAGTGTTTGGGGACATGTATCAATGCAAAAAAAAGTTTAAAAAATAGAAGTTTTTACGGGAGCAGTGATTTTAATAATGCTTAAAATGAAAAAATAAAAGTGAAATTTTCCTTTAAATTTCATACCTGGGGGGTGCGTATGATATGCATGTAAAGTGGTGCATGTTTCCCGTGCTTAGAACTGTCCCTGCACAAAGTGTCATTTTTGAAGGAAAAAAAGTCATTTAAAACTCACTCGCGGCTATTAATGAATTGTCGGCTTTTATCAATACATAGAAAAGTCATTGATGAAAAAAAAAAGCGTGGGGGTTCCCCCAAATTCAATTACCAGGCCCTTCAGGTCTGGAATGGATATTAAGGGGAACCCCGCTGCAAATAAAAAAAAATGGCGTGCGGTTCCCCCTAAATATCCATACCAGGCCCTTCAGATCTGGCATGGATTTTAAGGGGAACTCCACCCCAAATAAAAAAAAAAATGGCGTGGAGTCCCCCCAAAAATCCATACCAGACCCTTATCCGAGCACGCAACCTGGCCGGCCGCAAGAGAAGAGGGGGGGACGAGAGAGCAGCCCCCCCTCCCTCCTGAACCGTACCAGGCCACATGCCCTCAACATGGGGAGGATGTCCCCATGTTGATGGGGACAAGGGCCTCATCCCCACAACCCTTGCCCGGTGGTTGTGGGGGTCTGCGGGCAGGGGGCTTATCGGAATCTGGAAGACCCCTTTAACAAAGGGGACCCCCAGATCCCGGCCCCCCTATGTGAATTGGTAAGGGGTACATTGTACCCCTACCATTTCACAAAGAAAGTGTAAAACAAATTAAATAAAAACACACAAACACCTTGGAAAAGTCCTTTATTAAAAAAAAAAAAAAAAAAACATTCCAGCAATGAAATCCAGTGTCCCGCAGCGATCCCGATGTCCAGCGCTGTCCGTCATTGGTTATGCCTGAGCGGACCTGATGGGGAACTTCCTCCGCAGTGTTTTAAATGTATAGACCCGCCCCTTCTAAAGTTCCCCATCAGGTCCGCTCAGCGGACCAGATGCGGAACACGAGGAGGGGCAGGTCTATTCATGTATTACACAGTGAAGGAAGTTCCCCATCAGGTCCGCTCTACGAGGGGGCGGACCTGATGGGAACTTCCTTCACTGTGTAATACGCGAATAGACCCGCACCTTCTCATGTTCCGCATCTGGTTCGCTTAGCGGACCTGATGGGGAACTTTAGAAGGGGTGGGTCTATTCATGTATTACACAGTGAAGGAAGATCCCATCAGGTCCGCCCCCTCGTAGAGCGGACCTGATGGGGAACTTCCTTCACTGTGTAATACATGAATAGACCCGCCCCTCCTCGTGTTCCGCATCTGGTCCGCTGAGCGGACCTGATGGGGAACTTTAGAAGGGGCGGGTCTATACATTTAAAACACTGCAGAGGAAGTTCCCCATCAGGTCCGCTCAGGCACAACCAATGACGGACAGCGCTGGACATCGGGATCGCACACTGGATTTCATCGCTGGAATGTTTTATTTTTTTAATAAAGGACTTTTCCAAGATGTTTGTGTGTTTTTATTTACATTTTTTTACACTTTCTTCGTGAAATGGTAGGGGTACAATGTACCCCTTACCAATTCACATAGGGGGGGCCAGGATCTGGGGGTCCCCTTTGTTGTATATTTTGCAAGAAGCACAATACGCCTGCTGTAAGTGCTGCAGATGCCAGTTAGTGTAACACAAAAGAAAAAAAACTACGAGCAATAAGGGGTAGCTTCAGGTGTAAAATGTGCAGGAGGCACACTATGCCTGCTGTAAGTGCTGCAGATGCCTGCCTGTGTTACTCAAACAGGAAATCACAGCAATAAGGGCTAGCTTCAGGTGTATATTTTGCAAGAAGCACAATACGCCTGCTGTAAGTGCTGCAGATGCCTGTTAGTGTAACACAAAAGAAAAAAGACTACGAGCAATAAGGGGTAGCTTCAGGTGTAAAATGTGCAGGAGGCACACTACGCCTGCTGTAAGTGCTGCAGATGCCTGCCTGTGTTACTCAACAGGAAATCACATCAATAAGGGCTAGCTTCAGGTGTATATTTTGCAAGAAGCACAATACGCCCGCTGTAAGTGCTGCAGATGCCTGCCTGTGTTACTCAACAGGAAATCACAGCAATAAGGGCTAGCTTCAGGTGTATATTTTGCAAGAAGCACAATACGCCCGCTGTAAGTGCTGCAGATGCCTGCCTGTGTTACTCAACAGGAAATCACAGCAATAAGGGCTAGGTTCAGGTGTATATTTTGCAAGAAGCACAATACGCCCGCTGTAAGTGCTGCAGATGCCTGCCTGTGTTACTCAAACAGGAAATCACAGCAATAAGGGCTAGCTTCAGGTGTATATTTTGCAAGAAGCACAATACGCCTGTTGTAAGTGCTGCAGATGCCTGCCTGTGTTACTCAAACAGGAAATCACAGCAATAAGGGCTAGCTTCAGGTGTATATTTTGCAAGAAGCACAATACGCCTGCTGTAAGTGCTGCAGATGCCTGCCTGTGTTACTCAAACAGGAAATCACAGCAATAAGGGCTAGCTTCAGGTGTATATTTTGCAAGAAGCACAATACGCCCGCTGTAAGTGCTGCAGATGCCTGCCTGTGTTACTCAACAGGAAATCACAGCAATAAGGGCTAGCTTCAGGTGTATATTTTGCAAGAAGCACAATACGCCTGCTGTAAGTGCTGCAGATGCCTGCCTGTGTTACTCAAACAGGAAATCACAGCAAAAAGGGCTAGCTTCAGGTGTATATTTTGCAAGAAGCACAATACGCCCGCTGTAAGTGCTGCAGATGCCTGCCTGTGTTACTCAAACAGGAAATCACAGCAATAAGGGCTAGCTTCAGGTGTATATTTTGCAAGAAGCACAATACGCCCACTGTAAGTGCTGCAGATGCCTGCCTGTGTTACTCAAACAGGAAATCACAGCAATAAGGGCTAGCTTCAGGTGTATATTTTGCAAGAAGCACAATACGCCCGCTGTAAGTGCTGCAGGTGCCTGCCTGTGTTACTCAAACAGGAAATCACAGCAATAAGGGCTAGCTTCATGTGTATATTTTGCAAGAAGCACAATACGCCTGCTGTAAGTGCTGCAGATGCCTGCCTGTGTTACTCAACAGGAAATCACAGCAATAAGGGCTAGCTGCAGGTGTATATTTTGCAAGAAGCACAATACGCCCGCTGTAAGTGCTGCAGATGCCTGCCCGTGTTACTCAACAGGAAATCACAGCAATAAGGGCTAGCTTCAGGTGTATATTTTGCAAGAAGCACAATACGCCCACTGTAAGTGCTGCAGATGCCTTCCTGTGTTACTCAAACAGGAAATCACAGCAATAAGGGCTAGCTTCAGGTGTATATTTTGCAAGAAGCACAATACGCCCGCTGTAAGTGCTGCAGATGCCTGCCTGTGTTACTCAACAGGAAATCACAGCAATAAGGGCTAGGTTCAGGTGTATATTTTGCAAGAAGCACAATACGCCTGTTGTAAGTGCTGCAGATGCCTGCCTGTGTTACTCAAACAGGAAATCACAGCAATAAGGGCTAGCTTCAGGTGTATATTTTGCAAGAAGCACAATACGCCTGTTGTAAGTGCTGCAGATGCCTGCCTGTGTTACTCAAACAGGAAATCACAGCAATAAGGGCTAGCTTCAGGTGTATATTTTGCAAGAAGCACAATACGCCTGCTGTAAGTGCTGCAGATGCCTGCCTGTGTTACTCAAACAGGAAATCACAGCAATAAGGGCTAGCTTCAGGTGTATATTTTGCAAGAAGCACAATACGCCCGCTGTAAGTGCTGCAGATGCCTGCCTGTGTTACTCAACAGGAAATCACAGCAATAAGGGCTAGCTTCAGGTGTATATTTTGCAAGAAGCACAATACGCCTGCTGTAAGTGCTGCAGATGCCTGCCTGTGTTACTCAAACAGGAAATCACAGCAAAAAGGGCTAGCTTCAGGTGTATATTTTGCAAGAAGCACAATACGCCCGCTGTAAGTGCTGCAGATGCCTGCCTGTGTTACTCAAACAGGAAATCACAGCAATAAGGGCTAGCTTCAGGTGTATATTTTGCAAGAAGCACAATACGCCCACTGTAAGTGCTGCAGATGCCTGCCTGTGTTACTCAAACAGGAAATCACAGCAATAAGGGCTAGCTTCAGGTGTATATTTTGCAAGAAGCACAATACGCCCGCTGTAAGTGCTGCAGGTGCCTGCCTGTGTTACTCAAACAGGAAATCACAGCAATAAGGGCTAGCTTCATGTGTATATTTTGCAAGAAGCACAATACGCCTGCTGTAAGTGCTGCAGATGCCTGCCTGTGTTACTCAACAGGAAATCACAGCAATAAGGGCTAGCTGCAGGTGTATATTTTGCAAGAAGCACAATACGCCCGCTGTAAGTGCTGCAGATGCCTGCCCGTGTTACTCAACAGGAAATCACAGCAATAAGGGCTAGCTTCAGGTGTATATTTTGCAAGAAGCACAATACGCCCACTGTAAGTGCTGCAGATGCCTTCCTGTGTTACTCAAACAGGAAATCACAGCAATAAGGGCTAGCTTCAGGTGTATATTTTGCAAGAAGCACATTACGCCTGCTGTAAGTGCTGCAGATGCCTGCCTGTGTTACTCAACAGGAAATCACAGCAATAAGGGCTAGCTTCAGGTGTATATTTTGCAAGAAGCACAATACGCCCGCTGTAAGTGCTGCAGATGCCTGCCTGTGTTACTCAACAGGAAATCACAGCAATAAGGGCTAGCTTCAGGTGTATATTTTGCAAGAAGCACAATACGCCTGCTGTAAGTGCTGCAGATGCCTGCCTGTGTTACTCAAACAGGAAATCACAGCAAAAAGGGCTAGCTTCAGGTGTATATTTTGCAAGAAGCACAATACGCCCGCTGTAAGTGCTGCAGATGCCTGCCTGTGTTACTCAACAGGAAATCACAGCAATAAGGTCTAGCTTCAGGTGTATATTTTGCAAGAAGCACAATACGCCCGCTGTAAGTGCTGCAGATGCCTGCCTGTGTTACTCAAACAGGAAATCACAGCAATAAGGGCTAGCTTCAGGTGTATATTTTGCAAGAAGCACAATACGCCTGCTGTAAGTGCTGCAGATGCCTGCCTGTGTTACTCAACAGGAAATCACAGCAATAAGGGCTAGCTTCAGGTGTATATTTTGCAAGAAGCACAATACGCCTGCTGTAAGTGCTGCAGATGCCTGCCCGTGTTACTCAACAGGAAATCACAGCAATAAGGGCTAGCTTCAGGTGTATATTTTGCAAGAAGCACAATACGCCCACTGTAAGTGCTGCAGATGCCTTCCTGTGTTACTCAAACAGGAAATCACAGCAATAAGGTCTAGCTTCAGGTGTATATTTTGCAAGAAGCACAATACGCCCGCTGTAAGTGCTGCAGATGCCTGCCTGTGTTACTCAAACAGGAAATCACAGCAATAAGGGCTAGCTTCAGGTGTATATTTTGCAAGAAGCACAATACGCCTGCTGTAAGTGCTGCAGATGCCTGCCTGTGTTACTCAACAGGAAATCACAGCAATAAGGGCTAGCTTCAGGTGTATATTTTGCAAGAAGCACAATACGCCTGCTGTAAGTGCTGCAGATGCCTGCCTGTGTTACTCAACAGGAAATCACAGCAATAAGGGCTAGCTTCAGGTGTATATTTTGCAAGAAGCACAATACGCCTGCTGTAAGTGCTGCAGATGCCTGCCTGTGTTACTCAAACAGGAAATCACAGCAAAAAGGGCTAGCTTCAGGTGTATATTTTGCAAGAAGCACAATACGCCCGCTGTAAGTGCTGCAGATGCCTGCCTGTGTTACTCAACAGGAAATCACAGCAATAAGGGCTAGCTTCAGGTGTATATTTTGCAAGAAGCACAATACGCCTGCTGTAAGTGCTGCAGATGCCTGCCTGTGTTACTCAAACAGGAAATCACAGCAAAAAGGGCTAGCTTCAGGTGTATATTTTGCAAGAAGCACAATACGAGCGCTGTAAGTGCTGCAGATGCCTGCCTGTGTTACTCGACAGGAAATCACAGCAATAAGGGCTAGCTTCAGGTGTATATTTTGCAAGAAGCACAATACGCCCGCTGTAAGTGCTGCAGATGCCTGCCTGTGTTACTCAAACAGGAAATCACAGCAATAAGGGCTAGCTTCAGGTGTATATTTTGCAAGAAGCACAATACGCCTGCTGTAAGTGCTGCAGATGCCTGCCTGTGTTACTCAAACAGGAAATCACAGCAATAAGGGCTAGCTTCAGGTGTATATTTTGCAAAAAGCACAATACGCCCGCTGTAAGTGCTGCAGATGCCTGCCTGTGTTACTCAAACAGGAAATCACAGCAATAAGGGCTAGCTTCAGGTGTATATTTTGCAAGAAGCACAATACGCCTGCTATAAGTGCTGCTGATGCCTGTTAGTGTAACACAAAAGAAAAAAAACTACGAGCAATAAGGGGTAGCTTCAGGTGTATAATGTGCAGGAGGCACACTACGCCTGCTGTAAGTGCTGCAGATGCCTGCCTGTGTTACTCAAACAGGAAATCACAGCAATAAGGGATAGCTTCAGGTGTATATTTTTCAAGAAGCACAATACGCCCGCTGTAAGTGCTGCAGATGCCTGTCTGTGTTACTCAAACAGGAAATCACAGCAATAAGGGCTAGCTTCAGGTGTATATTTTGCAAGAAGCACAATACGCCCGCGGTAAGTGCTGCAGATGCCTGCCTGTGTTACTCAAACAGGAAATCACAGCAATGAGGGCTAGCTTCAGGTGTATATTTTGCAAGAAGCACAATACGCCCGCTGTAAGTGCTGCAGATGCCTGCCTGTGTTACTCAAACAGGAAATCACAGCAATAAGGGCTAGCTTCAGGTGTATATTTTGCAAGAAGCACAATACGCCTGCTGTAAGTGCTGCAGATGCCTGCCTGTGTTACTCAAACAGGAAATCACAGCAATAAGGGCTAGCTTCAGGTGTATATTTTGCAAGAAGCACAATACGCCCACTGTAAGTGCTGCAGATGCCTTCCTGTGTTACTCAAACAGGAAATCACAGCAATAAGGGTTAGCTTCAGGTGTATATTTTGCAAGAAGCACAATACGCCCGCTGTAAGTGCTGCAGATGCCTGCCTGTGTTACTCAAACAGGAAATCACAGCAATAAGGGCTAGCTTCAGGTGTATATTTTGCAAGAAGCACAATACGCCTGCTGTAAGTGCTGCAGATGCCTGCCTGTGTTACTCAACAGGAAATCACAGCAATAAGGGCTAGCTTCAGGTGTATATTTTGCAAGAAGCACAATACGCCCGCTGTAAGTGCTGCAGATGCCTGCCTGTGTTACTCAACAGGAAATCACAGCAATAAGGTCTAGCTTCAGGTGTATATTTTGCAAGAAGCACAATACGCCCGCTGTAAGTGCTGCAGATGCCTGCCTGTGTTACTCAAACAGGAAATCACAGCAATAAGGGCTAGCTTCAGGTGTATATTTTGCAAGAAGCACAATACGCCTGCTGTAAGTGCTGCAGATGCCTGCCTGTGTTACTCAACAGGAAATCACAGCAATAAGGGCTAGCTTCAGGTGTATATTTTGCAAGAAGCACAATACGCCTGCTGTAAGTGCTGCAGATGCCTGCCTGTGTTACTCAAACAGGAAATCACAGCAAAAAGGGCTAGCTTCAGGTGTATATTTTGCAAGAAGCACAATACGCCCGCTGTAAGTGCTGCAGATGCCTGCCTGTGTTACTCAAACAGGAAATCACAGCAATAAGGGCTAGCTTCAGGTGTATATTTTGCAAGAAGCACAATACGCCCACTGTAAGTGCTGCAGATGCCTGCCTGTGTTACTCAAACAGGAAATCACAGCAATAAGGGCTAGCTTCAGGTGTATATTTTGCAAGAAGCACAATACGCCCGCTGTAAGTGCTGCAGGTGCCTGCCTGTGTTACTCAAACAGGAAATCACAGCAATAAGGGCTAGCTTCATGTGTATATTTTGCAAGAAGCACAATACGCCTGCTGTAAGTGCTGCAGATGCCTGCCTGTGTTACTCAACAGGAAATCACAGCAATAAGGGCTAGCTGCAGGTGTATATTTTGCAAGAAGCACAATACGCCCGCTGTAAGTGCTGCAGATGCCTGCCCGTGTTACTCAACAGGAAATCACAGCAATAAGGGCTAGCTTCAGGTGTATATTTTGCAAGAAGCACAATACGCCCACTGTAAGTGCTGCAGATGCCTTCCTGTGTTACTCAAACAGGAAATCACAGCAATAAGGGCTAGCTTCAGGTGTATATTTTGCAAGAAGCACAATACGCCCACTGTAAGTGCTGCAGATGCCTGCCTGTGTTACTCAAACCGGAAATCACAGCAATAAGGGCTAGCTTCAGGTGTATATTTTGCAAGAAGCACAATACGCCTGCTGTAAGTGCTGCAGATGCCTGCCTGTGTTACTCAACAGGAAATCACAGCAATAAGGGCTAGCTTCAGGTGTATATTTTGCAAGAAGCACAATACGCCCTGTGAGGGGGTTAGCTCGGCAGCGGGTGTGTGTGACCCCCGGGATGGGCTCCCCAGACAAAAACAGGCCCAGCAAACGGAGGTTGTGGTTTTCAAAATCAAAAAGGTGCGGTTTATTTTCTATTTACAGTGACAAAACACAGCAAAGCAAAAGAAACATAAATAAAATAAATCCTGGTCAACTTGACCTCTGACTAAACATACAGGTTTCCTAACTAACAACTGGGATCAGCCTAGTGCTGTCCTAGTCCCTAAGTCCCTGGTTTTAAATGTCCAAGCAAATAGCCACACAGGCTTTGTCTCACCGCACAGGGGTTCACTCTCCCTAGACAGTCCACACAGGTCTGGTTCCAGGCATGAGCTAACATCTAATGAATCTGGGAGTTCTTATAGAGGCCTAAATGAGCTGACAAGCTTCAGCTGGCCTCATCAACTCCCTGTCTGTACGACGCCCCACACTCTCCCTAGAGGTATGAGTCATCCATGAGCCCACTAGCCTTATACAACTCTCCACCTATTTGTATAAGTCGGCGTAAAGCCTGAATCTGGGCGAAATATATCTACCCCCCTGGATGCAACCAGGTGACTTTACCTTCCTGCTGTCACATACCCCCCCTCTTGTTTTAACCTCGGGGTTGGAACACCAGCAATCAGGCATTCATGTACTCGAGACAAAGCATACACATTCCCCATTTGAACACCAGGGCGATGCTTTACTGTGAAGTTGAATTCCTGGAGGGCCAGGAACCACCTATTCACTCTTCTATTTGTTTCCTTGTTTTGAGCCATCCACTTTAACGGAGCGTGATCCGTAACCATGTCAAAGTGCCTACCTAGCAGGTAGTACCGAAGGGAATCTAGAGCCCACTTCACCGCTAAACACTCCTTTTCAACGGTGGCGTAATTTACCTCATGGGACTTCAACTTCCTGCTGAGGTAAATGACTGGGTGCTCTTCCCCGTTCCAGACCTGGGACAATACTGCTCCTAACCCCACATCTGACGCATCACTTTGTACGACAAAGTCTTTAGAGAAGTCGGGTGAGTACAACACTGGCTGGCTACATAAGGCTTGTTTCAAGAATTGGAATGCTGCCTCAGCCTCGGGGGTCCATTTAATCATGACCGACCCTTTCCCCTTCGTCAGGTTGGTTAGGGGCACAGCCTTAGAAGCAAAGTGGGGAATGAATCGCCGATAATACCCAGCGATTCCCAGAAAGGCTCGTACCTGCTTCTTGCTGTTGGGACGTGGCCAACTCTGGATGGCCTCGACTTTGTTGAGTTGGGGTTTTATTACTCCCCTCCCAATGGTGTACCCAAGATATTTGGCCTCCTCCTGCCCAATGGTACACTTCTTGGGGTTAGCCGTAAACCCCGCTTCCCGAACAGAGTCCAGGACTGCTTGCACTTTTGGCAGATGTGAGGCCCAATCTGTGCTATGGACAATTACGTCATCCAGGTAAGCCGCAGCATACTTCCGATGGGGCCTCAGCATCTGGTCCATTTTCCGCTGGAATGTGGCCGGCGCATTCTGTAACCCGAACGGCATTCTTTTATATTGGAACGCCCCGTCTGGGGTTACAAATGCGGTTTTCTCTTTGGCCGACTTGGCCAGGGGGATTTGCCAATACCCTTTTGTGAGGTCAAGAGTCGTCATGTATCGGGCTGTTCCCAGCCGGTCGATCAACTCATCTATACGTGGCATGGGGTAGGTGTCAAATTTTGTAACTTTGTTCAACTGACGAAAATCGTTACAAAATCGCCAGCTCCCATCCGGTTTAGGCACCAACACAATGGGACTAGACCAATCACTTTGGGACTCCTCTATCACCCCTAAGTTCAGCATTTTCTGTACTTCCTCCCGTATTGCCTCCCGTCGGGCCTCTGGGATCCGATAGGGTTTTAACTTCACCCTTTCACCGGGCGGGGTAATGATGTCATGCTCTACCCCAGATGTTTGTCCCGGCAGCTCAGAGAATACCTCCTTGTTGCGAAGCACAAACTCCTTAACCTCCTGTTGTTGGGGTTGTGACAAGGTGGCTGCTATTCCAACCTCAGGAATCACGCAACCAGTTTGAGCTGGTGACCAAGTGTCTGCGACTAGGGACTCTCTATCCCTCCAGGCTTTCAACAGATTAACGTGATAGATCTGTTCGGGCTTTCGCCTTCCTGGTTGTCTGACCTTGTAATTCACTTCGCTCACTTTTTCCATTATCTCATAGGGGCCTTGCCATTTGGCAAGGAATTTACTTTCAACCGTAGGGACAAGTACCAGTATCCTATCCCCCGGGGAAAAGGTACGGGTCTTGGCTCCACGGTTGTACACTCTCTGCTGTGCTAACTGCGCTTGGGCCAAATGTTCCTTCACGATGGGCATTACCTGTGCAATTCGGTCTTGCATCAGGGCGACATGCTCAATCACACTCCTGTGGGGAGAACTCTCACTTTCCCAAGTTTCCTTGGCAATATCCAACAGCCCTCTTGGGTGTCTCCCATACAGTAACTCAAAGGGGGAGAATCCCGTAGAGGATTGGGGCACCTCCCTAATAGCAAACATCAGATAAGGAAGTAGACAGTCCCAATCCTTTCCATCTCTATCCACCACTTTCTTCAACATTTGTTTTAGGGTTTTGTTGAATCTTTCAACCAGCCCATCGGTTTGGGGGTGATACACAGATGTACGTAATTGCGTCACTTTGAACAATTTACACAGCTCCTTCATAACCCGGGACATAAAGGGTGTACCTTGGTCCGTAAGCAGTTCTTTACAAATACCCACCCGGCTAAACACAAGAGATAGCTCTTTGGCTATGGTTTTGGCCGAGGTATTTCGGAGAGGGATCGCTTCTGGATAACGGGTGGCATAGTCCATTATAACTAATATGTACTGGTGCCCCCTAGCGGACTTGATTATAGGCCCTACCAAATCCATGGCGATCCTCTCAAACGGGACCTCAATGATGGGTAGAGGGACCAGCGGGCTACGGAAATGTGGCATCGGGGCCGACCTCTGACACACAGGGCAGGAGGAACAATAATTTTCTATGTCCTTCATCACCCCCGGCCAATAGAATCTCTGTAATACCCTCTCTCGGGTTTTCTCTGTCCCCAGATGACCTCCAAGAATGTGCCCATGGGCCAACTCCAACACCAACTTCCTGTAAGGTTTGGGCACCACAAGCTGCTCAACGGTTTCTTCTGCCCTTTTTGCCACCCAATACAGTAGGTCCTTCTCTACGCTGAAGTATGGGTAAGTGCAGGTATTATCTGGGTTCACTAACTCGCCATCTATTTTCACTACGTTTTCCCGTGCCTTTATTAGGGCGGGGTCTTTCAACTGTTCTGTGGCAAAGTTTTCCCTGTGAACCTCAAGATCAGAAAACTCCACAGACGGTAGGTTTTCGTCTGAGGAGGTGGGCTCCTCTCCAGTTTCTTGAGTCTCCCCTGCCAATACTGATAAGGGAAATTCCGGAGAGTCCTCACCACTCTCAGGGGAGTTCTGGCTATCACATTCCTGGTACATAGGGGCACCAGTGGGGGGCTCAGGATCATCCCACAGTTCCCAGAACTTCGGAAAATCCCTTCCCACAATGGCGTCATGCGGTAACTGAGATACTAAGCCCACTGGATGAGAGAGGGTACCTTTGGGGGTCTCAAAACACACTGTAGTCACTGGATACTCTCGGGTGTCCCCATGCACACAAATAACAGCTACCTTGCTATTCCCAAAGACCTCTGTTTTAACTAACTCAGCCTTTATCAGGGTCACAAGGCTACCTGAATCCAGCAATACCACAACATTTCTACCATTAACACACATTTTGCATAAATGTTTCTCAGTTCCTCGAATGGCAGTGCATGCGACTGTCGCACACAGCGACTGACGTCTGCCCGTCAGAAAGTCACACTGCATGGGTTCCTCCATAACCGGGCAATTGGCTGCAATATGTCCCGCTTGCCGGCAGCGGTAGCAAACGATCCTTCTTGCCGCCTCTTGAGCCGCTGATTTCCCAGGCTGTTCTCGCCAAACTTGGGGTAGAGCTCCCACCCTCTCACTCTCTCCACCCTCACCCCTTGGAATCCTCTTATCCGCCCCTGGGGATGGTCTGGTCTTAGGGTGGAAAGTCCGAGTGTCTCTGGAAGAGGCCGTCAGGTTCTCTGTAGCCAAGTATTTCTCCACACGATCCACAAGACCATCGGCCGTCTCTGGGTCTCCATGGCTTACCCACTTTTGGATGGCAGTAGGAAGAGCTCTCAAAAACCGATCCATTACAACACGTTCCACAATCTTTGGTGCGGACAAAGTCTCTGGCTGTAGCCACTTTCTGCTCAGGTGAATGAGATCATACATTTGAGACCTGGGGGGTTTTCCAAGCTGGAAAGTCCAGTTATGCACACGCTGAGCCCGGACAGCCTGGGTGACACCCAGCCTTGCCAAAATTTCAGCTTTTAGCATCACATAGTCTTTTGCTTGGTTAGGCTCTAGGTCATAGTAAGCTTTCTGCGATTCACCAGTTAACAGAGGAGCCACCAGTCCAGCCCACTGCTCCTCAGGCCACTTTTCTCTTTCAGCGGTCCTTTCAAATGTGGTCAAAAATACCTCTGGATCATCCTCTCCAGTCATTTTTGTCAATAAACGACTCACCCCAAAGGACGCGGTATTAGTGGGACGGCTTTCCTCACTGGTCTGCGGACGTTGCTGCATTACTGCTTCCATTTGTTGTAGTCTCTGCTCTTGCTTCTGTAACAGGTCTATGAAGCGGGCCTCAGATTGCTGCTGGGCTTGTTGCTGAGCTTCCAGACTCTGTTGGTGAGCTTGCTGCTGGGCTGCAAGGCTCTGTTGATGAGCTTGCTGCTGGGCTGCAAGGCTCCTTTGCAAACCTGCATTTGTCTGCTGTTGATTGGCATTTGCTAGAGCCAGCTGTTTCAGTATCTCCTCCATGCTGGCTTAAAAAAAAACTGCCACTGGTTCTCCACCAACTGTGAGGGGGTTAGCTCGGCAGCGGGTGTGTGTGACCCCCGGGATGGGCTCCCCAGACAAAAACAGGCCCAGCAAACGGAGGTTGTGGTTTTCAAAATCAAAAAGGTGCGGTTTATTTTCTATTTACAGTGACAAAACACAGCAAAGCAAAAGAAACATAAATAAAATAAATCCTGGTCAACTTGACCTCTGACTAAACATACAGGTTTCCTAACTAACAACTGGGATCAGCCTAGTGCTGTCCTAGTCCCTAAGTCCCTGGTTTTAAATGTCCAAGCAAATAGCCACACAGGCTTTGTCTCACCGCACAGGGGTTCACTCTCCCTAGACAGTCCACACAGGTCTGGTTCCAGGCATGAGCTAACATCTAATGAATCTGGGAGTTCTTATAGAGGCCTAAATGAGCTGACAAGCTTCAGCTGGCCTCATCAACTCCCTGTCTGTACGACGCCCCACACTCTCCCTAGAGGTATGAGTCATCCATGAGCCCACTAGCCTTATACAACTCTCCACCTAGTTGTATAAGTCGGCGTAAAGCCTGAATCTGGGCGAAATATATCTACCCCCCTGGATGCAACCAGGTGACTTTACCTTCCTGCTGTCACAGCCCGCTGTAAGTGCTGCAGATGCCTGCCTGTGTTACTCAACAGGAAATCACAGCAATAAGGTCTAGCTTCAGGTGTATATTTTGCAAGAAGCACAATACGCCCGCTGTAAGTGCTGCAGATGCCTGCCTGTGTTACTCAAACAGGAAATCACAGCAATAAGGGCTAGCTTCAGGTGTATATTTTGCAAGAAGCACAATACGCCTGCTGTAAGTGCTGCAGATGCCTGCCTGTGTTACTCAACAGGAAATCACAGCAATAAGGGCTAGCTTCAGGTGTATATTTTGCAAGAAGCACAATACGCCTGCTGTAAGTGCTGCAGATGCCTGCCTGTGTTACTCAAACAGGAAATCACAGCAATAAGGGCTAGCTTCAGGTGTATATTTTGCAAGAAGCACAATACGCCCGCTGTAAGTGCTGCAGATGCCTGCCTGTGTTACTCAAACAGGAAATCACAGCAAAAAGGGCTAGCTTCAGGTGTATATTTTGCAAGAAGCACAATACGAGCGCTGTAAGTGCTGCAGATGCCTGCCTGTGTTACTCAACAGGAAATCACAGCAATAAGGGCTAGCTTCAGGTGTATATTTTGCAAGAAGCACAATACGCCCGCTGTAAGTGCTGCAGATGCCTGCCTGTGTTACTCAAACAGGAAATCACAGCAATAAGGGCTAGCTTCAGGTGTATATTTTGCAAGAAGCACAATACGCCTGCTGTAAGTGCTGCAGATGCCTGCCTGTGTTACTCAAACAGGAAATCACAGCAATAAGGGCTAGCTTCAGGTGTATATTTTGCAAAAAGCACAATACGCCCGCTGTAAGTGCTGCAGATGCCTGCCTGTGTTACTCAAACAGGAAATCACAGCAATAAGGGCTAGCTTCAGGTGTATATTTTGCAAGAAGCACAATACGCCTGCTATAAGTGCTGCTGATGCCTGTTAGTGTAACACAAAAGAAAAAAAACTACGAGCAATAAGGGGTAGCTTCAGGTGTATAATGTGCAGGAGGCACACTACGCCTGCTGTAAGTGCTGCAGATGCCTGCCTGTGTTACTCAAACAGGAAATCACAGCAATAAGGGATAGCTTCAGGTGTATATTTTTCAAGAAGCACAATACGCCCGCTGTAAGTGCTGCAGATGCCTGTCTGTGTTACTCAAACAGGAAATCACAGCAATAAGGGCTAGCTTCAGGTGTATATTTTGCAAGAAGCACAATACGCCCGCTGTAAGTGCTGCAGATGCCTGCCTGTGTTACTCAAACAGGAAATCACAGCAATAAGGGCTAGCTTCAGGTGTATATTTTGCAAGAAGCACAATACGCCTGCTGTAAGTGCTGCAGATGCCTGCCTGTGTTACTCAAACAGGAAATCACAGCAATAAGGGCTAGCTTCAGGTGTATATTTTGCAAGAAGCACAATACGCCTGCTGTAAGTGCTGCAGATGCCTGTTAGTGTAACACAAAAGAAAAAAAACTACGAGCAATAAGGGGTAGCTTCAGGTGTATAATGTGCAGGAGGCACACTACGCCTGCTGTAAGTGCTGCACATGCCTGCCTGTGTTACTCAAACAGGAAATCACAGCAATAAGGGCTAGCTTCAGGTGTATATTTTGAAAGAAGCACAATACGCCCGCTGTAAGTGCTGCAGGTGCCTGCCTGTGTTACTCAAACAGGAAATCACAGCAATAAGGGCTAGCTTCAGGTGTATATTTTGCAAGAAGCACAATACGCCCGCTGTAAGTGCTGCAGATGCCTGCCTGTGTTACTCAAACAGGAAATCACAGCAATAAGGGCTAGCTTCAGGTGTATATTTTGCAAAAAGCACAATACGCCTGCTGTAAGTGCTGCAGATGCACGTTAGTTTAACACAAAAGAAAAAAAACTACGAGCAATAAGGGGTAGCTTCAGGTGTAAAATGTGCAGGAGGCACACTACGCCTGCTGTAAGTGCTGCAGATGCCTGCCTGTGTTACTCAACAGGAAATCACAGCAATAAGGGCTAGCTTCAGGTGTATATTTTGCAAGAAGCACAATACGCCCGCTGTAAGTGCTGCAGATGCCTGCCTGTGTTACTCAACAGGAAATCACAGCAATAAGGGCTAGCTTCAGGTGTATATTTTGCAAGAAGCACAATACGCCCGCTGTAAGTGCTGCAGATGCCTGCCTGTGTTACTCAAACAGGAAATCACAGCAATAAGGGCTAGCTTCAGGTGTATATTTTGCAAGAAGCACAATACGCCCGCTGTAAGTGCTGCAGATGCCTGCCTGTGTTACTCAAACAGGAAATCACAGCAATGAGGGCTAGCTTCAGGTGTATATTTTGCAAGAAGCACAATACGCCCGCTGTAAGTGCTGCAGATGCCTGCCTGTGTTACTCAAACAGGAAATCACAGCAATAAGGGCTAGCTTCAGGTGTATATTTTGCAAGAAGCACAATACGCCCGCTGTAAGTGCTGCAGATGCCTGCCTGTGTTACTCAAACAGGAAATCACAGCAATAAGGGCTAGCTTCAGGTGTATATTTTGCAAGAAGCACAATACGCCTGCTGTAAGTGCTGCAGATGCCCGTTAGTGTAACACAAAAGAAAAAAAACTACGAGCAATAATGGGTAGCTTCAGGTGTATAATGTGCAGGAGGCACACTACGCCTGCTGTAAGTGCTGCAGATGCCTGCCTGTGTTACTCAAACAGGAAATCACAGCAATAAGGGCTAGCTTCAGGTGTATATTTTGCATGAAGCACAATACGCCTGCTGTAAGTGCTGCAGATGCCCGTTAGTGTAACACAAAAGAAAAAAAACTACGAGCAATAAGGGGTAGCTTCAGGTGTAAAATGTGCAGGAGGCACACTACGCCTGCTGTAAGTGCTGCAGATGCCTGCCTGTGTTACTCAACAGGAAATCACAGCAATAAGGGCTAGCTTCAGGTGTATATTTTGCAAGAAGCACAATACGCCCGCTGTAAGCGCTGCAGATGCCTGCCTGTGTTACTCAACAGGAAATCACAGCAATAAGGGCTAGCTTCAGGTGTATATTTTGCAAGAAGCACAATACGCCCGCTGTAAGTGCTGCAGATGCCTGCCTGTGTTACTCAACAGGAAATCACAGCAATAAGGGCTAGCTTCAGGTGTATATTTTGCAAGAAGCACAATACGCCCGCTGTAAGTGCTGCAGATGCCTGTCTGTGTTACTCAAACAGGAAATCACAGCAATAAGGGCTAGCTTCAGGTGTATATTTTGCAAGAAGCACAATACGCCCGCTGTAAGTGCTGCAGATGCCTGCCTGTGTTACTCAAACAGGAAATCACAGCAATGAGGGCTAGCTTCAGGTGTATATTTTGCAAGAAGCACAATACGCCCGCTGTAAGTGCTGCAGATGCCTGCCTGTGTTACTCAAACAGGAAATCACAGCAATAAGGGCTAGCTTCAGGTGTATATTTTGCAAGAAGCACAATACGCCCGCTGTAAGTGCTGCAGATGCCTGCCTGTGTTACTCAAACAGGAAATCACAGCAATAAGGGCTAGCTTCAGGTGTATATTTTGCAAGAAGCACAATACGCCTGCTGTAAGTGCTGCAGATGCCTGCCTGTGTTACTCAAACAGGAAATCACAGCAATAAGGGCTAGCTTCAGGTGTATATTTTGCAAGAAGCACAATACGCCCGCTGTAAGTGCTGCAGATGCCTGCCTGTGTTACTCAACAGGAAATCACAGCAATAAGGGCTAGCTTCAGGTGTATATTTTGCAAGAAGCACAATACGCCTGCTGTAAGTGCTGCAGATGCCTGCCTGTGTTACTCAAACAGGAAATCACAGCAATAAGGGCTAGCTTCAGGTGTATATTTTGCAAGAAGCACAATACGCCTGCTGTAAGTGCTGCAGATGCCTGCCTGTGTTACTCAAACAGGAAATCACAGCAATAAGGGCTAGCTTCAGGTGTATATTTTGCAAGAAGCACAATACGCCCGCTGTAAGTGCTGCAGATGCCTGCCTGTGTTACTCAAACAGGAAATCACAGCAATAAGGGCTAGCTTCAGGTGTATATTTTGCAAGAAGCACAATACGCCTGCTATAAGTGCTGCTGATGCCTGTTAGTGTAACACAAAAGAAAAAAAATACGAGCAATAAGGGGTAGCTTCAGGTGTAAAATGTGCAGGAGGCACACTACGCCTGCTGTAAGTGCTGCAGATGCCTGCCTGTGTTACTCAACAGGAAATCACAGCAATAAGGGCTATCTTCAGGTGTATATTTTGCAAGAAGCACAATACGCCCGCTGTAAGTGCTGCAGATGCCTGCCTGTGTTACTCAAACAGGAAATCACAGCAATAAGGGCTAGCTTCAGGTGTATATATTAAAAGGAGAAGCACAATACGCCTGCTGTAAGTGCTGCAGATGCCTGCCTGTGTTACTCAAACAGGAAATCACAGCAATAAGGGCTAGCTTCAGGTGTATATTTTGGCAAGAAGCACAATACGCCCGCTGTAAGTGCTGCAGATGCCTGCCTGTGTTACTCAATAGGAAATCACAGCAACAAGGGCTAGCTTCAGGTGTATATTTTGCAAGAAGCACAATACGCCTGCTGTAAGTGCTGCAAATGCCCGTTAGTGTAACACAAAAGAAAAAAAACTACGAGCAATAAGGAGTAGCTTCAGGTGTAAAATGTGCAGGAGGCACACAACACCTGCTGTAAGTGCTGCAGATGCCTGCCTGTGTTACTCAACAGGAAATCACAGCAATAAGGGTTAGCTTCAGGTGTATATTTTGCAAGAAGCACAATACGCCCGCTGTAAGTGCTGCAGATGCCTGCCTGTGTTACTCAAACAGGAAATCACAGCAATAAGGGCTAGCTTCAGGTGTATATTAAGCAAGAAGCACAATACGCCCGCTGTAAGTGCTGCAGATGCCTGCCTGTGTTACTCAACAGGAAATCACAGCAATAAGGGCTAGCTTCAGGTGTATATTTTGCAAGAAGCACAATACGCCTGCTGTAAGTGCTGCAGATGCCTGCCTGTGTTACTTAAACAGGAAATCACAGCAATAAGGGCTAGCTTCAGGTGTATATTTTGCAAGAAGCACAATACGCCTGCTGTAAGTGCTGCAGATGCCTGCCTGTGTTACTCAAACAGGAAATCACAGCAATAAGGGCTAGCTTCAGGTGTATATTTTGCAAGAAGCACAATACGCCCGCTGTAAGTGCTGCAGATGCCTGCCTGTGTTACTCAAACAGGAAATCACAGCAATAAGGGCTAGCTTCAGGTGTATATTTTGCAAGAAGCACAATACGCCTGCTATAAGTGCTGCTGATGCCTGTTAGTGTAACACAAAAGAAAAAAAACTATGAGCAATAAGGGGTAGCTTCAGGTGTATAATGTGCAGGAGGCACACTACACCTGCTTTAAGTGCTGCAGATGCCTGCCTGTGTTACTCAAACAGGAAATCACAGCAATAAGGGCTAGCTTCAGGTGTATATTTTTCAAGAAGCACAATACGCCTGCTGTAAGTGCTGCAGATGCCCGTTAGTGTAACACAAAAGAAAAAAAAATACGAGCAATAAGGGGTAGCTTCAGGTGTAAAATGTGCAGGAGGCACACTACGCCTGCTGTAAGTGCTGCAGATGCCTGCCTGTGTTACTCAACAGGAAATCACAGCAATAAGGGCTAGCTTCAGGTGTATATTTTGCAAGAAGCACAATACGCCCGCTGTAAGTGCTGCAGATGCCTGCCTGTGTTACTCAACAGGAAATCACAGCAATAAGGGCTAGCTTCAGGTGTATATTTTGCAAGAAGCACAATACGCCCGCTGTAAGTGCTGCAGATGCCTGCCTGTGTTACTCAAACAGGAAATCACAGCAATAAGGGCTAGCTTCAGGTGTATATTTTGCAAGAAGCACAATACGCCCGCTGTAAGTGCTGCAGATGCCTGCCTGTGTTACTCAAACAGGAAATCACAGCAATAAGGGCTAGCTTCAGGTGTATATTTTGCAAGAAGCACAATACGCCTGCTGTAAGTGCTGCAGATGCCCGTTAGTGTAACACAAAAGAAAAAAAACTACGAGCAATAATGGGTAGCTTCAGGTGTATAATGTGCAGGAGGCACACTACGCCTGCTGTAAGTGCTGCAGATGCCTGCCTGTGTTACTCAAACAGTAAATCACAGCAATAAGGGCTAGCTTCAGGTGTATATTTTGCATGAAGCACAATACGCCTGCTGTAAGTGCTGCAGATGCCCGTTAGTGTAACACAAAAGAAAAAAAACTACGAGCAATAAGGGGTAGCTTCAGGTGTAAAATGTGCAGGAGGCACACTACGCCTGCTGTAAGTGCTGCAGATGCCTGCCTGTGTTACTCAACAGGAAATCACAGCAATAAGGGCTAGCTTCAGGTGTATATTTTGCAAGAAGCACAATACGCCCGCTGTAAGTGCTGCAGATGCCTGCCTGTGTTACTCAACAGGAAATCACAGCAATAAGGGCTAGCTTCAGGTGTATATTTTGCAAGAAGCACAATACGCCCGCTGTAAGTGCTGCAGATGCCTGCCTGTGTTACTCAACAGGAAATCACAGCAATAAGGGCTAGCTTCAGGTGTATATTTTGCAAGAAGCACAATACGCCCGCTGTAAGTGCTGCAGATGCCTGTCTGTGTTACTCAAACAGGAAATCACAGCAATAAGGGCTAGCTTCAGGTGTATATTTTGCAAGAAGCACAATACGCCCGCTGTAAGTGCTGCAGATGCCTGCCTGTGTTACTCAAACAGGAAATCACAGCAATGAGGGCTAGCTTCAGGTGTATATTTTGCAAGAAGCACAATACGCCCGCTGTAAGTGCTGCAGATGCCTGCCTGTGTTACTCAAACAGGAAATCACAGCAATAAGGGCTAGCTTCAGGTGTATATTTTGCAAGAAGCACAATACGCCCGCTGTAAGTGCTGCAGATGCCTGCCTGTGTTACTCAAACAGGAAATCACAGCAATAAGGGCTAGCTTCAGGTGTATATTTTGCAAGAAGCACAATACGCCTGCTGTAAGTGCTGCAGATGCCTGCCTGTGTTACTCAAACAGGAAATCACAGCAATAAGGGCTAGCTTCAGGTGTATATTTTGCAAGAAGCACAATACGCCCGCTGTAAGTGCTGCAGATGCCTGCCTGTGTTACTCAACAGGAAATCACAGCAATAAGGGCTAGCTTCAGGTGTATATTTTGCAAGAAGCACAATACGCCTGCTGTAAGTGCTGCAGATGCCTGCCTGTGTTACTCAAACAGGAAATCACAGCAATAAGGGCTAGCTTCAGGTGTATATTTTGCAAGAAGCACAATACGCCCGCTGTAAGTGCTGCAGATGCCTGCCTGTGTTACTCAACAGGAAATCACAGCAATAAGGGCTAGCTTCAGGTGTATATTTTGCAAGAAGCACAATACGCCTGCTGTAAGTGCTGCAGATGCCTGCCTGTGTTACTCAAACAGGAAATCACAGCAATAAGGGCTAGCTTCAGGTGTATATTTTGCAAGAAGCACAATACGCCCGCTGTAAGTGCTGCAGATGCCTGCCTGTGTTACTCAAACAGGAAATCACAGCAATAAGGGCTAGCTTCAGGTGTATATTTTGCAAGAAGCACAATACGCCTGCTATAAGTGCTGCTGATGCCTGTTAGTGTAACACAAAAGAAAAAAAACTATGAGCAATAAGGGGTAGCTTCAGGTGTATAATGTGCAGGAGGTACACTACGCCTGCTGTAAGTGCTGCAGATGCCTGCCTGTGTTACTCAAACAGGAAATCATAGCAATAAGGGCTAGCTTCAGGTGTATATTTTTCAAGAAGCACAATACGCCTGCTGTAAGTGCTGCAGATGCCCGTTAGTGTAACACAAAAGAAAAAAAATACGAGCAATAAGGGGTAGCTTCAGGTGTAAAATGTGCAGGAGGCACACTACGCCTGCTGTAAGTGCTGCAGATGCCTGCCTGTGTTACTCAACAGGAAATCACAGCAATAAGGGCTATCTTCAGGTGTATATTTTGCAAGAAGCACAATACGCCCGCTGTAAGTGCTGCAGATGCCTGCCTGTGTTACTCAAACAGGAAATCACAGCAATAAGGGCTAGCTTCAGGTGTATATATTAAAAGGAGAAGCACAATACGCCTGCTGTAAGTGCTGCAGATGCCTGCCTGTGTTACTCAAACAGGAAATCACAGCAATAAGGGCTAGCTTCAGGTGTATATTTTGGCAAGAAGCACAATACGCCCGCTGTAAGTGCTGCAGATGCCTGCCTGTGTTACTCAATAGGAAATCACAGCAACAAGGGCTAGCTTCAGGTGTATATTTTGCAAGAAGCACAATACGCCTGCTGTAAGTGCTGCAAATGCCCGTTAGTGTAACACAAAAGAAAAAAAACTACGAGCAATAAGGAGTAGCTTCAGGTGTAAAATGTGCAGGAGGCACACAACGCCTGCTGTAAGTGCTGCAGATGCCTGCCTGTGTTACTCAACAGGAAATCACAGCAATAAGGGTTAGCTTCAGGTGTATATTTTGCAAGAAGCACAATACGCCCGCTGTAAGTGCTGCAGATGCCTGCCTGTGTTACTCAAACAGGAAATCACAGCAATAAGGGCTAGCTTCAGGTGTATATTAAGCAAGAAGCACAATACGCCCGCTGTAAGTGCTGCAGATGCCTGCCTGTGTTACTCAACAGGAAATCACAGCAATAAGGGCTAGCTTCAGGTGTATATTTTGCAAGAAGCACAATACGCCTGCTGTAAGTGCTGCAGATGCCTGCCTGTGTTACTTAAACAGGAAATCACAGCAATAAGGGCTAGCTTCAGGTGTATATTTTGCAAGAAGCACAATACGCCTGCTGTAAGTGCTGCAGATGCCTGCCTGTGTTACTCAAACAGGAAATCACAGCAATAAGGGCTAGCTTCAGGTGTATATTTTGCAAGAAGCACAATACGCCCGCTGTAAGTGCTGCAGATGCCTGCCTGTGTTACTCAACAGGAAATCACAGCAATAAGGGCTAGCTTCAGGTGTATATTTTGCAAGAAGCACAATACGCCCGCTGTAAGTGCTGCAGATGCCTGCCTGTGTTACTCAAACAGGAAATCACAGCAATAAGGGCTAGCTTCAGGTGTATATTTTGCAAGAAGCACAATACGCCCGCTGTAAGTGCTGCAGATGCCTGCCTGTGTTACTCAAACAGGAAATCACAGCAATAAGGGCTAGCTTCAGGTGTATATTTTGCAAGAAGCACAATACGCCTGCTGTAAGTGCTGCAGATGCCCGTTAGTGTAACACAAAAGAAAAAAAACTACGAGCAATAATGGGTAGCTTCAGGTGTATAATGTGCAGGAGGCACACTACGCCTGCTGTAAGTGCTGCAGATGCCTGCCTGTGTTACTCAAACAGTAAATCACAGCAATAAGGGCTAGCTTCAGGTGTATATTTTGCATGAAGCACAATACGCCTGCTGTAAGTGCTGCAGATGCCCGTTAGTGTAACACAAAAGAAAAAAAACTACGAGCAATAAGGGGTAGCTTCAGGTGTAAAATGTGCAGGAGGCACACTACGCCTGCTGTAAGTGCTGCAGATGCCTGCCTGTGTTACTCAACAGGAAATCACAGCAATAAGGGCTAGCTTCAGGTGTATATTTTGCAAGAAGCACAATACGCCCGCTGTAAGTGCTGCAGATGCCTGCCTGTGTTACTCAACAGGAAATCACAGCAATAAGGGCTAGCTTCAGGTGTATATTTTGCAAGAAGCACAATACGCCCGCTGTAAGTGCTGCAGATGCCTGCCTGTGTTACTCAACAGGAAATCACAGCAATAAGGGCTAGCTTCAGGTGTATATTTTGCAAGAAGCACAATACGCCCGCTGTAAGTGCTGCAGATGCCTGTCTGTGTTACTCAAACAGGAAATCACAGCAATAAGGGCTAGCTTCAGGTGTATATTTTGCAAGAAGCACAATACGCCCGCTGTAAGTGCTGCAGATGCCTGCCTGTGTTACTCAAACAGGAAATCACAGCAATGAGGGCTAGCTTCAGGTGTATATTTTGCAAGAAGCACAATACGCCCGCTGTAAGTGCTGCAGATGCCTGCCTGTGTTACTCAAACAGGAAATCACAGCAATAAGGGCTAGCTTCAGGTGTATATTTTGCAAGAAGCACAATACGCCCGCTGTAAGTGCTGCAGATGCCTGCCTGTGTTACTCAAACAGGAAATCACAGCAATAAGGGCTAGCTTCAGGTGTATATTTTGCAAGAAGCACAATACGCCTGCTGTAAGTGCTGCAGATGCCTGCCTGTGTTACTCAAACAGGAAATCACAGCAATAAGGGCTAGCTTCAGGTGTATATTTTGCAAGAAGCACAATACGCCCGCTGTAAGTGCTGCAGATGCCTGCCTGTGTTACTCAACAGGAAATCACAGCAATAAGGGCTAGCTTCAGGTGTATATTTTGCAAGAAGCACAATACGCCTGCTGTAAGTGCTGCAGATGCCTGCCTGTGTTACTCAAACAGGAAATCACAGCAATAAGGGCTAGCTTCAGGTGTATATTTTGCAAGAAGCACAATACGCCTGCTGTAAGTGCTGCAGATGCCTGCCTGTGTTACTCAAACAGGAAATCACAGCAATAAGGGCTAGCTTCAGGTGTATATTTTGCAAGAAGCACAATACGCCCGCTGTAAGTGCTGCAGATGCCTGCCTGTGTTACTCAAACAGGAAATCACAGCAATAAGGGCTAGCTTCAGGTGTATATTTTGCAAGAAGCACAATACGCCTGCTATAAGTGCTGCTGATGCCTGTTAGTGTAACACAAAAGAAAAAAAACTATGAGCAATAAGGGGTAGCTTCAGGTGTATAATGTGCAGGAGGTACACTACGCCTGCTGTAAGTGCTGCAGATGCCTGCCTGTGTTACTCAAACAGGAAATCATAGCAATAAGGGCTAGCTTCAGGTGTATATTTTTCAAGAAGCACAATACGCCTGCTGTAAGTGCTGCAGATGCCCGTTAGTGTAACACAAAAGAAAAAAAATACGAGCAATAAGGGGTAGCTTCAGGTGTAAAATGTGCAGGAGGCACACTACGCCTGCTGTAAGTGCTGCAGATGCCTGCCTGTGTTACTCAACAGGAAATCACAGCAATAAGGGCTATCTTCAGGTGTATATTTTGCAAGAAGCACAATACGCCCGCTGTAAGTGCTGCAGATGCCTGCCTGTGTTACTCAAACAGGAAATCACAGCAATAAGGGCTAGCTTCAGGTGTATATATTAAAAGGAGAAGCACAATACGCCTGCTGTAAGTGCTGCAGATGCCTGCCTGTGTTACTCAAACAGGAAATCACAGCAATAAGGGCTAGCTTCAGGTGTATATTTTGGCAAGAAGCACAATACGCCCGCTGTAAGTGCTGCAGATGCCTGCCTGTGTTACTCAATAGGAAATCACAGCAACAAGGGCTAGCTTCAGGTGTATATTTTGCAAGAAGCACAATACGCCTGCTGTAAGTGCTGCAAATGCCCGTTAGTGTAACACAAAAGAAAAAAAACTACGAGCAATAAGGAGTAGCTTCAGGTGTAAAATGTGCAGGAGGCACACAACGCCTGCTGTAAGTGCTGCAGATGCCTGCCTGTGTTACTCAACAGGAAATCACAGCAATAAGGGTTAGCTTCAGGTGTATATTTTGCAAGAAGCACAATACGCCCGCTGTAAGTGCTGCAGATGCCTGCCTGTGTTACTCAAACAGGAAATCACAGCAATAAGGGCTAGCTTCAGGTGTATATTAAGCAAGAAGCACAATACGCCCGCTGTAAGTGCTGCAGATGCCTGCCTGTGTTACTCAACAGGAAATCACAGCAATAAGGGCTAGCTTCAGGTGTATATTTTGCAAGAAGCACAATACGCCTGCTGTAAGTGCTGCAGATGCCTGCCTGTGTTACTTAAACAGGAAATCAGAGCAATAAGGGCTAGCTTCAGGTGTATATTTTGCAAGAAGCACAATACGCCTGCTGTAAGTGCTGCAGATGCCTGCCTGTGTTACTCAAACAGGAAATCACAGCAATAAGGGCTAGCTTCAGGTGTATATTTTGCAAGAAGCACAATACGCCCGCTGTAAGTGCTGCAGATGCCTGCCTGTGTTACTCAAACAGGAAATCACAGCAATAAGGGCTAGCTTCAGGTGTATATTTTGCAAGAAGCACAATACGCCTGCTATAAGTGCTGCTGATGCCTGTTAGTGTAACACAAAAGAAAAAAAACTATGAGCAATAAGGGGTAGCTTCAGGTGTATAATGTGCAGGAGGCACACTACACCTGCTGTAAGTGCTGCAGATGCCTGCCTGTGTTACTCAAACAGGAAATCACAGCAATAAGGGCTAGCTTCAGGTGTATATTTTTCAAGAAGCACAATACGCCTGCTGTAAGTGCTGCAGATGCCCGTTAGTGTAACACAAAAGAAAAAAAAATACGAGCAATAAGGGGTAGCTTCAGGTGTAAAATGTGCAGGAGGCACACTACGCCTGCTGTAAGTGCTGCAGATGCCTGCCTGTGTTACTCAACAGGAAATCACAGCAATAAGGGCTAGCTTCAGGTGTATATTTTGCAAGAAGCACAATACGCCCGCTGTAAGTGCTGCAGATGCCTGTCTGTGTTACTCAAACAGGAAATCACAGCAATAAGAGCTAGCTTCAGGTGTATATTTTGCAAGAAGCACAATATGCCCGCTGTAAGTGCTGCAGATGCCTGCCTGTGTTACTCAAACAGGAAATCACAGCAATAAGGGCTAGCTTCAGGTGTATATTTTGCAAGAAGCACAATACACCTGCTGTAAGTGCTGCAGATGCCTGCCTGTGTTACTCAAACAGGAAATCACAGCAATAAGGGCTAGCTTCAGGTGTATATTTTGCAAGAAGCACAATACGCCCGCTGTAAGTGCTGCAGATGCCTGTTAGTGTAACACAAAAGAAAAAAAACTACGAGCAATAAGGGCTAGCTTCAGGTGTATATTTTAAAAGGAGAAGCACAATACGCCTGCTGTAAGTGCTGCAGATGCCTGCCTGTGTTACTCAAACAGGAAATCACAGCAATAAGGGCTAGCTTCAGGTGTATATTTTGCAAGAAGCACAATACGCCCGCTGTAAGTGCTGCAGATGCCTGCCTGTGTTACTCAAACAGGAAATCACAGCAATAAGGGCTAGCTTCAGGTGTATATTTTGCAAGAAGCACAATACGCCCGCTGTAAGTGCTGCAGATGCCTGCCTGTGTTACTCAAACAGGAAATCACAGCAATGAGGGCTAGCTTCAGGTGTATATTTTGCAAGAAGCACAATACGCCCGCTGTAAGTGCTGCAGATGCCTGCCTGTGTTACTCAAACAGGAAATCACAGCAATAAGGGCTAGCTTCAGGTGTATATTTTGCAAGAAGCACAATACGCCTGCTGTAAGTGCTGCAGATGCCTGCCTGTGTTACTCAAACAGGAAATCACAGCAATAAGGGCTAGCTTCAGGTGTATATTTTGCAAGAAGCACAATACGCCTGCTGTAAGTGCTGCAGATGCCTGTTAGTGTAACACAAAAGAAAAAAAACTACGAGCAATAAGGGGTAGCTTCAGGTGTATAATGTGCAGGAGGCACACTACGCCTGCTGTAAGTGCTGCACATGCCTGCCTGTGTTACTCAAACAGGAAATCACAGCAATAAGGGCTAGCTTCAGGTGTATATTTTGAAAGAAGCACAATACGCCCGCTGTAAGTGCTGCAGGTGCCTGCCTGTGTTACTCAAACAGGAAATCACAGCAATAAGGGCTAGCTTCAGGTGTATATTTTGCAAGAAGCACAATACGCCCGCTGTAAGTGCTGCAGATGCCTGCCTGTGTTACTCAAACAGGAAATCACAGCAATAAGGGCTAGCTTCAGGTGTATATTTTGCAAAAAGCACAATACGCCTGCTGTAAGTGCTGCAGATGCACGTTAGTGTAACACAAAAGAAAAAAAACTACGAGCAATAAGGGGTAGCTTCAGGTGTAAAATGTGCAGGAGGCACACTACGCCTGCTGTAAGTGCTGCAGATGCCTGCCTGTGTTACTCAACAGGAAATCACAGCAATAAGGGCTAGCTTCAGGTGTATATTTTGCAAGAAGCACAATACGCCCGCTGTAAGTGCTGCAGATGCCTGCCTGTGTTACTCAACAGGAAATCACAGCAATAAGGGCTAGCTTCAGGTGTATATTTTGCAAGAAGCACAATACGCCCGCTGTAAGTGCTGCAGATGCCTGCCTGTGTTACTCAAACAGGAAATCACAGCAATAAGGGCTAGCTTCAGGTGTATATTTTGCAAGAAGCACAATACGCCCGCTGTAAGTGCTGCAGATGCCTGCCTGTGTTACTCAAACAGGAAATCACAGCAATGAGGGCTAGCTTCAGGTGTATATTTTGCAAGAAGCACAATACGCCCGCTGTAAGTGCTGCAGATGCCTGCCTGTGTTACTCAAACAGGAAATCACAGCAATAAGGGCTAGCTTCAGGTGTATATTTTGCAAGAAGCACAATACGCCCGCTGTAAGTGCTGCAGATGCCTGCCTGTGTTACTCAAACAGGAAATCACAGCAATAAGGGCTAGCTTCAGGTGTATATTTTGCAAGAAGCACAATACGCCTGCTGTAAGTGCTGCAGATGCCCGTTAGTGTAACACAAAAGAAAAAAAACTACGAGCAATAATGGGTAGCTTCAGGTGTATAATGTGCAGGAGGCACACTACGCCTGCTGTAAGTGCTGCAGATGCCTGCCTGTGTTACTCAAACAGGAAATCACAGCAATAAGGGCTAGCTTCAGGTGTATATTTTGCATGAAGCACAATACGCCTGCTGTAAGTGCTGCAGATGCCCGTTAGTGTAACACAAAAGAAAAAAAACTACGAGCAATAAGGGGTAGCTTCAGGTGTAAAATGTGCAGGAGGCACACTACGCCTGCTGTAAGTGCTGCAGATGCCTGCCTGTGTTACTCAACAGGAAATCACAGCAATAAGGGCTAGCTTCAGGTGTATATTTTGCAAGAAGCACAATACGCCCGCTGTAAGTGCTGCAGATGCCTGCCTGTGTTACTCAACAGGAAATCACAGCAATAAGGGCTAGCTTCAGGTGTATATTTTGCAAGAAGCACAATACGCCCGCTGTAAGTGCTGCAGATGCCTGCCTGTGTTACTCAACAGGAAATCACAGCAATAAGGGCTAGCTTCAGGTGTATATTTTGCAAGAAGCACAATACGCCCGCTGTAAGTGCTGCAGATGCCTGTCTGTGTTACTCAAACAGGAAATCACAGCAATAAGGGCTAGCTTCAGGTGTATATTTTGCAAGAAGCACAATACGCCCGCTGTAAGTGCTGCAGATGCCTGCCTGTGTTACTCAAACAGGAAATCACAGCAATGAGGGCTAGCTTCAGGTGTATATTTTGCAAGAAGCACAATACGCCCGCTGTAAGTGCTGCAGATGCCTGCCTGTGTTACTCAAACAGGAAATCACAGCAATAAGGGCTAGCTTCAGGTGTATATTTTGCAAGAAGCACAATACGCCCGCTGTAAGTGCTGCAGATGCCTGCCTGTGTTACTCAAACAGGAAATCACAGCAATAAGGGCTAGCTTCAGGTGTATATTTTGCAAGAAGCACAATACGCCTGCTGTAAGTGCTGCAGATGCCTGCCTGTGTTACTCAAACAGGAAATCACAGCAATAAGGGCTAGCTTCAGGTGTATATTTTGCAAGAAGCACAATACGCCCGCTGTAAGTGCTGCAGATGCCTGCCTGTGTTACTCAACAGGAAATCACAGCAATAAGGGCTAGCTTCAGGTGTATATTTTGCAAGAAGCACAATACGCCTGCTGTAAGTGCTGCAGATGCCTGCCTGTGTTACTCAAACAGGAAATCACAGCAATAAGGGCTAGCTTCAGGTGTATATTTTGCAAGAAGCACAATACGCCTGCTGTAAGTGCTGCAGATGCCTGCCTGTGTTACTCAAACAGGAAATCACAGCAATAAGGGCTAGCTTCAGGTGTATATTTTGCAAGAAGCACAATACGCCCGCTGTAAGTGCTGCAGATGCCTGCCTGTGTTACTCAAACAGGAAATCACAGCAATAAGGGCTAGCTTCAGGTGTATATTTTGCAAGAAGCACAATACGCCTGCTATAAGTGCTGCTGATGCCTGTTAGTGTAACACAAAAGAAAAAAAATACGAGCAATAAGGGGTAGCTTCAGGTGTAAAATGTGCAGGAGGCACACTACGCCTGCTGTAAGTGCTGCAGATGCCTGCCTGTGTTACTCAACAGGAAATCACAGCAATAAGGGCTATCTTCAGGTGTATATTTTGCAAGAAGCACAATACGCCCGCTGTAAGTGCTGCAGATGCCTGCCTGTGTTACTCAAACAGGAAATCACAGCAATAAGGGCTAGCTTCAGGTGTATATATTAAAAGGAGAAGCACAATACGCCTGCTGTAAGTGCTGCAGATGCCTGCCTGTGTTACTCAAACAGGAAATCACAGCAATAAGGGCTAGCTTCAGGTGTATATTTTGGCAAGAAGCACAATACGCCCGCTGTAAGTGCTGCAGATGCCTGCCTGTGTTACTCAATAGGAAATCACAGCAACAAGGGCTAGCTTCAGGTGTATATTTTGCAAGAAGCACAATACGCCTGCTGTAAGTGCTGCAAATGCCCGTTAGTGTAACACAAAAGAAAAAAAACTACGAGCAATAAGGAGTAGCTTCAGGTGTAAAATGTGCAGGAGGCACACAACGCCTGCTGTAAGTGCTGCAGATGCCTGCCTGTGTTACTCAACAGGAAATCACAGCAATAAGGGTTAGCTTCAGGTGTATATTTTGCAAGAAGCACAATACGCCCGCTGTAAGTGCTGCAGATGCCTGCCTGTGTTACTCAAACAGGAAATCACAGCAATAAGGGCTAGCTTCAGGTGTATATTAAGCAAGAAGCACAATACGCCCGCTGTAAGTGCTGCAGATGCCTGCCTGTGTTACTCAACAGGAAATCACAGCAATAAGGGCTAGCTTCAGGTGTATATTTTGCAAGAAGCACAATACGCCTGCTGTAAGTGCTGCAGATGCCTGCCTGTGTTACTTAAACAGGAAATCACAGCAATAAGGGCTAGCTTCAGGTGTATATTTTGCAAGAAGCACAATACGCCTGCTGTAAGTGCTGCAGATGCCTGCCTGTGTTACTCAAACAGGAAATCACAGCAATAAGGGCTAGCTTCAGGTGTATATTTTGCAAGAAGCACAATACGCCCGCTGTAAGTGCTGCAGATGCCTGCCTGTGTTACTCAAACAGGAAATCACAGCAATAAGGGCTAGCTTCAGGTGTATATTTTGCAAGAAGCACAATACGCCTGCTATAAGTGCTGCTGATGCCTGTTAGTGTAACACAAAAGAAAAAAAACTATGAGCAATAAGGGGTAGCTTCAGGTGTATAATGTGCAGGAGGCACACTACACCTGCTTTAAGTGCTGCAGATGCCTGCCTGTGTTACTCAAACAGGAAATCACAGCAATAAGGGCTAGCTTCAGGTGTATATTTTTCAAGAAGCACAATACGCCTGCTGTAAGTGCTGCAGATGCCCGTTAGTGTAACACAAAAGAAAAAAAAATACGAGCAATAAGGGGTAGCTTCAGGTGTAAAATGTGCAGGAGGCACACTACGCCTGCTGTAAGTGCTGCAGATGCCTGCCTGTGTTACTCAACAGGAAATCACAGCAATAAGGGCTAGCTTCAGGTGTATATTTTGCAAGAAGCACAATACGCCCGCTGTAAGTGCTGCAGATGCCTGCCTGTGTTACTCAACAGGAAATCACAGCAATAAGGGCTAGCTTCAGGTGTATATTTTGCAAGAAGCACAATACGCCCGCTGTAAGTGCTGCAGATGCCTGCCTGTGTTACTCAAACAGGAAATCACAGCAATAAGGGCTAGCTTCAGGTGTATATTTTGCAAGAAGCACAATACGCCCGCTGTAAGTGCTGCAGATGCCTGCCTGTGTTACTCAAACAGGAAATCACAGCAATAAGGGCTAGCTTCAGGTGTATATTTTGCAAGAAGCACAATACGCCTGCTGTAAGTGCTGCAGATGCCCGTTAGTGTAACACAAAAGAAAAAAAACTACGAGCAATAATGGGTAGCTTCAGGTGTATAATGTGCAGGAGGCACACTACGCCTGCTGTAAGTGCTGCAGATGCCTGCCTGTGTTACTCAAACAGTAAATCACAGCAATAAGGGCTAGCTTCAGGTGTATATTTTGCATGAAGCACAATACGCCTGCTGTAAGTGCTGCAGATGCCCGTTAGTGTAACACAAAAGAAAAAAAACTACGAGCAATAAGGGGTAGCTTCAGGTGTAAAATGTGCAGGAGGCACACTACGCCTGCTGTAAGTGCTGCAGATGCCTGCCTGTGTTACTCAACAGGAAATCACAGCAATAAGGGCTAGCTTCAGGTGTATATTTTGCAAGAAGCACAATACGCCCGCTGTAAGTGCTGCAGATGCCTGCCTGTGTTACTCAACAGGAAATCACAGCAATAAGGGCTAGCTTCAGGTGTATATTTTGCAAGAAGCACAATACGCCCGCTGTAAGTGCTGCAGATGCCTGCCTGTGTTACTCAACAGGAAATCACAGCAATAAGGGCTAGCTTCAGGTGTATATTTTGCAAGAAGCACAATACGCCCGCTGTAAGTGCTGCAGATGCCTGTCTGTGTTACTCAAACAGGAAATCACAGCAATAAGGGCTAGCTTCAGGTGTATATTTTGCAAGAAGCACAATACGCCCGCTGTAAGTGCTGCAGATGCCTGCCTGTGTTACTCAAACAGGAAATCACAGCAATGAGGGCTAGCTTCAGGTGTATATTTTGCAAGAAGCACAATACGCCCGCTGTAAGTGCTGCAGATGCCTGCCTGTGTTACTCAAACAGGAAATCACAGCAATAAGGGCTAGCTTCAGGTGTATATTTTGCAAGAAGCACAATACGCCCGCTGTAAGTGCTGCAGATGCCTGCCTGTGTTACTCAAACAGGAAATCACAGCAATAAGGGCTAGCTTCAGGTGTATATTTTGCAAGAAGCACAATACGCCTGCTGTAAGTGCTGCAGATGCCTGCCTGTGTTACTCAAACAGGAAATCACAGCAATAAGGGCTAGCTTCAGGTGTATATTTTGCAAGAAGCACAATACGCCCGCTGTAAGTGCTGCAGATGCCTGCCTGTGTTACTCAACAGGAAATCACAGCAATAAGGGCTAGCTTCAGGTGTATATTTTGCAAGAAGCACAATACGCCTGCTGTAAGTGCTGCAGATGCCTGCCTGTGTTACTCAAACAGGAAATCACAGCAATAAGGGCTAGCTTCAGGTGTATATTTTGCAAGAAGCACAATACGCCTGCTGTAAGTGCTGCAGATGCCTGCCTGTGTTACTCAAACAGGAAATCACAGCAATAAGGGCTAGCTTCAGGTGTATATTTTGCAAGAAGCACAATACGCCCGCTGTAAGTGCTGCAGATGCCTGCCTGTGTTACTCAAACAGGAAATCACAGCAATAAGGGCTAGCTTCAGGTGTATATTTTGCAAGAAGCACAATACGCCTGCTATAAGTGCTGCTGATGCCTGTTAGTGTAACACAAAAGAAAAAAAACTATGAGCAATAAGGGGTAGCTTCAGGTGTATAATGTGCAGGAGGTACACTACGCCTGCTGTAAGTGCTGCAGATGCCTGCCTGTGTTACTCAAACAGGAAATCATAGCAATAAGGGCTAGCTTCAGGTGTATATTTTTCAAGAAGCACAATACGCCTGCTGTAAGTGCTGCAGATGCCCGTTAGTGTAACACAAAAGAAAAAAAATACGAGCAATAAGGGGTAGCTTCAGGTGTAAAATGTGCAGGAGGCACACTACGCCTGCTGTAAGTGCTGCAGATGCCTGCCTGTGTTACTCAACAGGAAATCACAGCAATAAGGGCTATCTTCAGGTGTATATTTTGCAAGAAGCACAATACGCCCGCTGTAAGTGCTGCAGATGCCTGCCTGTGTTACTCAAACAGGAAATCACAGCAATAAGGGCTAGCTTCAGGTGTATATATTAAAAGGAGAAGCACAATACGCCTGCTGTAAGTGCTGCAGATGCCTGCCTGTGTTACTCAAACAGGAAATCACAGCAATAAGGGCTAGCTTCAGGTGTATATTTTGGCAAGAAGCACAATACGCCCGCTGTAAGTGCTGCAGATGCCTGCCTGTGTTACTCAATAGGAAATCACAGCAACAAGGGCTAGCTTCAGGTGTATATTTTGCAAGAAGCACAATACGCCTGCTGTAAGTGCTGCAAATGCCCGTTAGTGTAACACAAAAGAAAAAAAACTACGAGCAATAAGGAGTAGCTTCAGGTGTAAAATGTGCAGGAGGCACACAACGCCTGCTGTAAGTGCTGCAGATGCCTGCCTGTGTTACTCAACAGGAAATCACAGCAATAAGGGTTAGCTTCAGGTGTATATTTTGCAAGAAGCACAATACGCCCGCTGTAAGTGCTGCAGATGCCTGCCTGTGTTACTCAAACAGGAAATCACAGCAATAAGGGCTAGCTTCAGGTGTATATTAAGCAAGAAGCACAATACGCCCGCTGTAAGTGCTGCAGATGCCTGCCTGTGTTACTCAACAGGAAATCACAGCAATAAGGGCTAGCTTCAGGTGTATATTTTGCAAGAAGCACAATACGCCTGCTGTAAGTGCTGCAGATGCCTGCCTGTGTTACTTAAACAGGAAATCACAGCAATAAGGGCTAGCTTCAGGTGTATATTTTGCAAGAAGCACAATACGCCTGCTGTAAGTGCTGCAGATGCCTGCCTGTGTTACTCAAACAGGAAATCACAGCAATAAGGGCTAGCTTCAGGTGTATATTTTGCAAGAAGCACAATACGCCCGCTGTAAGTGCTGCAGATGCCTGCCTGTGTTACTCAACAGGAAATCACAGCAATAAGGGCTAGCTTCAGGTGTATATTTTGCAAGAAGCACAATACGCCCGCTGTAAGTGCTGCAGATGCCTGCCTGTGTTACTCAAACAGGAAATCACAGCAATAAGGGCTAGCTTCAGGTGTATATTTTGCAAGAAGCACAATACGCCCGCTGTAAGTGCTGCAGATGCCTGCCTGTGTTACTCAAACAGGAAATCACAGCAATAAGGGCTAGCTTCAGGTGTATATTTTGCAAGAAGCACAATACGCCTGCTGTAAGTGCTGCAGATGCCCGTTAGTGTAACACAAAAGAAAAAAAACTACGAGCAATAATGGGTAGCTTCAGGTGTATAATGTGCAGGAGGCACACTACGCCTGCTGTAAGTGCTGCAGATGCCTGCCTGTGTTACTCAAACAGTAAATCACAGCAATAAGGGCTAGCTTCAGGTGTATATTTTGCATGAAGCACAATACGCCTGCTGTAAGTGCTGCAGATGCCCGTTAGTGTAACACAAAAGAAAAAAAACTACGAGCAATAAGGGGTAGCTTCAGGTGTAAAATGTGCAGGAGGCACACTACGCCTGCTGTAAGTGCTGCAGATGCCTGCCTGTGTTACTCAACAGGAAATCACAGCAATAAGGGCTAGCTTCAGGTGTATATTTTGCAAGAAGCACAATACGCCCGCTGTAAGTGCTGCAGATGCCTGCCTGTGTTACTCAACAGGAAATCACAGCAATAAGGGCTAGCTTCAGGTGTATATTTTGCAAGAAGCACAATACGCCCGCTGTAAGTGCTGCAGATGCCTGCCTGTGTTACTCAACAGGAAATCACAGCAATAAGGGCTAGCTTCAGGTGTATATTTTGCAAGAAGCACAATACGCCCGCTGTAAGTGCTGCAGATGCCTGTCTGTGTTACTCAAACAGGAAATCACAGCAATAAGGGCTAGCTTCAGGTGTATATTTTGCAAGAAGCACAATACGCCCGCTGTAAGTGCTGCAGATGCCTGCCTGTGTTACTCAAACAGGAAATCACAGCAATGAGGGCTAGCTTCAGGTGTATATTTTGCAAGAAGCACAATACGCCCGCTGTAAGTGCTGCAGATGCCTGCCTGTGTTACTCAAACAGGAAATCACAGCAATAAGGGCTAGCTTCAGGTGTATATTTTGCAAGAAGCACAATACGCCCGCTGTAAGTGCTGCAGATGCCTGCCTGTGTTACTCAAACAGGAAATCACAGCAATAAGGGCTAGCTTCAGGTGTATATTTTGCAAGAAGCACAATACGCCTGCTGTAAGTGCTGCAGATGCCTGCCTGTGTTACTCAAACAGGAAATCACAGCAATAAGGGCTAGCTTCAGGTGTATATTTTGCAAGAAGCACAATACGCCCGCTGTAAGTGCTGCAGATGCCTGCCTGTGTTACTCAACAGGAAATCACAGCAATAAGGGCTAGCTTCAGGTGTATATTTTGCAAGAAGCACAATACGCCTGCTGTAAGTGCTGCAGATGCCTGCCTGTGTTACTCAAACAGGAAATCACAGCAATAAGGGCTAGCTTCAGGTGTATATTTTGCAAGAAGCACAATACGCCTGCTGTAAGTGCTGCAGATGCCTGCCTGTGTTACTCAAACAGGAAATCACAGCAATAAGGGCTAGCTTCAGGTGTATATTTTGCAAGAAGCACAATACGCCCGCTGTAAGTGCTGCAGATGCCTGCCTGTGTTACTCAAACAGGAAATCACAGCAATAAGGGCTAGCTTCAGGTGTATATTTTGCAAGAAGCACAATACGCCTGCTATAAGTGCTGCTGATGCCTGTTAGTGTAACACAAAAGAAAAAAAACTATGAGCAATAAGGGGTAGCTTCAGGTGTATAATGTGCAGGAGGTACACTACGCCTGCTGTAAGTGCTGCAGATGCCTGCCTGTGTTACTCAAACAGGAAATCATAGCAATAAGGGCTAGCTTCAGGTGTATATTTTTCAAGAAGCACAATACGCCTGCTGTAAGTGCTGCAGATGCCCGTTAGTGTAACACAAAAGAAAAAAAATACGAGCAATAAGGGGTAGCTTCAGGTGTAAAATGTGCAGGAGGCACACTACGCCTGCTGTAAGTGCTGCAGATGCCTGCCTGTGTTACTCAACAGGAAATCACAGCAATAAGGGCTATCTTCAGGTGTATATTTTGCAAGAAGCACAATACGCCCGCTGTAAGTGCTGCAGATGCCTGCCTGTGTTACTCAAACAGGAAATCACAGCAATAAGGGCTAGCTTCAGGTGTATATATTAAAAGGAGAAGCACAATACGCCTGCTGTAAGTGCTGCAGATGCCTGCCTGTGTTACTCAAACAGGAAATCACAGCAATAAGGGCTAGCTTCAGGTGTATATTTTGGCAAGAAGCACAATACGCCCGCTGTAAGTGCTGCAGATGCCTGCCTGTGTTACTCAATAGGAAATCACAGCAACAAGGGCTAGCTTCAGGTGTATATTTTGCAAGAAGCACAATACGCCTGCTGTAAGTGCTGCAAATGCCCGTTAGTGTAACACAAAAGAAAAAAAACTACGAGCAATAAGGAGTAGCTTCAGGTGTAAAATGTGCAGGAGGCACACAACGCCTGCTGTAAGTGCTGCAGATGCCTGCCTGTGTTACTCAACAGGAAATCACAGCAATAAGGGTTAGCTTCAGGTGTATATTTTGCAAGAAGCACAATACGCCCGCTGTAAGTGCTGCAGATGCCTGCCTGTGTTACTCAAACAGGAAATCACAGCAATAAGGGCTAGCTTCAGGTGTATATTAAGCAAGAAGCACAATACGCCCGCTGTAAGTGCTGCAGATGCCTGCCTGTGTTACTCAACAGGAAATCACAGCAATAAGGGCTAGCTTCAGGTGTATATTTTGCAAGAAGCACAATACGCCTGCTGTAAGTGCTGCAGATGCCTGCCTGTGTTACTTAAACAGGAAATCAGAGCAATAAGGGCTAGCTTCAGGTGTATATTTTGCAAGAAGCACAATACGCCTGCTGTAAGTGCTGCAGATGCCTGCCTGTGTTACTCAAACAGGAAATCACAGCAATAAGGGCTAGCTTCAGGTGTATATTTTGCAAGAAGCACAATACGCCCGCTGTAAGTGCTGCAGATGCCTGCCTGTGTTACTCAAACAGGAAATCACAGCAATAAGGGCTAGCTTCAGGTGTATATTTTGCAAGAAGCACAATACGCCTGCTATAAGTGCTGCTGATGCCTGTTAGTGTAACACAAAAGAAAAAAAACTATGAGCAATAAGGGGTAGCTTCAGGTGTATAATGTGCAGGAGGCACACTACACCTGCTGTAAGTGCTGCAGATGCCTGCCTGTGTTACTCAAACAGGAAATCACAGCAATAAGGGCTAGCTTCAGGTGTATATTTTTCAAGAAGCACAATACGCCTGCTGTAAGTGCTGCAGATGCCCGTTAGTGTAACACAAAAGAAAAAAAAATACGAGCAATAAGGGGTAGCTTCAGGTGTAAAATGTGCAGGAGGCACACTACGCCTGCTGTAAGTGCTGCAGATGCCTGCCTGTGTTACTCAACAGGAAATCACAGCAATAAGGGCTAGCTTCAGGTGTATATTTTGCAAGAAGCACAATACGCCCGCTGTAAGTGCTGCAGATGCCTGTCTGTGTTACTCAAACAGGAAATCACAGCAATAAGAGCTAGCTTCAGGTGTATATTTTGCAAGAAGCACAATATGCCCGCTGTAAGTGCTGCAGATGCCTGCCTGTGTTACTCAAACAGGAAATCACAGCAATAAGGGCTAGCTTCAGGTGTATATTTTGCAAGAAGCACAATACACCTGCTGTAAGTGCTGCAGATGCCTGCCTGTGTTACTCAAACAGGAAATCACAGCAATAAGGGCTAGCTTCAGGTGTATATTTTGCAAGAAGCACAATACGCCCGCTGTAAGTGCTGCAGATGCCTGTTAGTGTAACACAAAAGAAAAAAAACTACGAGCAATAAGGGGTAGCTTCAGGTGTATAATGTGCAGGAGGCACACTACGCCCGCTGTAAGTGCTGCAGATGCCTGCCTGTGTTACTCAAACAGGAAATCACAGCAATAAGGGCTAGCTTCAGGTGTATATTTTGCAAGAAGCACAATACGCCTGCTGTAAGTGCTGCAGATGCCCGTTAGTGTAACACAAAAGAAAAAAAACTACGAGCAATAAGGGGTAGCTTCAGGTGTAAAATGTGAAGGAGGCACACTACGCCTGCTGTAAGTGCTGCAGATGCCTGCCTGTGTTACTCAACAGGAAATCACAGCAATAAGGGCTAGCTTCAGGTGTATATTTTAAAAGGAGAAGCACAATACGCCTGCTGTAAGTGCTGCAGATGCCTGCCTGTGTTACTCAAACAGGAAATCACAGCAATAAGGGCTAGCTTCAGGTGTATATTTTGCAAGAAGCACAATACGCCCGCTGTAAGTGCTGCAGATGCCTGCCTGTGTTACTCAACAGGAAATCACAGCAATAAGGGCTAGCTTCAGGTGTATATTTTGCAAGAAGCACAATACGCCCGCTGTAAGTGCTGCAGATGCCTGCCCGTGTTACTCAACAGGAAATCACAGCAATAAGGGCTAGCTTCAGGTGTATATTTTGCAAGAAGCACAATACGCCTGCTGTAAGTGCTGCAGATGCCTGTTAGTGTAACACAAAAGAAAAAAACTACGAGCAATAAGGGGTAGCTTCAGGTGTATAATGTGCAGGAGGCACACTATGCCTGCTGTAAGTGCAGCAGATGCCTGCCTGTGTTACTCAAACAGGAAATCACAGCAATAAGGGCTAGCTTCAGGTGTATATTTTGCAAGAAGCACAATACGCCTGCTGTAAGTGCTGCAGATGCCTGCCTGTGTTACTCAAACAGGAAATCACAGCAATAAGGGCTAGCTTCAGGTGTATATTTTGCAAGAAGCACAATACGCCCGCTGTAAGTGCTGCAGATGCCTGCCTGTGTTACTCAACAGGAAATCACAGCAATAAGGGCTAGCTTCAGGTGTATATTTTGCAAGAAGCACAATACGCCTGCTGTAAGTGCTGCAGATGCCTGCCTGTGTTACTCAAACAGGAAATCACAGCAATAAGGGCTAGCTTCAGGTGTATATTTTGCAAGGAGCACAATACGCCTGCTGTAAGTGCTGCAGATGCCTGTTAGTGTAACACAAAAGAAAAAAACTATGAGCAATAAGGGGTAGCTTCAGGTGTATAATGTGCAGGAGGCACACTACGCCTGCTGTAAGTGCTGCAGATGCCTGCCTGTGTTACTCAAACAGTAAATCACAGCAATAAGGGCTAGCTTCAGGTGTATATTTTGCAAGAAGCACAATACGCCTGCTGTAAGTGCTGCAGATGCCCGTTAGTGTAACACAAAAGAAAAAAAAACTACGAGCAATAAGGGGTAGCTTCAGGTGTAAAATGTGCAGGAGGCACACTACGCCTGCTGTAAGTGCTGCAGATGCCTGCCTGTGTTACTCAACGGGAAATCACAGCAATAAGGGCTAGCTTCAGGTGTATATTTTGCAAGAAGCACAATACGCCCGCTGTAAGTGCTGCAGATGCCTGTCTGTGTTACTCAAACAGGAAATCACAGCAATAAGGGCTAGCTTCAGGTGTATGTTTTGCAAGAAGCACAATACGCCCGCTGTAAGTGCTGCAGATGCCTGCCTGTGTTACTCAAACAGGAAATCACAGCAATAAGGGCTAGCTTCAGGTGTATATTTTGCAAGAAGCACAATACGCCTCCTGTAAGTGCTGCAGATGCCTGCCTGTGTTACTCAAACAGGAAATCACAGCAATAAGGGCTAGCTTCAGGTGTATATTTTGCAAGAAGCACAATACGCCCGCTGTAAGTGCTGCAGATGCCTGTTAGTGTAACACAAAAGAAAAAAAACTACGAGCAATAAGGGGTAGCTTCAGGTGTATAATGTGCAGGAGGCACACTACGCCTGCTGTAAGTGCTGCAGATGCCTGCCTGTGTTACTCAAACAGGAAATCACAGCAATAAGGGCTAGCTTCAAGTGTATATTTTGCAAGAGGCACAATACGCCCGCTGTAAGTGCTGCAGATGCCTGCCTGTGTTACTCAAACAGGAAATCACAGCAATAAGGGCTAGCTTCAAGTGTATATTTTGCAAGAAGCACAATACGCCCGCTGTAAGTGCTGCAGATGCCTGCCTGTGTTACTCAACAGGAAATCACAGCAATAAGGGCTAGCTTCAGGTGAATATTTTGCAAGAAGCACAATACGCCCGCTGTAAGTGCTGCAGATGCCTGCCTGTGTTACTCAACAGGAAATCACAGCAACAAGGGCTAGCTTCAGGTGTATATTTTGCAAGAAGCACAATACGCCTGCTGTAAGTGCTGCAGATGCCTGCCTGTGTTACTCAAACAGGAAATCACAGCAGTAAGGGCTAGCTTCAGGTGTATATTTTGCAAGAAGCACAATACGCCTGCTGTAAGTGCTGCAGATGCCTGCCTGTGTTACTCAAACAGGAAATCACAGCAATAAGGGCTAGCTTCAGGTGTATATTGTGCAAGAAGCACAATACGCCCACTGTAAGTGCTGCAGATGCCTGCCTGTGTTACTCAAACAGGAAATCACAGCAATAAGGGCTAGCTTCAGGTGTATATTTTGCAAGAAGCACAATACGCCTGCTATAAGTGCTGCTGATGCCTGTTAGTGTAACACAAAAGAAAAAAAACTATGAGCAATAAGGGGTAGCTTCAGGTGTATAATGTGCAGGAGGCACACTACGCCTGCTGTAAGTGCTGCAGATGCCTGCCTGTGTTACTCAAACAGGAAATCACAGCAATAAGGGCTAGCTTCAGGTGTATATTTTTCAAGAAGCACAATACGCCCGCTGTAAGTGCTGCAGATGCCTGTCTGTGTTACTCAAACAGGAAATCACAGCAATAAGGGCTAGCTTCAGGTGTATATTTTGCAAGAAGCACAATACGCCCGCTGTAAGTGCTGCAGATGCCTGCCTGTGTTACTCAAACAGAAAATCACAGCAATAAGGGCTAGCTTCAGGTGTATATTTTGCAAGAAGCACAATACGCCTCCTGTAAGTGCTGCAGATGCCTGCCTGTGTTACTCAAACAGGAAATCACAGCAATAAGGGCTAGCTTCAGGTGTATATTTTGCAAGAAGCACAATACGCCCGCTGTAAGTGCTGCAGATGCCTGTTAGTGTAACACAAAAGAAAAAAAAACTACGAGCAATAAGGGGTAGCTTCAGGTGTATAATGTGCAGGAGGCACACTACGCCTGCTGTAAGTGCTGCAGATGCCTGCCTGTGTTACTCAAACAGGAAATCACAGCAATAAGGGCTAGCTTCAGGTGTATATTTTGCAAGAAGCACAATACGCCCGCTGTAAGTGCTGCAGATGCCTGCCTGTGTTACTCAACAGGAAATCACAGCAATAAGGGCTAGCTTCAGGTGTATATTTTGCAAGAAGCACAATACGCCTGCTGTAAGTGCTGCAGATGCCTGCCTGTGTTACTCAAACAGGAAATCACAGCAATAAGGGCTAGCTTCAGGTGTATATTTTGCAAGAAGCACAATACGCCCACTGTAAGTGCTGCAGATGCCTGCCTGTGTTACTCAAACAGGAAATCACAGCAATAAGGGCTAGATTCAAGTGTATATTTTGCAAGAAGCACAATACGCCCGCTGTAAGTGCTGCAGATGCCTGCCTGTGTTACTCAACAGGAAATCACAGCAATAAGGGCTAGCTTCAGGTGTATATTTTGCAAGAAGCACAATACGCCCGCTGTAAGTGCTGCAGATGCCTGCCTGTGTTACTCAAACAGGAAATCACAGCAATAAGGGCTAGCTTCAGGTGTATATTTTGCAAGAAGCACAATACGCCTGCTGTAAATTTTTGATTGTTTATTTTAAAAACTACTGCCAGTATATATACAAAAAGAAATAACATATACATTAAAGAAACCCTCATACATCAAACTAAAACACGTTACCAAAACTCACCACCACCACCCTTACCCACTTTCCGACCACCCACACGTGGGTTTCTCATTATATATATTCGAAATCCTAAAATACAAGAAAAAGAACACATCACCCACTAATCTTACAAAATCCTAATACTAACACACATCAAACCTAACACTAACACCAGACCTAAACGCTAACACCAACCACCCACCGGCTACTTACAGGCGAGAACGCAAATAAGGTCTAGAATGCCTACAAGCCCTATTTTAAAAAAAAAGAACCCAAAATCTAAGGGGGGTGAAAAGGACAGAAAGAACCACCCCCCGAAAGAAAAAGGCCCAGAATCCTCAAGGAGGCCGGAAGGAGAAACCCCTCCACAGCCGGGCACTCCTATTGGCTCCAACCCCTTCCCTCTCAAGACACCTCACCTTCACCAACTCCTGAAAGATATCACCCACCACCTCATGCGTGGACAGGACTTTGCCCCTAGTGGACACCAAACACTGAGCGTGCCATGTGTAATAGAGAGCCACTAAGCTAGCTAAATAAAGTGACGATAACTCAAACCCTCTGTGAACCCTAAAGTCGCCGTACACCACCTCAGAGTAAGTCAAGGACGAGAGTCGGGGATAACCAATGGCTTCCCCTGCCCCCTCGCGAACCTCAATGTTGAAGGGGCATTCGGCCAAAAAGTGGTCCATGGTCTCCAATGCCCCCCCACATTCTGCACGAGGACAACCTCTGTCCCCTAGGTTCCTAAACTTTAGGTTTCCACGGACATAGAGGCGTCCGTGGAAAGCCCTCCACGCAAGATCCCAAAACTTGCTTGGGACTCTTAGGGAATTCAGAAGGGCTAGTCCCTTCTCAAGGACTCTCTCCGGGCAATCCCTTAAAGACAGTGGCCTCAAAATGTCCGAGGCCATGACTCTTGAGTACAGCTCACGCCGACCCAAAGAGCCCACCTCCAGGGCAGTTATCCGCCACTGCCTCAGTACCTTCAAAGCTTGGGGGACATAGGACGGGAGATACCCGTGTGATCTACGAAGATCACCGGGCCGACCCCCATCCTCCCACCTACTCAGGAACAGCAAGAGCCAGTTCTTGCATGAGCGCTCCCACAGAGTAGGCAGGTCCACAAAGATGGACTGCAGGTTGAATTTCACAAATAAGGTGATGAAAAACACCACCGGATTGATCATATCCAACCCACCATGCCTCCTCTGTCGGTACGTGACTTCCCTCTTGATCAGATTTAGCCTGTTTCCCCACAACAGCAGGAAAAACAGGCCAGAGATCCGGGCATAGAGAGATGCAGGCAAAATACAAACGTAGCTGACATAAAGGAACTCTGGCAGTAGGTATGTTTTGACCAGGCTTACCCTTTCCCTCAATGACAGCTTCCAGCCCTTCCAGGCATTCACCTTCCGAGATGCACCGACCAGTCTGCGCTCCCAATTTAGCTTGGGGTAATCACCTGGGCCAAATAGGATGCCAAGAATTTTAACTTCTGGCTGGGGCTGGGGAAACACGTCCGGAAGAGCGAACTGCTCGCCTTCCCTCCCCAACCAGAGAACTTCGCTCTTGTCCCAATTGACCAATGAACCAGATGCCTCGGAGTAGCTCCCAATTTGCGTTTCCACAAACAGGGCCTCCTCGCGGCTGGACACCACCACCAAGACATCGTCCGCGTAGGCCACCACCCTCACTGCCGGATCCGGACCAATGCAAGGCTCCACCGGAACCCCCCTCAAACGCTCACAGTCGAGCCTTCTCACAAAGGGATCGACGGCAAAAACGTAGAGAAGGGGGCTCAACGGGCAAACCTGCCTGACCCCAGAGTCCACAGCAAAGGCAGGACCCACCCAACCATTGACAAGAGGGAAGCTCACCGCCCCCCTGTACAATACTTTCAGCCAATTCACAAATTGCTCAGGCAAACCGTACTTTCCCAGAAGAAGCCAGAGGTACTCATGGTTCACCCGGTCAAAAGCCTTGGCCTGGTCTAATGCCAGCAGATACCGCCCATCCCCCGTTGCCCTGCACCTTTCCACGGCCTCCCGGACATTCAGGACGGCACTAAAGGTGCTCCGGCCAGGAATTGCGCAGTGCTGGGAGACAGAAAGCATCTCGTCAGCGACTGCTGACATACGCAAAAAGAATATTTTCGCCAACAACTTCCTATCTGTAGTGAGAAGGGCGATCGGGCGCCAGTTCTCAATCACAGTCGGATCTTTCCACTTTGACAGCAGAATCAAGGCTGACCTTCTCATTGAGGGAGGGAGCAGGCCGCTGGCCAAACACTCATTGAAAACCTCCCTCAAATGAGGAGCCAAGAGACTCTTAAAGGTTTTATAAAATTCAGCCGTAAGCCCATCGGGCCCCGGCGACTTTTTCAAGGACAAAGAGTCAATGGCCTGCTCGATTTCTGCAACCAAGATTTCTGCCGTCAGAGAGTCCGGGAGATCAGGCCCCGCACAAAGCGGAGTCTCATCAAGAAACACCCTGGCTTTCTCCATATCTAAAGGCTTCCTACGAAGGAGGTCTGAAAAATGGTCCCTGATGATGCCCAGGATACCCGGTCTGGACCGGACCAGGGACCCCGAGGCATCCCTCAAGCCATGTATGGCCTTCAAACTCACCGCCTCCCCACAGCTCCTGTAGGGATCCGGGGAGGAAAACTTCCCGTAATCCCTCTCAAGGACCAGGGAGGCAAGACGGTCATACTGACACCCCTTCATCTGAAGTTTCAGATCGGATATCTGTTCCTGGGGGCCCCCAGCTGAGACCAGGCGGTCTAACTGCCTATGCAACCTCTGGTAGGCCAGGTACTTGGATGTCGCCCGGTACCTAGAGATCCTGCGGAAAAAGCCCTCCGACCTCTTCTTCACCACTTCCCACCATTCCCGGCGGGAGCAGCCACTCTCAAGGAGCGAGGCCTGATCCGCAAAGAAGATCTCATAGGCCTCCCTAACCTCGAGATCCTCGAGCAGCGATCCATTAAGACGCCAGAAACCTCGACCCTTCTGAGGAGTGTCGGCCACGTTCAAAGTCACAGAAACCATACAGTGATCGGAGAACTCCACCGCCTGCAGCACAGGTGCCGCAAAGGTAGAGCTCCCCTTTAAAAAAAACCTATCTAACCTACTCCTACTATTACCTTGGGCATAGGTGAACCCAGTGTGGTTGGGGAGGCACTGAACATGTGCATCCACCAACCCGGCTTCCCTTACTATTCTATTCAAGAAGATACTATCATATCCCAGGGGGCCTGAGGCGCCTGCCCGATCCTTTGATCTGGTGACCATGTTGTAGTCACCACCAAAGACCACCTGCTGGGACGTAAACAAGTAGGGCTTGACCATCGTGAGGAGGCTCCTCCTGTCCCTCTTGGTCTGAGGGCCATAGAAGTTAATCAGCCTCAGGAATTGCCCCCTCACGACGGCGTCCACCACCAGGCACCTACCGACCTCTACCTCAATCACTCGTCGACAAGCCACCGGACCAGTCTTAAAAAGGACTGCAACTCCACTGCAGGGCTCGGCCGCAAGAGACCAGAGGGAGGGCCCGCATCTCCACTCCCTCTTTGCTAGATGCATCTCTGCCACCGATGCCAGCCAGGTCTCTTGCAAAAACAAAATGTCAGCTTCAACTCGGCTGAGAAAATCGAAGGCCATGAAACGAGCCGCCGCAGAACGCACACTTGCGACATTAATGGTCGCAACGCGTATTGGAGAGGGTACCGCCATTCTTAGTGATTTTGGCCCGCATTCTCTTCTGCGTTTTCGCCTATACCCCAGGGTCCTCCTCTGAGTCGGAGAGGGCCCCGTACATATTCCCTAGGATCACTGGGGGGGGCCCCCCATGGTCCCTAGCAGGGACAACCCGGGGTCCCGCAACCCCCCCAGGATCCTTCTTCTTCTTCCTCTTCCTCACCTTCCTCTGCAGCCAGCCCGCCTGGGTCTGGCCGCCCACCTCGTCGCTGGAGTGCCCGCTAGAGGCCCCCATGGGCCTCTTGTGCAGGCCCCTCGACGACACGGCTACCTCCATCTCCCCCCCCAAATCCTGGGATAACACAAGGGGATCCAGGATGGAACGGGAGGGGGAAGGGGGCAGAGAGGAAGGGCAGAAGGAAAATAGGGAGAAGGGGGGAGAGGAAGGGATAAAGGGGGGGGAGGAGGGGGAAAGAAGGGGGAGGGGGGAAAGAGGGGGGTAGAAGGGGAAAGGGGTACGGACAAAAGAGGGGGAGAGGGAGGGGGGGAGGGGGGGAGGTTCCCAGCAGAGGGCCCCTCACCCCCTCGGCCCCTCACCCCCACTGGGCCTGATGCTGGCGCACCCGGCCCCCCAGAAACAAGTCCTGAGGGACCAGGCACATACTCAGCAGGGGCCCCAACTCCGCCACGCCTACGCCCGGGCCTCTGCCTCTGCGGCAAAGGCCCCTCTGGGCCACCAACCCCAGGCCCATCTCCTGGGCCTGCCCGAGGCGCCTGGGGTGGGAGACCCACCCCCCGATGCGTCATCTGGGCCTGGCCCATCCCCATCAGCCGCACGCCCCCGAAAAGCCTTAGGGCAGCGGCTGAATGGGTGGCCGGACACCCCACAGAGGTTGCAGACAATTAGTCTGCAAGTCTCCGGGGAGTGCCCAGGCCTGTTGCACCGGACGCACCGGGGTGTTGTGCAATCCGCACTCAAATGGGTGGAACTCCCACACTTGAAGCAGCGACGGGGCTGACTGGGGTAAAAGACCAGGATCCTATCTCTCCCAATAAACGCACTTCCGGGGACATGGGTCACACTAGTCCCCTGGCGCTTGAGACGGATCCTGGCCAACCACGCCCCGGTCCAGACCCCACGCTCATCCAGGTTTTTGCGGAGGGGAGACTGCAGCTGCCCATACCTCCCCAACCAGGTGGCAATGTCCTCAGGTGGGAGGGATTCGTTCCTGACCAAAATGGTCAGGGACTTTATATCTTCCTGCCTGGACAGGGGGACCACCTTAAAGAACTTCCAAGGCTCCGACCTCTTCAGGAGCTCATAGACGGTGAGAAAGAGCTCCATTAGCACCAAGGAGGAGAAACTGACATCAAACTCCTTGGTGCCCGTGGGATGGATCACCGCGAAGAGGTTGGCTACCTTGAAGTTGGCCCCCTTCAGCAGGAGATCCACTACCTGCCCTCTGCTGGGGCACTGTCCAGGTCCCTCCCACCGCAGCTGCACGACATTGCGCCTGCGCCTCTCCGGACCCCCTGTACCCCTTGACCACGGGTTCACCCCCTGGAGCTGGTCTGCGGGGGGAACCCAGAAGTTTTGGGCACCAAACTGGTCGTACAGGGGGGCCAAAGGGACGCTGGACCCTGCCACCCGGGCAAAAGACCTGGTATCCCTAAGTGCCTCGAGTAGTACTGCCTCCTGGGCCTGCCCCAAACCACCCTCAGCCTGAGTGCCAGAAGTGCCCTCCGCCGCATCACCAGGGGCACCCTCAGAGGGCACCCCAGCACCCATGGCTGACTCACCAACCGGGGGAACCCCTGGCCTAATCCTGCTGGGGGGGTCCCTCCCTCCCATCCACCACCCCCCCGGAGCAAGCCACACCCACAACATCCCTCCTCCTAACACTGGGAGGAGGGTCCACCACTGAGGGCCCGCTGGAGCAACAGGCACGAGCCCCAGATGGCTCCCCCCCTGCTCCTGCGGCCGTGACTGCTCCTTCCCCTTTACCTGTCCCCCCTGAGACTCCATGCCTCTGATAAAGGCTACAGCTGGGTGATCCCCGAGAAGTTCCCCAGCCTCAGCCTCGCTCCACCTGCCCACCCTCTGGGCTGGGCTCAGATCCCCTGAAGAAAATACTGGCACAACACACATTTCTCCCCCCCACATACCTCCATCCCATCTTCACCTTCAGGGCCATCAATGGCCGCGGACCAGAAGTCCCCAACCACTTCCGGTTCAGGACTCACTTCCTGGTCAGCCCTCCTGCACACTTCCGGGTCAGGCTGACCAGAAAAACCGGAAGTGGCCGCACTGACACCGCTAGCCCCTCCCACATCCTCCCACTGCCTAGACTCCCGCCCCAACTCCTCCCCCTGGCCCCCCAGCTCGCCCAGGCTCCGTCCACTGGCCACACCCCTACTGTCAGCAGTGGATGTCACACATCCCGGCGCCATAGTGTCCATTGTATGTGCGTTGCTTACAGCATCCAATCCTCCTCCATCTCCACTGGAAAATGGCGCCCCCCCACCCTCACCACCAACCTCCCCCACACCCACTGCAACCACCACCCCACCACCTCTAGTTTTTCCCTCCCCCAACACCGGCACACTTGCAGTCTCTGCTTTCCCAGTCTCTCCTGATGCTTTTGGGATAATAACTCCTGTGGCAGTCTCTGTCTGCATAGCGAACCCCTCTCCCTCCTCCACAGCATGTGCATTTTTTATGCCACATGCGGGATTCACAGGGGTCCTGGGGGCCCCGCCATCTTGCCTGGCTGCTTCCTTTCTCCCTGCTTCTAGCCTGTCCCCTGGGAGAGGCGTTAGGACCACCACCGCAACTCCCCCCAATTTTCCCACTCCCAGAGTGCACCCGTCCTGGCCCTTCTTGGCTGTATCATGGGGTACCCTACCCGAGACTGCCTGCGTGCCGGCAGATTTTCCTGGCCGCAACGCTGCATGGACTCGGGGACCCTCCACAGCTGGGACCACAGGGACCACACTTCCCAGGGAGGGGGGAGGTCCCTCACCATCACCGGGGCTTACCACCTCCACAGGCTCTTGAGGTTGCGGATGGTCCTGCGGGTTTTTCTGGCTGTTACGCCTGGCAGCCTGGGAGCCCTCCTTACTCGCTCTCCGGAGCTCAGTCCTCACTTCTAGGAGGAATTCTGTCTCTCCATGGCCTCTCTCACATAGCCCACCAAGCAGGGTCCACAGGTCGTTATTTTGACCTTTTAAAAGTTTAATGTCCTCAGCATACTCGCCTCTTCTAAAGCTGCTGGCCCGGTCCCTTCTATTCCTCAAATCCGTTAGGACTGCGGTCCTCCCACAGAAGGCCCGGCTGGCCTTCTGGATCAAGTCCTTGACCCTTTCAACCCTTCTTAGCAACTTTGCAGGACCCTCCCCAGGCTAGGGCAGGGTCCAATCCATAAGCTCGAACTGCGTTTTTAAAAAGAGCGCCTCCTCCCTGGACAAGTCCTTAATCCCCAGGGAGGAGGCAGCAGCATCAGGCCGGGAAAGCTGCCCCGGTCCTGGGCTGGAGGAGGCCATCACACCCCCTCCTCCTGGAGCTCCAGGAGCTCCCTACAGGCACGTCCTCACAGTCCAAACTCCTGCAGCAACTGAATCACCACGCCCGCTGTAAGTGCTGCAGATGCCTGCCTGTGTTACTCAAACAGGAAATCACAGCAATAAGGGCTAGCTTCAGGTGTATATTTTGCAAGAAGCACAATACGCCTGCTGTAAGTGCTGCAGATGCCTGCCTGTGTTACTCAAACAGGAAATCACAGCAATAAGGGCTAGCTTTAGGTGTATATTTTGCAAGAAGCACACTACGCCTGCTGTAAGTGCTGCAGATGCCTGCCTGTGTTACTCAACAGGAAATCACAGCAATAAGGGCTAGCTTCAGGTGTATATTTTGCAAGAAGCACAATACGCCCGCTGTAAGTGCTGCAGATGCCTGCCTGTGCTACTCAAACAGGAAATCACAGCAATAAGGGCTAGCTTCAGGTGTATATTTTGCAAGAAGCACAATACGCCTGCTGTAAGTGCTGCAGATGCCTGCCTGTGTTACTCAAACAGGAAATCACAGCAATAAGGGCTAGCTTCAGGTGTATATTTTGCAAGAAGCACAATACGCCCGCTGTAAGTGCTGCAGATGCCTGCCTGTGTTACTCAACAGGAAATCACAGCAATAAGGGCTAGCTTCAGGTGTATATTTTGCAAGAAGCACAATACGCCTGCTGTAAGTGCTGCAGATGCCTGCCTGTGTTACTCAAACAGGAAATCACAGCAAAAAGGGCTAGCTTCAGGTGTATATTTTGCAAGAAGCACAATACGCCCGCTGTAAGTGCTGCAGATGCCTGCCTGTGTTACTCAAACAGGAAATCACAGCAATAAGGGCTAGCTTCAGGTGTATATTTTGCAAGAAGCACAATACGCCTGCTTTAAGTGCTGCTGATGCCTGTTAGTGTAACACAAAAGAAAAAAAACTACGAGCAATAAGGGGTAGCTTCAGGTGTATAATGTGCAGGAGGAACACTACGCCTGCTGTAAGTGCTGCAGATGCCTGCCTGTGTTACTCAAACAGGAAATCACAGCAATAAGGGCTAGCTTCAGGTGTATATTTTGCAAGAAGCGCAATACGCCCGCTGTAAGTGCTGCAGATGCCTGCCTGTGTTACTCAAACAGGAAATCACAGCAATAAGGGCTAGCTTCAGGTGTATATTTTGCAAGAAGCACAATACGCCTGCTGTAAGTGCTGCAGATGCCTGTTATTGTAACACAAAAGAAAAAAAACTACGAGCAATAAGGGGTAGCTTCAGGTGTATAATGTGCAGGAGGCACACTACGCCTGCTGTAAGTGCTGCAGATGGCTGCCTGTGTTACTCAAACAGGAATCACAGCAATAAGGGCTAGCTTCAGGTGTATATTTTGCAAGAAGCACAATACGCCTGCTGTAAGTGCTGCAGATGCCCGTTAGTGTAACACAAAAGAAAAAAAACTACGAGCAATAAGGGGTAGCTTCAGGTGTAAAATGTGCAGGAGGCACACTACGCCTGCTGTAAGTGCTGCAGATGCCTGCCTGTGTTACTCAACAGGAAATCACAGCAATAAGGGCTAGCTTCAGGTGTATATTTTGCAAGAAGCACAATACGCCCGCTGTAAGTGCTGCAGATGCCTGCCTATGTTACTCAAACAGGAAATCACAGCAATAAGGGCTAGCTTCAGGTGTATATTTTGCAAGAAGCACAATACGCCCGCTGTAAGTGCTGCAGATGCCTGTTAGTGTAACACAAAAGAAAAAAACTACGAGCAATAAGGGGTAGCTTCAGGTGTATAATGTGCAGGAGGCACACTACGACTGCTGTAAGTGCTGCAGATGCCTGCCTGTGTTACTCAAACAGGAAATCACAGCAATAAGGGCTAGCTTCAGGTGTATATTTTGCAAGAAGCACAATACGCCCGCTGTAAGTGCTGCAGTTGCCTGCCTGTGTTACTCAGACAGGAAATCACAGCAATAAGGGCTAGCTTCAGGTGTATATTTTGCAGGAAGCACACTACGCCTGCTGTAAGTGCTGCAGATGCCTGTTAGTGTGACACACACGGAAAACACAGCAATAAGGGCTAGCTTCAGGTGTATGCTGTGTAGGAGGCTTCGCAAAAATATCACTGACACTGTCCCTGCCTATCCCTCTCTCTCCCTACACACAAGGTTTAGCAGAATTCACTGACACTGTTTCTACCTATCCTTCTCTCTCCCTACACACAAGGTTTAGCAGAATATCACACTGACACTGTCCCTACTAGTGATGAGCTGAACACCCCCGGGTTCGGTTCGCACCAGAACCCGCGAACGGACCGAAAGTTCGTACGAACATTAGAACCCTATTAAATACAATGGATGCGAACGTTCGAATTCTAAAGTGCTAATTATAACAACTATTATGCATGTTATTGTCCTAAAAAGGGTTTGGGAACCCGGGTTCTGCACCAGGGGACATGTATCAATGCAAAAAGAAGTTTTAAAAACGGTCGTTTTTCGGGAGCAGTCATTTTAATGATGCATAAAGTGGAAAAAAAAAGTCAAATATTCCTTTAAATATCGTACCTGGGGGGTGTCTAAAGTATGCCTGTGAAGTGCCACGTGTTTCCCGTGTTTAGAACTGTCCCTGCACAAAATGACACTTCTAAAGGAAAAAAAAAGCCATTTAAAACTGCTTGCGGCTTTAATGTAATGTCTGGTCCCGGTAATATGGATGAAAATCTTTAAGAAAAATGGCATAGCTACCCCATGACCCCCCCCCCCTACCCCAGCCCATTACCAGCCCCTTTGGGTCTTGTATGGATATTAAGGGGAACCCCGCACATAAAATAAAAAAGGCCCTATATACTCTGAACAGCCGTATACAGGCGGTGCATACAAGACAGGGACTGTAGGTTTGTTCTTATGTAGAATCTGTTTGTAATTTTGAACAGGTACATTGTTGAAGTGTAGCTCCAGCCCAAAAATCTATTTTTAAACTTTTTGGAAAACATAGGTAAGGGTTATCACCCCTGTAACATTTGTTTTGCTGTCTGTGCCCCTGTTCAGAACATTTCACCTCACTTTCCGTCCCAATGACAACTGTTTTTGAAATGTGGTGTTTTTCTTGAAACAAGGATTGCTGATAAAGCATCAGTACAGAGGAGACACCTTTCTCCCATATTTATTCTTACAGGAGAGAATTTTCCTTCCTAGTGGTAGATTTCCTCTCACTTCCTGTTGTCTTCTTGCGTTTGCAAGTAGGAGTCGTTTGTAAGTTGGATGTTTGAAAGTAGGGACCTGCCGTATATACTCTGCAGAAATAGGCCCCTTAGTTGTTGGTGTTGGCACAACACTGTAAGCACTCACAGTTACTCTTGGTTGGTGCTGGAACGCCCTGCTGTCAACTATTATATCAGGAATTTTAATTACATATAATTGTTGAACAGTGGTAGTAAAAATTGGGTCTTTGATGGTGGTGCTGGTGCCACAACACTGTAAGCCCTGACAGTTACTCTTGGTGGGTGCAGCAATGGGCCCTGCTGTGAATTATTAGATCAAGAATTGTAATTGCATGCCCCTGTTGAACAGGGGCTGAAAAATTGGGCCTTTTGTGGTGGTGGTGGTGGTGGTGGTGTTGCCACAACACTGTAAGCCCTTAGAGTTACTCTTGGTGGGTGCAGGAATGGGCCCTGCTGTGAATTATTAGATCAAGAATTGTAATTACATGCCCCTTTTGAACAGGGGCTGAAAAATTGGGCCTTTCGTGGTGGTGGTGGTGGTGGTGGCGTTGCCACAACACTGTAATCCCTCAGAGTTACTCTTGGTGGGTGCAGCAATGGGCCCTGCTGTGAATTATTAGATCAAGAATTGTAATTGCATGCCCCTGTTGAACAGGGGCTGAAAAATTGGGCCTTAGGCACTGGTGGCACAACACTACAACCCCTGTGAGGGGGTTAGCTTGGCAGCGGGTGTGTGTGACCCCCGGGATGGGCTCCCCACACAAAAACAGGCCCAGCAAACGGAGGTTGTGGTTTTCAAAATCAAAAAAAGGTGCGGTTTATTTTCTATTTACAGTGACAAAACACAGCAAAGCCAAAAGAAACATAAACAAAATAAATCCTGGTCAACTTGACCTCTGACTAAACATACAGGTTTCCTAACTAACAACTGGGATCAGCCTAGTGCTGTCCTAGTCCCTAAGTCCCTGGTTTTAAATGTCCAAGCAAATAGCCACACAGGCTTTGTCTCACCGCACAGGGGTTCACTCTCTCCAGGAAGTCCACACAGGTCTGCTTCCAGGCATGAGCTAACATCTAATGAAGCTGGGAGTTCTTATAGAGGCCTAAATGAGCTGACAAGCTTCAGCTGGTCTCATCAACTCCCTGTCTGCACGACGCCCCACACTCTCCCTAGAGGTATGAGTCATCCATGAGCCCACTAGCCTCAGCTGGGCTTATACAACACTCCACCTAGTTGTATAAGTCGGCGTAAAGCCTGAATCTGGGCGAAATATATCTACCCCCCTGGATGCAACCAGGTGACTTTACCTTCCTGCTGTCACATACCCTCCCCTCTTGTTTTAACCTCGGGGTTGGAACACCAGCAATCAGGCATTCATGTACTCGAGACAAAGCATCCACATTCCCCATTTGAACGCCAGGGCGATGCTTTACTGTGAAGTTGAATTCCTGGAGGGCCAGGAACCACCTATTCACTCTTCTATTCGTTTCCTTGTTTTGAGCCATCCACTTTAACGGAGCGTGATCCGTAACCATGTCAAAGTGCCTACCTAGCAGGTAGTACCGAAGGGAATCTAGAGCCCACTTCACCGCTAAACACTCCTTTTCAACGGTGGCGTAATTTACCTCATGGGACTTCAACTTCCTGCTGAGGTAAATGACTGGGTGCTCTTCCCCGTTCCAGACCTGGGACAATACTGCTCCTAACCCCACATCTGACGCATCACTTTGTACGACAAAGTCTTTAGAGAAGTCGGGTGAGTACAACACTGGCTGGCTACATAAGGCTTGTTTCAAGAATTGGAATGCTGCCTCAGCCTCGGGGGTCCATTTAATCATGACCGACCCTTTCCCCTTCGTTAGGTTGGTTAGGGGCACAGCCTTAGAGGCAAAGTGGGGAATGAATCGCCGATAATACCCAGCGATTCCCAGAAAGGCTCGTACCTGCTTCTTGCTGTTGGGACGTGGCCAACTCTGGATGGCCTCGACTTTGTTGAGTTGGGGTTTTATTACTCCCCTCCCAATGGTGTACCCAAGATATTTGGCCTCCTCCTGCCCAATGGTACACTTCTTGGGGTTAGCCGTAAACCCCGCTTCCCGAACAGAGTCCAGGACTGCTTGCACTTTTGGCAGATGTGAGGCCCAATCTGTGCTATGGACAATTACGTCATCCAGGTAAGCCGCAGCATACTTCCGATGGGGCCTCAGCATCTGGTCCATTTTCCGCTGGAATGTGGCCGGCGCATTCTGTAACCCGAACGGCATTCTTTTATATTGGAACGCCCCGTCTGGGGTTACAAATACGGTTTTCTCTTTGGCCAATTTGGCCAGGGGGATTTGCCAATACCCTTTTGTGAGGTCAAGAGTCGTCATGTATCGGGCTGTTCCCAGCCGGTCGATCAACTCATCTATACGTGGCATGGGGTAGGTGTCAAATTTTGTAACTTTGTTCAACTGACGAAAATCGTTACAAAATCGCCAGCTCCCATCCGGTTTAGGCACCAACACAATGGGACTAGACCAATCACTTTGGGACTCCTCTATCACCCCTAAGTTCAGCATTTTCTGTACTTCCTCCCGTATTGCCTCCCGTCGGGCCTCTGGGATCCGATAGGGTTTTAACTTCACCCTTTCACCGGGCGGGGTAATGATGTCATGCTCTACCCCAGATGTTTGTCCCGGCAGCTCAGAGAATACCTCCTTGTTGCGAAGCACAAACTCCTTAACCTCCTGTTGTTGGGGTTGTGACAAGGTGGCTGCTATTCCAACCTCAGGAATCACGCAACCAGTTTGAGCTGGTGACCAAGTGTCTGCGACTAGGGACTCTCTATCCCTCCAGGCTTTCAACAGATTAACGTGATAGATCTGTTCGGGCTTTCGCCTTCCTGGTTGTCTGACCTTGTAATTCACTTCGCTCACTTTTTCCATTATCTCGTAGGGGCCTTGCCATTTGGCAAGGAATTTACTTTCAACCGTAGGGACAAGTACCAGTATCCTATCCCCCGGGGAAAAGGTACGGGTCTTGGCTCCACGGTTGTACACTCTCTGCTGTGCTAACTGCGCTTGGGCCAAATGTTCCTTCACGATGGGCATTACCTGTGCAATTCGGTCTTGCATCAGGGCGACATGCTCAATCACACTCCTGTGGGGAGAACTCTCACTTTCCCAAGTTTCCTTGGCAATATCCAACAGCCCTCTTGGGTGTCTCCCATACAGTAACTCAAAGGGGGAGAATCCCGTAGAGGATTGGGGCACCTCCCTAATAGCAAACATCAGATAAGGAAGTAGACAGTCCCAATCCTTTCCATCTCTATCCACCACTTTCTTCAACATTTGCTTTAGGGTTTTGTTGAATCTTTCAACCAGCCCATCGGTTTGGGGGTGATACACAGATGTACGTAATTGCGTCACTTTGAACAATTTACACAGCTCCTTCATAACCCGGGACATAAAGGGTGTACCTTGGTCCGTAAGCAGTTCTTTACAAATACCCACCCGGCTAAACACAAGAGATAGCTCTTTGGCTATGGTTTTGGCCGAGGTATTTCGGAGAGGGATCGCTTCTGGATAACGGGTGGCATAGTCCATTATAACTAATATGTACTGGTGCCCCCTAGCGGACTTGATTATAGGACCTACCAAATCCATGGCGATCCTCTCAAACGGGACCTCAATGATGGGTAGAGGGACCAGCGGGCTACGGAAATGTGGCATCGGGGCCAACCTCTGACACACAGGGCAGGAGGAACAATAATTTTCTATGTCCTTTATCACCCCCGGCGAATAGAATCTCTGTAATACCCTCTCTCGGGTTTTCTCTGTCCCCAGATGACCTCCAAGAATGTACCCATGGGCCAACTCCAACACCAACTTCCTGTAAGGTTTGGGCACCACAAGCTGCTCAACGGTTTCTTCTGCCCTTTTTGCCACCCGATACAGTAGGTCCTTCTCTACGCTGAAGTATGGGTAAGTGCAGGTATTATCTGGGTTCACTAACTCGCCATCTATTTTCACTACGTTTTCCCGTGCCTTTATTAGGGCGGGGTCTTTCAACTGTTCTGTGGCAAAGTTTTCCCTGTGAACCTCAAGATCAGAAAACTCCACAGACGGTAGGTTTTCGTCTGAGGAGGTGGGCTCCTCTCCAGTTTCTTGAGTCTCCCCTGCCAATACTGATAAGGGAAATTCCGGAGAGTCCTCACCACTCTCAGGGGAGTTCTGGCTATCCCATTCCTGGTACATAGGGGCACCAGTGGGGGGCTCAGGATCATCCCACAGTTCCCAGAACTTCGGAAAATCCCTTCCCACAATGGCGTCATGCGGTAACTGAGATACTAAGCCCACTGGATGAGAGAGGGTACCTTTGGGGGTCTCGAAACACACTGTAGTCACTGGATACTCTCGGGTGTCCCCATGCACACAAATAACAGCTACCTTGCTATTCCCAGAGACCTCTGTTTTAACTAACTCAGCCTTTATCAGGGTCACAAGGCTACCTGAATCCAGCAATACCACAACATTTCTACCATTAACACACATTTTGCATAAATGTTTCTCAGTTCCTCGAATGGCAGTGCATGCGACTGTCGCACACAGCGACTGACGTCTGCCCGTCAGAAAGTCACACTGCATGGGTTCCTCCACAACCGGGCAATTGGCTGCAATATGTCCCGCTTGCCGGCAGCGGTAGCAAACGATCCTTCTTGCCGCCTCTTGAGCCGCTGATTTCCCAGGCTGTTCTCGCCAAACTTGGGGTAGAGCTCCCACCCTCTCACTCTCTCCACCCTCACCCCTTGGAATCCTCTTATCCGCCCCTGGGGATGGTCTGGTCTTAGGGTGGAAAGTCCGAGTGTCTCTGGAAGAGGCCGTCAGGTTCTCTGTAGCCAAGTATTTCTCCACACGATCCACAAGACCATCGGCCGTCTCTGGGTCTCCATGGCTTACCCACTTTTGGATGGCAGTAGGAAGAGCTCTCAAAAACCGATCCATTACAACACGTTCCACAATCTTTGGTGCGGACAAAGTCTCTGGCTGTAGCCACTTTCTGCTCAGGTGAATGAGATCATACATTTGAGACCTGGGGGGTTTTCCAAGCTGGAAAGTCCAGTTATGCACACGCTGAGCCCGGACAGCCTGGGTGACACCCAGCCTTGCCAATATTTCAGCTTTTAGCATCACATAGTCTTTTGCTTGGTCAGGCTCTAGGTCATAGTAAGCCTTCTGCGATTCACCAGTTAACAGAGGAGCCACCAGTCCAGCCCACTGCTCCTCAGGCCACTTTTCTCTTTCAGCAGTCCTTTCAAATGTGGTCAAAAATACCTCTGGATCATCCTCTCCAGTCATTTTTGTCAATAAACGACTCACCCCAAAGGACGCGGTATTAGTGGGACGGCTTTCCTCACTGGTCTGCGGACGTTGCTGCATTACTGCTTCCATTTGTTGTAGTCTCTGCTCTTGCTTCTGTAACAGGTCTATGAAGCGGGCCTCAGATTGCTGCTGGGCTTGTTGCTGAGCTTCCAGACTCTGTTGGTGAGCTTGCTGCTGGGCTGCAAGGCTCTGTTGATGAGCTTGCTGCTGGGCTGCGAAGTTCTGTTGTTGAGCTGCAAGGCTCTTTTGCAAACCTGCATTTGTCTGCTGTTGATTGGCATTTGCTAGAGCCAGCTGCTTCAGTATCTCCTCCATGCTGGCTTAAAAAAAAACTGCCACTGGTTCTCCACCAACTGTGGGGGGGGTTAGCTTGGCAGCGGGTGTGTGTGACCCCCGGGATGGGCTCCCCACACAAAAACAGGCCCAGCAAACGGAGGTTGTGGTTTTCAAAATCAAAAAAAGGTGCGGTTTATTTTCTATTTACAGTGACAAAACACAGCAAAGCCAAAAGAAACATAAACAAAATAAATCCTGGTCAACTTGACCTCTGACTAAACATACAGGTTTCCTAACTAACAACTGGGATCAGCCTAGTGCTGTCCTAGTCCCTAAGTCCCTGGTTTTAAATGTCCAAGCAAATAGCCACACAGGCTTTGTCTCACCGCACAGGGGTTCACTCTCTCCAGGAAGTCCACACAGGTCTGCTTCCAGGCATGAGCTAACATCTAATGAAGCTGGGAGTTCTTATAGAGGCCTAAATGAGCTGACAAGCTTCAGCTGGTCTCATCAACTCCCTGTCTGCACGACGCCCCACACTCTCCCTAGAGGTATGAGTCATCCATGAGCCCACTAGCCTCAGCTGGGCTTATACAACACTCCACCTAGTTGTATAAGTCGGCGTAAAGCCTGAATCTGGGCGAAATATATCTACCCCCCTGGATGCAACCAGGTGACTTTACCTTCCTGCTGTCACACCCCTCACAGATACGTTACTTGGAGCACAGCAATGAGCCCTGTTGCAAAGTATTGCTTCAAAAATTGTAATGACACGCCCCTGTTAAACAGGGGCTGAAAAATTGGGCCTTAGGCACTGGTGCCACAACACTCCAACCCCTCACAGATACTGTACTTGGAGCACAGCAATGAGCCCTATGGCAAATTATTGCTAAAAAAATTGTAATTACACGCCCCTGTAAAACAGGGGCTGAAAAATTGGGCCTTAGCCACTGGTGGCGGCACCCATAAACAAAAATGATCTTCCAAGCTATCATCATCAATCGTATCATTGAGGACTCGGAGGAGGAGGATAGCCAGTCAACATAACAGCACAGGCACTCAGCATCAGCATCAGTCTTGAAGGGATGTGACATGTTAAAATCAATTAGTCTGTTATATCAGCATCAGGTGTGTGGTAGCTGGTGGTGATCCAAGACTGGTTCATCTTGATGAAAGTCAGTCGATCAACCGAGTCGGTGGACAGGCGCACCCTGTGATCCGTGACAAATCCTCCAGCAGCACTGAATGTGCGTTCCGAAAGAACGCTGGATGCAGGACAGGCCAGTAGCTCAATTGCATACTGTGCAAGCTCTGGCCAGTGATCCATCCTCAAGACCCAGTAAGCCAGAGGATTTTCGGTGGGGAAGGTGTCCAAGTCTGACCTTGCCCCTAGATATTCCTGCACCATGTTTATCAGACGCTGGCGATGGTTGCTGGAACCGATCATACTTTGGGGCTGCGGACTAAAGAATTGTCTGAACGCATCGGTCAGACGGCCACCTTCCCCACCGCTCCTTCTTTGACTGGCCGAAGCCTCAGCAACTCGTTGTCCAGGACCAGGAGTTTGTAACCTCCCAGTCTCTGGGAACGCGTTGCACAGACCTTTCTGCAAGGCCTCCCGGAGTTGTCTCATCCTCTGCTCCCTCTGCGAAGGTAACATAAGGTCCCCAACCTTACCCTTGTACCATGGATCAAGGAGAGTGGCCAGCCAGTAATGGTCCCTCTCTTTGATCCGAAGAATACGAGGATCCTTCCGCAGACTTTGCAGGATCAGGGAGGCCATGCAGCGTAGGTTTGCTGAGGCATTCGCTCCGGAGTCCTCTGGGTCACTAAGGACGACATGATCCGCAGCCACCTCCTCCCAGCCACGTACAAGTCCACTGGTTTCTTGGGACTGTAAATCATCCCTAAAAGACTGCTGCTGATGATGCTGAGTGCCAGCCTCCACCTCCATGCTGACACAATCCTCCTCCTCCTCCTCCTCCTCTTCCTCTTCCTGTGCGATGGGTGGGACAGAAGGAACACTGTCTGGGTAAAGGGGGCCTTGAGAGGCAAGGAAGTCCTCCTCTTCCTGCCTCTGTTCTGCCTCAAGTGCCCTGTCCATTATTCCACGCAGCGTGTGCTCCAACAGGTGGACAAGAGGTACAGTGTCACTGATGCATGCACTGTCACTGCTCACCATCCTCGTGGCCTCCTCAAATGGTGCCAGGACAGTGCATGCATCCCTGATCATGCCCCACTGGCGTGGAGAAAAAAAACCAAGCTCCCCTGACCCTGTCCTGGTGCCGTAGTCGCACAGGTACTCATTGATGGCCCTCTGCTGCGTGTGCAGCCGCTGCAGCATGGCCAACGTTGAGTTCCACCTGGTGGGCATGTCACATATAAGGCGGTTCTTGGGCAGGTTCAACTCCTTTTGCAGCTCAGCCAGGCGAGCACTGGCATTATAAGATCTGCGGAAATGCACACAGACTTTCCTGGCCTGCCTCAGGACATCCTGTAAGCCTGGGTACCTGCCCAAGAACCGCTGCACCACCAGGTTAAGGACGTGAGCCACACAGGGCACATGGGTCAGTTGTCCCTGTCGGAGGGCGGAGAGGAGGTTGGTGCCATTGTCGCAAACCACCATTCCTGGCTTAAGCTGGCGTGGCGTCAACCACCTCTCGGCCTGGCCCTGCAGAGCAGACAGGACCTCTGCCCCAGTGTGGCTTCTGTCCCCCAAACACACCAGCGCAAGCACGGCATGGCATCTTTTTGCCTGCGTACTTGCGTAGCCCCGTGAACGGCTACGGAGCACCGCTGGTTCATAGGACAAACCACAGGAAGAGGCCATGGAGGAAGAAGAAGAGGAGGGGGTGGAGGAGAGAGGTGTGTCACAACCAGTAGTAGCATTTTGGAGGCGTGGCGGTGGAACAACCTCCAACACTACTGCACCTTGTCCTGCATCCTTCCCAGCTGCCAAAAGAGTGACCCAATGGGCCGTGAAAGAAAGGTAACGTCCCTGTCCATGCCTGCTGGACCATGAGTCAGCGGTAATATGCACCTTACCGCTGACCGCCCTGTCCAGCGAGGCCAAGACATTGCCTTCCACATGCCGGTAGAGAGCCGGAATAGCCTTCCGTGAGAAAAAGTGGCGTTTGGGAATCTGCCACTGAGGAACCGCACATTGCACAAACTCACGGAAGGGGGCCGAGTCTACCAACTGAAAAGGCAGCAGTTGAAGCGCTAGCAATTTAGCCAAGCTAGCATTCAACCGCTGGGCATGTGGATGGCTGGGAGTGAACTTCTTTCGACGGTCCAGCAGCTGGGGCAGGGAAATTTGCCTGCTAGAATCGGACGTCGGTGTACTGCTAGCAGAGTGGCCGCAAGTACTTGGCTGTGACACACCTAATTCTACACCTTCATTCCTCTCAGTGCATGTTTCAGAGAGGACTGAAGTTATAGTGGGGTTGGAGATCCCAGCTGATGCGGTGCAAGGAGAGGTCCGCTTTGTTCTTTGGTGTGGGTCTTTGAGGTAGGCTTGCCAACGAGCTGCATGGCAGGTCAACATATGTCTGGTCAGGCATGTGGTACCCAAGCGGCTGATGTTTTGGCCACGCGATATACGCTTGAGACATATGTTGCAAACAGCAGCTGTGCGATCTGATGCACTAGCCTCAAAAAAGGCCCACACCAAGGAACTTTTTGAATGACGGGCAGAGGCAGCGCCCTGCACAGGCGGAGCTCTGCGGTGTGATTCCGTTGGTGTACTGCCCTTACGCTGGCCACCAAAGGGCATCCTGCCTCGTTGGAGATGTGCCTCCTCCTCATCCTCCTCCTCCTCCTCTCTCCTATTAGGCACCCACGTGGAGTCAGTGACCTCATCATCCCCTCCCTCCTCATCACTGGAGCCAATCTGGCAGTATGCTGCAGCTGCTGGAACATGACTGCCAGATTGGTGTCCTTCTTGAGCATCCCCTCTGTCTGCTCTCACGCTACTGCCTTCCTGTAGCTGGGTTTCATCATCAGACCCTTCGAAACGCTGGGCATCCTCCTGGAGCATGTACCCAACACTGTGCTCAAACAGTTCGGGGGACTCCTCAGGAGGAGGACATGGTGGGTCTAGGGAAGGAGTGACTGATGATGAGTCTGACATTGATACCAGGGAAGAGGACGCTTTGGTAGCTGCTTTGCCAGTACCCTGAGCCTGGGTGAGAGAGGATGAGGAGGAGGAGGAGGGCTTGGTCATCCACTCTACCAAGTCTTCGGCATGATGTGGCTCAACATGTCCAGCTGCCGAAAAGAAGGACAAGCGTGTCCCATGGCCATGTGCTGATGACAATGCACCGCGTCCACGACCAGCACTGTTGCCCCCAGACACAGAGCCTGCTTGCCCTCTTTTATTGCCTCCTGACTGTCTGCCTCTCCTTGTTTGCCTTCCAGACATTCTAATAGATGGCCTGCAGGGAGATGGGAAAAAAGCAATAAGGGCTACCTTCAGGTGTCCTTCTCTGTCCCTTTACTTAAGGATTTCTAAATATGGTTGAGGATTATTGCTTTTGCACAGAATAGCACAACGACAATTTCCCTGACTGTCCAAAAAACAAGGATTTCAAAGATGGTTGATGAGGAATGCTTTGGCACACTATAGCACAAGGAGAATTCCCCTCACTTTCCTTCTTTGTCCCTAGAAACAAGGACTGGCACAGTGAAAGAAACTGACACTCTCCCTACCTACAGTTTTCTGTCCCTAGAAAAAATGTTTTTTTAAAGCACACTATAGCACAAGGAGAATTCCCCTCACTTTCCTTCTTTGTCCCTAGAAACAAAGACTGGCACAGTGAAAGAAACTGACACTCTCCCTACCTACAGTTTTCTGTCCCTAGAAAAAATGTTTTTTTAAAGCACACTATAGCACAAGGAGAATTCCCCTCACTTTCCTTCTTTGTCCCTAGAAACAAGGACTGGCACAGTGAAAGAAACTGACACTCTCCCTACCTACAGTTTTCTGTCCCTAGAAAAAATGTTTTTTTAAAGCACACTATAGCACAAGGAGAATTCCCCTCACTTTCCTTCTTTGTCCCTAGAAACAAGGACTGGCACAGTGAAAGAAACTGACACTCTCCCTACCTACAGTTTTCTGTCCCTAGAAAAAATGTTTTTTTTAAAGCACACTATAGCACAAGGAGAATTCCCCTCACTTTCCTTCTTTGTCCCTAGAAACAAGGACTGGCACAGTGAAAGAAACTGACACTCTCCCTACCTACAGTTTTCTGTCCCTAGAAAAAATGTTTTTTTAAAGCACACTATAGCACAAGGAGAATTCCCCTCACTTTCCTTCTTTGTCCCTAGAAACAAGGACTGGCACAGTGAAAGAAACTGACACTCTCCCTACCTACAGTTTTCTGTCCCTAGAAAAAATGTTTTTTTAAAGCACACTATAGCACAAGGAGAATTCCCCTCACTTTCCTTCTTTGTCCCTAGAAACAAGGACTGGCACAGTGAAAGAAACTGACACTCTCCCTACCTACAGTTTTCTGTCCCTAGAAAAAATGTTTTTTTAAAGCACACTATAGCACAAGGAGAATTCCCCTCACTTTCCTTCTTTGTCCCTAGAAACAAGGACTGGCACAGTGAAAGAAACTGACACTCTCCCTACCTACAGTTTTCTGTCCCTAGAAAAAATGTTTTTTTAAAGCACACTATAGCATAAGGAGAATTCCCCTCACTTTCCTTCTTTGTCCCTAGAAACAAGGACTGGCACAGTGAAAGAAACTGACACTCTCCCTACCTACAGTTTTCTGTCCCTAGAAAAACTGTTTTTTTAAAGCACACTATAGCACAAGGAGAATTCCCCTCACTTTCCTTCTTTGTCCCTAGAAACAAGGACTGGCACAGTGAAAGAAACTGACACTCTCCCTACCTACAGTTTTCTGTCCCTAGAAAACATGTTTTTTTTAAAGCACACTATAGCACAAGGAGAATTCCCCTCACTTTCCTTCTTTGTCCCTAGAAACAAGGACTGGCACAGTGAAAGAAACTGACACTCTCCCTACCTACAGTTTTCTGTCCCTAGAAAAAATGTTTTTTTAAAGCACACTATAGCACAAGGAGAATTCCCCTCACTTTCCTTCTTTGTCCCTAGAAACAAGGACTGGCACAGTGAAAGAAACTGACACTCTCCCTACCTACAGTTTTCTGTCCCTAGAAAAAATGTTTTTTTAAAGCACACTATAGCACAAGGAGAATTCCCCTCACTTTCCTTCTTTGTCCCTAGAAACAAGGACTGGCACAGTGAAAGAAACTGACACTCTCCCTACCTACAGTTTTCTGTCCCTAGAAAAAATGTTTTTTTAAAGCACACTATAGCACAAGGAGAATTCCCCTCACTTTCCTTCTTTGTCCCTAGAAACAAGGACTGGCACAGTGAAAGAAACTGACACTCTCCCTACCTACAGTTTTCTGTCCCTAGAAAAAATGTTTTTTTAAAGCACACTATAGCACAAGGAGAATTCCCCTCACTTTCCTTCTTTGTCCCTAGAAACAAGGACTGGCACAGTGAAAGAAACTGACACTCTCCCTACCTACAGTTTTCTGTCCCTAGAAAAAATGTTTTTTTAAAGCACACTTTAGCACAAGGAGAATTCCCCTCACTTTCCTTCTTTGTCCCTAGAAACAAGGACTGGCACAGTGAAAGAAACTGACACTCTCCCTACCTACAGTTTTCTGTCCCTAGAAAAAATGTTTTTTTAAAGCACACTATAGCACAAGGAGAATTCCCCTCACTTTCCTTCTTTGTCCCTAGAAACAAGGACTGGCACAGTGAAAGAAACTGACACTCTCCCTACCTACAGTTTTCTGTGCCTAGAAAAAATGTTTTTTTAAAGCACACTATAGCACAAGGAGAATTCCCCTCACTTTCCTTCTTTGTCCCTAGAAACAAGGACTGGCACAGTGAAAGAAACTGACACTCTCCCTACCTACAGTTTTCTGTCCCTAGAAAAAATGTTTTTTTAAAGCACACTATAGCACAAGGAGAATTCCCCTCACTTTCCTTCTTTGTCCCTAGAAACAAGGACTGGCACAGTGAAAGAAACTGACACTCTCCCTACCTACAGTTTTCTGTCCCTAGAAAAATGTTTTTTTAAAGCACACTATAGCACAAGGAGAAATCCCCTCACTTTCCTTCTTTGTCCCTAGAAACAAGGACTCGCACAGAAAAACACACTGACACTCTCCCTACCTATCCTTCTCTTTCCCTAAACTAAAGGAATCCAGGTTAAGCAAGAAAGAAATAAATGTCACTGTCCCTGCTATGCTTGTCTTTCCCTGCTCCGGAACACACTACACTAGGCCGCCGTGCTGGCGGCCTTTTATAGTGTGGGGCGTGTACTAAACACCCTCAGCAATAATTGGCCACAGGCATCCTGCCTGTGGCCAATCATTGCTCTCCTCGCTGCCGGCGCTGTGATTGGCCAAGCATGCGGGGTCACAGTGCATGCTTGGCCAATCACAGCGCCTGGATGACACTGCGATGGCGTAGTGCATTGTGGGCCGTTCGCGTCACTCGAATTTGGCGCGAACGGCCCAAATCGTTCGATCTTCGTCGAACGATCGAACAGCCGATGTTCGAGTCGAACGTATGTTCGACTCGAACACGAAGCTCATCCCTAGTCCCTACCTATCCTTCTCTCTCCCTACACATAATTTTACTAACACTGTCCCTGCCTATCCTTTTCTCTCCCTGCGCGCCGGAACACACTACACAAGGTCGCTGCGCTGGCGGCCTTTTATAGTGTGGGGCGTGTACTAAACCCCCCGAGCTATAATTGGCCACAGGCATCCTGCCTGTGGCCAATTATGGCTCTCCTTGCTGCTGGCGCTGTGATTGGCCAAGCATGCGGGGTCACAGTGCATGCTTGGCCAATCACAGCGCCAGGAATTTGGGCCGTTCGCGTCACTCGAATTTGGCGCGGATGACCCAAAACGTTCAATCTTCGTCGAACGATCGAACACACGATGTTCGAGTCGAACGTATGTTCGACTCGAACGTGGAGCTCATCCCTAATTTTCAGATACCTCTCAGTTATTGGTGTAAAGGCCCGTACACAACGATACGAAAATCGGAAGTAAAATTTCGTCCAAATAATCTGCCGAGTTTCGGATTGTTAGTTTGGTGCTTTTGACAGCCGATTTTGGTTTTTCGTCCGACAAAACCTGGATGTGTAGACTATAAAATTTTTCGTAAAATTAGTACGGTTTTCGTACAAAAAAATCGTAAGAGCAAGACTACGCATGCTCAGAAACGAAAGAATACATGCAAAATTATTCAACACATTACGTCACTTCTGAAGTTGTATTCTGTCGTACTTTCAACACGAGACTAGCATGCAACATAAAAACAGACGAACGGTCGTCTGAAAATCTGATCGTGTGTGTACATAAATCTGGCACCTAATTTCTTTAACCATTTGCCTACCAGGCCAATTCTGACATTTCTCTCCTACATGTAAAAATCATCATTTTTTTTCTAGAAAATTACACAGAACCCCCAAACATTATATATGATTTTTTTTAGCAGAGACCCTAGAAAATAAAATGGCAGTCGTTGCAACTTTTTATCCCACATGGTATTTGCGCGGCAATTTTTCAAACGCTTTTTTTTGGAAAAAAAACAGTTCCATGCATTGAAAAAAAACCCAGTAAAGTTAGCAATTTTTTTTACATAATGTGAAAGATGATGTTACGCCAAGTAAATAAATACCTAACATGTCATGCTTCAAAATTGCACATGCTCATGGAATGGCGTCAAACTTTGGTGCTTAAAAATCCCCATAGGCGACGTTTAATTTTTTTTTTTACAGGTTACATGTTTTGAGTTACAGAGGAGGTCTAGTGCTAGAATTATTGCTCTCACTCTAACGATCGCATTTACAAGTGTGAACGTTGTTTACATATGTGGGCGCAACTTATGCGTGCGTTCGCTTCTGCGAGCGAGCACAGAGGGACAGGGGCGCTTTACATTTTTTAATTTTTTTATTGTTATTTTACTTTTATTTTTCTAGTTTGATGCTTTCTTTTAAAAAAAACAAAACTATTTTTTTTCACTTTTATTCCTAGTACAAGGAATGTAAACATCCCTTGTAATAGGAATAGTGTGTAACAGGTCCTCTTTACAGTGAGATCTGGGGGTCTATAAGTCCCCAGATCCCACCTCTAGGCTGGGAAGCCTGAAATCAAAAAAGAAAAAAAAGACCTTGGCTTCCCAGCCGAGGCTGTGGCATTTTTTCAAAGGCAGAGGCTGGGCACGATGTCATACCATCGCGCCTGGCCTGCGAACGATCATAGAGACTCCGGGGACCATCTGGCCCACCGGAAATCTCTATGGTCAACATCCCGCACTGGTCGGTTCCTTCTCCGGTTCGCTGCTCGCAGGGATGAGCCGGGAAAAGCACCGCAGGGCGGCGGGAAAGGGGGGACGTCCCCTCCCGCCGCCTATAAGAATGATCAAGTGGCTGAACAGCCGCTATGATTGTTTTTATGGTGAAGGGAATCGCCGGCTCTCAAAGAAGATATCTGAATGATGCCTGTAACTGCAGGCATCATTCAGATATTACCACTCAAAGTCGACAATGTCATATGACGTCGGGCAGGCGGGAATCGGTTAATTTTCTGACAAACCCTATTTAACCTGCAGCCTATCTTTCCAGTTTTCACTGACTTTGCAAGATGGTGAGCCCTTCCAAAGTTACTGAAACCCTCCGGCAGCATGAAGGCCAAAGGGATGACATGGGGCGGCCCGTCCATTAAGGGCATACGGCGCCGCCTCCCCTGTCCATCACCACCTCCCCTGTCCATGCATCCGGCCCCTCTCAGGATGCCGGGTGCAAGGAATCCAATGCGAGGGGGGTGTTTTTTTAAAGCACTGATTAGAGCCAGAGGCTCTAATAGGCTTCAAAATATGGTGGGCTCGGGGCGCAAAGCATTGCGCTACAAGCCCACCCACGTGTGTACAACAGTGAATGAATATTCGCTATTGAAACACTGATCCTCCTCCCGGCAAATCAGGAAGCGGGTTTTGGCTGAAAGGACAGGATTGGATGTCTAGGAGGGGAGGAGCCACACACTGGAAGCTGCCATGGAGAACCTGGAGCCGCTGCACGCTGCCCACCACCCGCTACCCGCCTGGGATAAGTGCCAGGCTGACCGGCAAACAGCGGGGGTGGTTGTTTGCCCCCTCCCCCCCAACAAAAAAAACACCAGCCGCCACTGGGGATGACCCTTTCAGCCATAGCAAGAGAAGTTTGTCATTCCTAATCTGTGATTTCTAGGATATTGCATCTTTACAATGTCACAAATTCGAATATTCAAGTCCCCCAAGAAGGCTGGTCGTCCAAGAAATACAAATGCAAGAGAGGACAGGATAATGTAGAGAATCTCAATGGGCAATCTGTTCAACACTGCAGCTGTGATTGGTCGCCAGTTCAGGACTGAACAGAGTAAGGCTCTGTCTCGTCATACAGTGTCTCGCAGATTAAGAGAATTTGGACTGAAAGCCCACTCTGCAGTCACCAAACCTCTCATTAGCAGAAAGAATCAAAAGGCTAGACTAACCTTTGTTGAGGAGCATGTTGTGTGGACAGAGGAGAACTGGTCCACTGTTTGCTTTAGTGATGAAAGCAAGTTTAATTTATGTAAGTCCGATAGGAAACATTATGTTTGTTGTAAAACTGGGGCAAGACTGAAACCAAAGTGTGTAAAGAAGTCAGTGAAAGGTGGAGGGGGAAGCGTCATGGTTTGGAGGATGTTTTCTGCAACAGAAGTTTGGCCTCTTATACAGCTACATGGCAAAGTGAATGCAAATGTTTATCAGAACCTTCTTCGACAACATGCGGTTCCTTCCCTTCCTTCATCACCAAATCAGCCAGCAATTTTCATGCACGACAATGCCCCCTGTCACACAGCAAAATGGGTAAAGCAGTTACTTGAAGCTGAAAGCATTTAATGATATTGCCAGCCCAGAGCCCGGATCTAAACCCAATAGAAAACCTCTGGAAAAGCCTTAGTGACAAAGTTATGGCCAAGAAACACACTACAGTCACTGAACTGTGGAAGAGACTGGAAGAAGAGTGGAACAAAATCACACCAGAGCAGTGTGAGAGATTAGTGATGTCCTTTGGCCGCAGATGTGCTGAAGTCATTCAAAACAAGGGCCTGTACACTTCCTGAAAATTTTTGATTGTTGTAACCTTCAAAAATATTTGTTGTAATCCTTTTCCGTGCTACCGTTATTGCTGTTCTCTAATTTTGATCATTGTGCTTTCTAAAAAATAAAGGTTTTTTAGTTGATGAGTCGAACACCCCCCTGTTCGGTTCGCACCAGAACCTGCGAACAGACAGAATGTTCGCGTGAACTTTAGAACCCTATTAAATACAATGGACTCGAACATTCGAAATCTAAAGTGCTAATTATAAAGGCTATTATGCAATTTATTGTCCTAAAAAGTGTTTGGGGACCCAGGTCCTGCCCCAGGGGACATGTATAAATGCAAAAAAAAGTTTAAAAAATAGACGTTTTTACGGGAGCGGTGATTTTAATAATGCTTAAAATGAAAAAATAAAAGTGAAATTTTCCTTTAAATTTCGTACCTGGCGGGTGTGTATGATATGCATGTAAAGTGGCGCATGTTTCCCGTGTTTAGAACTGTCCCTGCACAAAGTGTCATTTTTGAAGGAGAAAAAGTCATTTAAAACTCACTCGCGGCTATTATTGAATTGTCGGCTTTTATCAATACATAGAAAAGTCATTGATAAAAAATAAAAAAAAAAGCGTTGGGTTCCCCCAAATTCAATTACCAGGCCCTTCAGGTCTGGAATGGATATTAAGGGGAACCCCGCCGCAAATTAAAAAAAAATGGCGTGCGGTTCCCCCTAAATATCCATACCAGGCCCTTCAGATCTGGCATGGATTTTAAGGGGAACTCCACCCCAAATTAAAAAAAAAATGGCGTGGAGTCCCCCCAAAAATCCATACCAGACCCTTATCCGAGCACGCAACCTGGCCGGCCGCAAGGGAAGAGGGGGGGATGAGAGAGCGCCCCCCCTCCGTCCTGAACCGTACCAGGCCACATGCCCTCAACATGGGGAGGATGTCCCCATGTTGATGGGGACAAGGGCCTCATCCCCACAACCCTTGCCCGGTGGTTGTGGGGATCTGCGGGCAGGGGGCTTATCGGAATCTGGAAGACCCCTTTAACAAAGGGGACCCCCAGATCCCGGCCCCCCTATGTGAATTGGTAAGGGGTACATTGTACCCCTACCATTTCACGATGAAAGTGTAAAAAAAATGTAAATAAAAACACACAAACACCTTGGAAAAGTCCTTTATTAAAAAAAAAAAAAAAAAACATTCCAGCAATGAAATCCAGTGTCCCGCGGCGATCCCGATGTCCAGCGCTGTCCGTCATTGGTTATGCCTGAGCGGACCTGATGGGGAACTTCCTCCGCAGTGTTTTAAATGTATAGACCCGCCCCTTCTAAAGTTCCCCATCAGGTCCGCTCAGCGGACCAGATGCGGAACGCGAGGAGGGGCGGGTCTATTCATGCATTACACAGTGAAGGAAGTTCCCCATCAGGTCCGCTCTACGAGGGGGCGGACCTGATGGGAATTTCCTTCACTGTGTAATACGCGAATAGACCCGCACCTTCTCATGTTCCGCATCTGGTTCGCTTAACGTTTTCAAAACTTTTTTTTGCATTGATACATGTCCCCTGGGGCAGGACCCGGGTCCCCACACTTTTTAGGACAATAACTTGCATATAAGCCTTTATAATTAGCACTTTAGATTTCTCCCATAGACTTTTCGAATTTGCCGCGAACACCCCAAATTGTTCGTTGTTCGGCGAACAGGCAATGTTCGAGTCGAACATGAGTTCGACTCGAACTCGAAGCTCATCCCTAGTTGATGTGCCTTGGTTATTTTGAAAAAAACACATTTCTATATAGCGGGTAAAATAAGTATTGAACACATCACCATTTTTCTAGGTAAAAATATTTCTCAAGGTGCTATTGACATCAAATGTTCACCACATGTTGGTAATAGGGATGAGCTTCGAGTTCAAGTCGAACCCATGTTCGACTCGAACATCGGCTGTTCGACCATTCGTCAAATTTCGAACATTATGGGCCGTTCTCGTCAAATTCGAGTGGCGCGTCACGGCCCATAATTCATTGCGGCATCACAGTGCATAGAAGGCTGATGATTGGCCAAGCATGCACTATGACCCGCATGCTTGGCCAATCACAGCGCCGTAGGTACAGAGAGCCGTAATTGGCCAAAACCAGGGTGGCTTTGGCCAATCATGGCTCAGAGGAGTAGGTAAACGCCCCACACTATATAAGGCCGCCGGCTTGGCGGCCTTGTGTAGTGTGTTGGCGTTGGTTAAAGGAAAGAGACAGAGAGAGAGACAGTGTAATTTGATTTGATTTAGATAGAGAAGGCAGGTGAGTCAGTTAGCTGCAGTTACAGTGTGTAGAGGATATATATGCATCCTAGGTGTTGTATATATATATTTACACACTGTATTCAGTTTAGCTAGATCCGTTCCTGTTATTCTCTATACTGACAGGCAGGCAGGTGATTGTGCTAGCTGCAGTGTTTCACTTAGTGTACTGTGTCCTTTGCACAGTGTGCACAAAAAGCTTACCTGAATACAATTGCTGGTGTTCTGATACAAATACAGGCAGGGAGCTGCAGTATTTTGCTTTAGTGTCCTTTGCACAGTGTGCACCAAAAGCTTACCTGAATACAATTGCTGGTGTTCTGATACAAATACAGGCAAGGAGCTGCAGTATTTTGCTTTAGTGTCCTTTGCACAGTGTGCACCAAAAGCTTACCTCAATACAATTGCTGGTGTTCTGATACAAATATAGGCAGGGAGCTGCAGTATTTTGCTTTAGTGTCCTTTGCTCAGTTTGCACCTAAAGCTTACCTCAATACAATTGCTGGTGTTCTGATACAAATACAGGCAGGGAGCTGCAGTATTTTGCTTTAGTGTCCTTTGCAAAGTGTGCACCAAAAGGTTACCTGAATACAAATGCTGGTGTTCTGATACAAATACAGGCAAGGAGCTGCAGTATTTTGCTTTAGTGTCCTTTGCACAGTGTGCACCTAAAGCTTACCTCAATACAATTGCTGGTGTTCTGATACAAATACAGGCAGGGAGCTGCAGTATTTTGCTTTAGTGTCCTTTGCACAGTGTGCACCTAAATCTTACCTCAATACAAATACCACAGGCAGGGAGCTGCAAGTATTTTCAGTTAGTGTACTGTGTCCTCTGCACAGTGTGCACCTAAAACTAACTGAAGACAAATGCTGGTGTTCTCATACTAATACAGGCAGTTGATTCTGCTAGCTGCAGTATAATCAGTATATATATATATATATATATATATATATATATATATATACATCCCACCTTTGTGCAGCTACATCTCACTGCAGGCCATTAGTTTGTCTGGAAGGCAAACAAGGAAAGGCAGACAGTCACGAGCCAATAAAAGAGGGCAAGCAGGCTCTGTGTCTAGAGGCAACAGTGCTGGTGATGGACACAGTGCATCCTCATCAGCACGTGGCCGTGGGACACGCTTGTCCTTCTTTTCGGCAGCTGGCCATGTTGAGCCGCAACATGCTGAAGACTTGGTAGAGTGGATGACCAAGCCGTCCTTATCCTTCTCATCCGCTCTCACCCAGGCTCAGGGTACTTTGTCTGGCAAAGCAGCTGCCAAGCTGCCTCTTCCCTCGGCTCAATGGCATCAGTCACTCCTTCCCTAGCCCCACCATGTCCTCCTGAGGAGTCCCCCAAACTGTTTGACCACAGTGTTGGGTACATGCTCCAGGAAGATGCCCAGCATTTTGAAGGCTCCGATGATGGTACCCAGCTGGAGGAAGGCAGTAACGTGAGCCCAGAGAGAGGGGGTGCCCAACAAGGACAGCAATCTGGCAGTCATGTTCCCCCAGCTGCAGCATACTGCCAGATTTGCTCCAGTGATGAGGAGGGAGGGGATGATGAGGTCACTGACTCCACGTGGGTGCCTGATAAGAGAGAGGAGGAGGAGGCACATCTCCAACGAGGCAGGATGCCCTCCAGGGGCCAGCTTAAGGGCAGCCAACTGACTGCATCACACCGCAGTGTTCCGCATGTTCAGGGCGCTGCTGTCTCTGCGCGTTATTCCAAAAGTTCTTTGGTGTGGGCCTTTTTTGAGATGTGTGCAGCAGATCGCACTGTTGCTATTTGCAACATATGTCTGAAGCGTATCTCGCGTGGCCAAAACATGAGCCGCTTGGGCACCACGTGCTTGATCAGACATATGTCGACCTGCCATGCAGTCCGTTGGCAAGCATACAAAAAAGACCCACACCAAAGAACAAAGCGGACCTCTCCTTGCTCCTCATCAGCTGGGATCTCCAACCCCACTATACCTTCAGTCCTCTCTGAAACCTGCACTGAGAGGAATGAAGGTGTAGAATTAGGTGCGTCACAGCCAAGTACTTGCTGGAAATCTGCTATCGGTACACCGACGTCAGATTGTACCAGGCAAATTTCCCTGCCCCACCTGCTGCACCGCCAAAAGAAGTTCGCTCCCAGCCATCCACATGCCCAGCGGTTGAATGCTAGCTTGGCTAAATTGCTAGCATTTCAACTGCTGCCTTTTCAGTTGGTAGACTCTGCCCCCTTCGATGAGTTTGTGGAATGTGCGGTTCCTCAGTGGCAGGTTCCCAAACGCCACTTTTTCTCACAAAAGGCGATTCAGGCTCTCTACCGGTATTTGGAAGGCAATGTCTTGGCCTCGCTGGACAAGGCAGTCAGTGGTAAGGTGCATATTACCGCTGACTCATGGTCCAGCAGGCATGGACAGGGACGTTACCTATCTTTCACGGCGCATTGGGTGACTCTGCTGGCAGCTGGGAAGGATGCAGGACAAGGTGCAGTAGTGTTGGAGGTTGTTCCGCCACCACGCCTCCAAAAATGCTACTACTGGTGATTCTGACACACCTCTCTCCTCCACCCCCTCCTCTTCTTCTTCCTCCATGGCCTCTTCCTGTGCTTTGTTCTCTGAACCAGCAGTGCTCCGTAGGCGTTCAAGGGGCTACGCAAGTACACAGGCAAAAAGATGCCATGTGGTGCTTGAGCTGGTGTGCTTGAGGGGACAGGAGCCACACTGGGGCAGAGATTCTGTCAGCTCTGCAGGGGCAGGCTCAGAGGTGGTTGACGCCACGCCAGCTTAAGCCAGGAAAGGTGGTTTGCTACAATGGCACCAACCTCCTCTCCGCCCTCCGACAGGGACAACTGACCCATGTGCCCTGTTTGGCTCACGTCCTTAACTTGGTGGTGCAGCAGTTCTTGGGCAGGTACCCGGGCTTACAGGAGGTCCTGAAGCAGGCCAGGAAACTCTGTGGGCATTTCCGCCGGTCATATAATGCCAGTGCTTGGCTGGCTGACCTGCAAAAGGAATCCAACCTGCCCAAGAACCGCCTAATCTGTGACATGCCCACCAGGTGGAACTCTACGTTGGCCATGCTGCAGCGGCTGCACACGCAGCAGAGGGCCATCAATGAGTATCTGTTGCAATATGGCACCAGGACAGGGTCAGGGGAGCTTGGATTTTTTCCCCATGCCAGTGGGCCATGATCATGGATGCACTCAATGTCCTGGCACCATTTGAGGAGGCCAAGAGGATGGTGAGCAGTGACAGCACATGCATTAGTGACACTGTCCCTCTTTTCCACCTGTTGGAGCACATGCTGCATGGAATAATGGACAGGGCACTTGAGGCAGAACAGAGGGAGGAAGAGGAGCACTTCCTTACCTCTCAAGGCCCCCTTTATCCAGACAGTGTTCCTGCTGGCCCGCCTATCACACAGGAGGAGGAGGAGGATTGTGTCAGCATGGAGGTGGAGCCTAGCACTCAGCATCAGCAGCAGTCTTCAAAGGATCAATTACAGTCCCAAGACACCCATGGACTTGAATGTGGCTGGGAGGAGGTGGCTGTGGATCATGTCGTCCTGAGTGACCCAGAGGACTCCGGACCAAATGCCTCAGCAAACCTATGCTGCATTGCCTCCCTGATCCTGCAAAGCCTGCGGAAGGATCCTTGTATTCGTGCTATCAAGGAGAGGGATCATTACTGGCTGGCAACCCTCCTTGATCCACGTTACAAGGGTAAGGTTGCGGACCTTATCTTGCCATCGCAGAGGGAGTAGAGGATGAAGCATCTTCGGGAGGCCTTGCAGAATGGTCTGTGCAACGCGTTCCCAGAGACTGGCAGGTTACAAATTCCTGGTCCTGGACAATGTGTTGCTGAGGCTTCAGTCAGTCAAAGAAGGAGCGGTGGAGAAGGTGGCCGTCTGACCGATGCGTTCAGACAATTTTTTAGTTCGCAGCCCCAAGGTATGATCAGTTCCAGCAACCATCGCCAGCGTCTGGTTTACATGGTGCAGGAATACCTAGGGGCAAGATCAGACTTGGACACCTTTCCCACCGAAAATCCTCTGGGTTACTGGGTCTTGAGGATGGATCACTGGCCAGAGCTTGCACAGTATGCAATTGGGCTACTGGCCTGTCCTGCATCCAGTGTTCTTTTGAAACGTACATTCAGTGTTGCTGGAGGCTTTGTAACCGATCACAGGGTGCGCCTGTCCACCGACTCGGTCGATCGACTGACCTTCATAAAAATTAATCCGTCTTGGATCACCACCAGCTACCAGCACCTGATGCTGATGTAACAGAATAATTTTCTTTGAAATGTCAGATCCCTTCAAGACTGCCTATGCCGATGCATAGTGACTATCCTATTATGCTGAGTGACTATCCTCTTCCTCCTCAATGATCATGCTGATAGCATGTAAGAACATTTTTGTGGCTAAGGCCCAATTTTTCAGCCCCTGTTTAACAAGGGCGTGTAATTACAATTTTTAATGCAATACTTTGCAGCAGGGCTCATTTCTGTGCTCCAACTACAGTATCTTTGAGGGGTTGCAGTGTTGTGGCACCAGCACCAGTGCCTAAGGCCCAATTTTTCAGCCCCTGTTTAACTGGGGCGTGTAATTACAATTTTTGATGCAATACTTTGCAGCAGGGCTCATTCCCGCGCTCCAACTAGAGTATCTGTGAGGGGTTGCAGTGTTGTGGCACCAGTGCCTAAGGCACAATTTTTCAGCCCCTGTTCAACAGGGCATGTAATTACAATTCTTGATCTAATAATTCACAGCAGGGCCCATTCCTGCGCCCACCAAGAGTAACTGTGAGGGCTTACAGTGTTGTGGCAACACCACCACCACCAAAGGCTCAATTTTTCTGCCCTTGTTCAACAGGGGCATGTAATTACAATTCTTGATCTATTATTTCACAGCTGGACCCATTCCTGCGCCCACCAAGAGTAACTATGAGGACTTACAGTGTTGTGGCACCAGCACCACCACCAAAGGCCCAATTTTTCCTACCACTGTTCAACAATGGCATGTAATTACAATTCTTGATATAATAGTTCAGAGCAGGGCATTCCAGCGCCCACCAAGAGTAACTGTGAGGGCTTACAGTGTTGTGGCAACACCAACACCTAAGGGCCAAATTTCTGCAGAGTATATACGGCAGGCCCCTACTTTCAAACATCCAACTAACAAACGACTCCTTTTTGCAAACGGAATGAGACAACAGGAAGTGAGAGGAAATCTACCCCTAGGAAGGGAAATCCTCTCCTGTAAGTGCCGGTTCACACTTGTGCGATGCGATTATGATGTTTATTTTTTCATTGCGTGTTTGTTAATTACCAGCGCGATTGCAATGCGAATCCAATGCGAATTTTATGCGCTTAGAATGTAAATTAGGCACATATGCGATTTGTGCTCAGGCCAAATGAAAAGCCAAGAAAAAAAATGGGTGTTAACTTCATGTGCTTTCCCTGTTTTCTCTTGTGGGGAGAGTATTGTCGTTTGAGGAGTGTGGTTTTTGTGAGTAGTCAGTGGGGATTTTGTTTTTTGGTCATTATGTTTCATCATGTGCCGTTGATAATGGCAGCAGTTGTTACTGCTACTGTTGCAGTACTGATGGACAAAGCCCGGAGGAAGAGGAGGAGGAGGACCAAGAGACTTATGAGTACAAGAAGATATTGGGTCCATCCAATTATTCAAAATAGGGAAGAGAGAGGTCAGTTTAGTATCCTCTACAATCATCTCAGGCAGCATGAGAAGTTCTTCAACTATTCCCGGATGTCAGTAAATAGGTTAGTACCTGTACCCCTCTTCCTTGTCCTCCTCCCTCCTCCTTTCTATCTATCACTGACATGTATCCCACTGACCACCAATATAAGGGCATGCATCTCACTGACCACCAATCTCACTGACCACCAATCCCACTGACCACCAATGTAAGGGCATACATCCAACTGACCACCAATCCCACTGACCACCAATCCCACTGACCACCAATGTAAGGGCATACATCCCACTGACCACCAATCCCACTGACCACCAATGTAAGGGCATACATCCCACTGACCACCAATGTAAGGGCATGCATCCCACTGACCACCAATGCCACTGACCACCAATGCCACTGACCACCAATCCCACTTTCCATTTCTTTTCTCCTTTCACTAGAACTCTTGCCTCTTACCATGTGATTGTGTATGGGCTTTAGCTTCTCACTTACATTGGTTTTGTGGTTTTATTTCTTAGTTTTGATGAATTACTTTTGGTTGCTTGGTACATGATTGGAGTATCAGAACACCACCTTTCGGAAAAGTGTGGTGCCAGCGAAAAGGTTGCTTGTTACATTAAGGTAAATTTCGTAGATATACTTTTGTAAATTTTATGCTATGCACCATAGTAGGCTTGTGCAATTCGTTTCGTAACTAATGGAAATCTGTCCGAATTTAGCAACTTTCGGACATTCGGAAGCATTCGAATTTCTGAACAAAGCAATTACGAATAAAACCGAATCCGAAATAAATTATACCGCAAATAGCGAATGCCCGAATGTCTTCGGCATAATTTGTTATGAAAAAAGTTACGAATGTACGAATCCATACGAAGCACAATAACACTCACTCTGCTCTGCTCTCTGCTTCTCCCTCACTGTGCTGAACTCCCTCTCAAAATGGTGTACAGGGGCGGAGGCTATAGCCGCATGTAAAAAACGAAAGTAAAATACGAGATTTCTAATCCATTCGAAGCACAATAACACTCTGCTCTGCTCTCTGCTTCTCCCTCACCATGCTGAACCCTCTCAAAATGGTGTACAGGGGCGGAGGCTATAGCCACATGTAAAAAACGAAAGTAAAATACAAGATTTCGAATCGTTACAAATAACCGCTATGTATTTAGAAAAGTACAAATCCATTCAAAGCACATTAGGCATAATAGGCAGCGTCATTGTGAGAGAGACACGGAAAATTACGAATCAACGAACCCAAAAAAAAGTTACGAAAGTAGGATTTGTGTCCAGAATCAACGAAAAACAATGTACCCTACCGAAAGTCCGAATTATAAATCAACTAAAAATTCTACGAAAAATTTTGCTTGCAAAAATACAAATTAGTCCGAACACGAAAAATCCCGTCTAGCAAAATTACGAATGATTACGAATCAACAGGACCGAAAAGAAACAAACCAAAACTAAACGAATTTTTCCGTTGTGTACAAGAAACGAACCGAAACTAAACAAATTTTTCCGTTGTGCACAAGTCTACACCATAGTAAGCTATAGGAATGCAAAGAATGCAGACAGATATCACAACAAAATTGTCTTCCAAAAAAGGAATTTTATTTATTTTTCCAAAAACTTGTAATCAGTTGGCGACTACATGCTTTGCACCAACCACTGGAGAAAATTTCAAAATTCTTCTTACATGTCAAGAACAACATAAAGAGGAGACAACACTCTCCTTCACCTTTTATTTTTTACTTTTTAAACACACTATGCACTTTCTTCCCCCTTTTCCATCACCTTCTAACTTCCTCTGCCACTCTAACTTCCTCTGACTCTCCAACTTCCTCTGACTCTCCAACTTCCTCTGACTCTCCAACTTCCTCTGACTCTCCAACTTCCTCTGACTCTTACAACTTCCTCTGACTCTTACAACTTCCTCTGACTCTTACAACTTCCTCTGACTCTACAACTTCCTTAGACTTTCTAACTTCCTCTGACTCTCCAACTTCCTCTGACTCTCCAACTTCCTCTGACTCTCCAACTTCCTCTGACTCTCCAACTTCCTCTGACTCTACAACTTCTTAAGACTTTCTAACTTCCTAAGACTTTCTAACTTCCTCTGACTCTCCAACTTCCTCTGACTCTCCAACTTCCTCTGACTCTCTAACTTGCTCTTACTGTCTAGCTTTAACTTAATGTAACTTTAATTATAACTTACAAAACGTTACTAACTAAAACTCTAGCTCTCCACCTCATCCTCCCTGTCATCTCCAACTCTCTCATCCTTCCTTCCTCGCATCTTCATCTCAACTTTCCCCACTAACATTTTTCCCTGAGATATTCAAAATAGAATAGATAATTTAACAAAAAACATAACGTTTACTAAGAAAGTATTGAATTTCAACATGAAGTTGGTAGCGACATAAGCAGGTAGTCCTCTACAAATTCCAAAAACTTGGTTAAATCATGCCGTTGTAGTGTTGAAGAGCTCGGTGGTGTTAGCTGCAAGGCTTCATCTTGTGTTGAGGGATATTTCCTCAATGGCACAGGTGGGGATATCTCGGTATCCGGTGGTACACTTGGGGGCCCATATTGTCTATAGGGCATAGGCATGTTAGAGGCAACTTCAAGCGACCGATTGTGATATGAATAATGACTTGGAATTATCGGTTTGTGCTGTTCCATTGGTCTTGCTATACGTAGAAATTGATTTGCCATGGACAATATTTGCTCTTAGAGCTGTGGTGGTGTGTTTTGTGATTGGACATGATAAGATGTTGACTCAAGTGGTCTCATATCCATTGGTCTAGTAATATCCGTAGTTGTACTTGGGGGTGAAATTACTGAGGCAACTGGTGAAGGAATGGGATATGGCATCCGTGATCTGGGGGTCTCATAGATGCTAGAGGGTTCCGCAAAACTAGAGGAATAAGGGTTTGGTGCAGTGTTTGAAGCAGTAGAAATGGGACTAAATATTTGGGTACTAGCACTCTGGTGCGTTGGCACAGAAACATGGCATGGCCCAGTGAAGGAATGGATGCAATGTTGCACTGCAATCCTCATATTAAAGTAATGGGTCTGGCAAGACCTCTTTGAGAAGAGGCGCCAAACTAATGGCAAACATAGTATGAGGGCATCCCTGGGCATCGATTTATTCAGTGATCCCTGACACTATGTTTAGTAATTTATTGGTTTGGTCTTGGTCTTCAACCTGTTCTGCTGCCCTCTTGCTTTGCTTTCTGCGGGAAGTAGATACTTGCCTTTGCCTTCTGCTGGAAGGTGTCGAAACATCGGTATCCTCATTATCCAGCTCCTGAAAAGAGGACTCATGAACCTCGATCACCTCACCCTGGAGCTCCATAGATGTTTTCTCATGAATTGTGCAAGCAAATGATACTCCTTCATCAGCGTTAACAGTAGCAGCATGCTCTTCCTCCTCCTCCCAACTTGCTTCCGTGCTGCAATACAAAAACTTGAAATTAGAACTCTATTCTGAAAAAAAAGTCAAAAGATGATTGGGGGATAAGTAAAGGTTAAGGGTAGGAGAAGGTAATTAGATAGAGATGGTAGAGTGACCGATTCATGTATGATAACTTACTTCCTCAATTCTAGAACAGGCTTCAAAAAATCCATGTATCTAGCGAAGGCATAGGGACGCTTTGGGGGGGGGCACTAGACCCACTCCTTGCTTCACGCTCCAGTCTCTGATGTCTCTGAAGTGTGTCCTTGAGGCTCCGCCACCTAGTGTGTATGAGTCCTTCTGTAATAAAAAAAACATAACTAATTAATTTTCAATTTTTTTACAGGTACCTAGCAACTGGAAATTCATTTGTCAGTTTGCACTACGAGTTCAAACTGGGAAAATCTACTATCAGCACAATTGTATGGGACACCTGTATGGCCATCTGGGAGGTCTTAAGAGATGTGGTCATGAGAGAACCAAACAAAGACAAATGGAACTCCAAAGCTCAGTTGTTTTGGGATCGCTGCAACTTCCCTAACTGTGTAGGTGCATTGACGGCAAGCACATCAGAATTGTTAGGCCAGTCGGTAGTGGGACAAATTTTTTTAATTATAAAAAATATTTTTCTTTCGTGCTTCTGGCAGTGGCTGATGCAAACTACTCGTTCACATACATAGACATTGGTTCTTATGGGAGTAGTTCTGACTCCAGCATTTTTTCCCACTCTAGTTTTGGAAGAATGATTCGGGAGAACACACTGGACCTCCCAAATGAACGACCACTCCCTGGAACATCTGAACCCTTTCTGCCTTTAATATTTGTCGGTGATGAGGCTTTCGCTCTATCTTAAAAAATGCTAAGGCCATATGCTAACCGGTCACTGTCTGTGGAGAAAAGGGTCTTTAACTTTTGGCTAACTAGAGCACGAAGAGTTGTGGAGTGTACTTTCGGAATCATGGCAAACAAATGGCAATTTCTGCACACTCCAATTACTCTAAACATGGAAAACGCCATAACTGCCGTAAAAGCTGCCTGTGCACTCCACAATTTTGTCCGGGAAAGAGATGGATACCTTTTCGAGGACTCTTTGCTGGATGAGATGGAAGGCGCAGATTGGACACATACAAGGGGCAATTACAAAGGGGCTAGCGTCCGTGAGAAGTTTACTGACTTCTTTATGAGTCCTGCCGGTCAAGTATCATGGCAGCTTGATGCCATTGCATAAAGATATATAACTTTTTTCACTGTTAATGCTGCATCGTTTAATATCTTTAACTTTTTTCAATAAATGTGATAATGTTTTATTGTTCAACAGTGTGTCCGTGTATTTTTTGTGCTTTGTGTCAACATACTGAGCATGCAATATCATCCCACAACATTACATTGGTGGTCAGTGGGATACATGTCCTTACTTTGGTAGTCAATGGGATTAGTGGTCAGTGGGATACATGTTCTTACTTTGGTGGTCAATGGGATTAGTGGTCAGTGGGATACATGTCCTTACTTTGGTGGTCAATGGGATTAGTGGTCAGTGGGATACACGCCCTTACATTGGTGGTCAGTGGGATTAGTGGTCAGTGGGATACATGCCCTTACATTGGTGTTCAGTGGGATGCATGCCCTTACATTGGTGGTCAGTGGGATGCATGCCCTTATATTGGTGGTCATTGTGATTGGTGGTCAGTGGTATACATGTCCTTACATTGGTGGTCAGTGGGATGCATGCCCTTACATTGGTGGTCAGTGGAATGCATGCCCTTACATTGGTGGTCAGTGGGATGCATGCCCTTATATTGGTGGTCAGTGGGATGCTGCTGCATGCCCCTACATTGGTGGTCATTGGGATTGGTGGTCAGTGGGATACATGTCCTTACATTGGTGGTCAGTGGGATGCATGCCCCTATATTGGTGGTCATTGGGATTGGTGGTCAGTGGGATACATGTCCTTACATTGGTGGTCAGTGGGATGCATGCCCTTATATTGGTGGTCATTGGTATTGGTGGTCAGTGGGATACATGTCCTTACATTGGTGGTCAGTGGGATGCATGCCCTTATATTGGTGGTCATTGGGATTGGTGGTCAGTGGGATACATGTCCTTACATTGGTGGTCAGTGGGATGCATGCCCTTACATTGGTGGTCAGTGGGATGCATGCCCTTACATTGGTGGTCAGTGGGATGCATGCCCTTACATTGGTGGTTAGTGGGATTAGTCGTCAGTGGGATACATGCCCTTACATTGGTGGTCAGTGGGATGCATGCCCTTACATTGGTGGTCAGTGGGATGCATGCCCTTACATTGGTGGTCTATGGGATTGGTGGTCAGTGGGATACATGTCCTTACATTTGTGGTCAGTGGGAAGAAGGAGGAGGACACACCCAAAGAGCTCTCTGAGAGAACCAGCCTTTTTTCAAGCCTGGGCCTTGCTTGCTAGCTTGGCCCAGGAATAATGCCTGATCCTGGGGGAGGTCCTGGGAGGGATTCCCCTGATGATACGGGGCCTAGTGAGGAGGAGGAGGTGGAGGATCTGACTGTGGGTCCAGGCTCTGGTGAGAATGTGGATGTCTACGGACAGAAGATCATTGATCGTTTTCGGGCGATCGGAAGAGCTGAGGAGAAACTTAAATGTTTAAAATTTAAACATAAAAACTTCAGGGCCAAGTATTGCCAGGCCTGAAGTAAGAATCGTTTGGCCATGAAGCCTGAGTTACAGCAGATGGAGGAAAAGGTAAAGAAGCAATCTTTATTGTTGGAGAAATTGAAAGATAAAAGTGGAGCTTTGGCAGAAAAGTTTACCAATGAGAGGAGATTTGCCAGCCAGACATCTGTGAGTTGTGTGGATCAGCAGCACCAGAGCAATGTGGATGGATCTGCATCATGCCCCCGCACATGGATTTTGCTGCTACTGCTGGGACTTGTAGTTCTACAAGCAAGATGGCTGCCAGCTCCAAAGAGCCTGTTTCAGCCTCACCTGGGCTGGTTGATGCAGGTGGGGGAGGAGAGCGGCATAGTGCAGCATGTGAAGTGGAAGCAGCCATGGAAGTCTCCTGCAATGATTCACCTGTTGCTCTATTAGAACAACCTTCACTCTGCTTAGCCGACAATCCTGTCCTGATGGAGAAGAGTCTGCCTGGAGGTGAAGTGTGTATGGGTACAGCAGTGAGTGTGGACACTAGGGATGAGCTCGGTGTTCGAGTCGAACATACGTTCGACTCGAACATCGGCTGTTAGATCGTTCGACGAAGATCGAACTATTTGGACCATTCACGCCAAATTCGAGTGATGCGAACAGCCCACAATACACTGCGCCATCGCAGTGCAATCCCGGCGCTGTGATTGGCCAAGCATGCACTGTGACCCCGCATGCTTGGCCAATCACAGCGCTGGCAGCTAGGAGAGCCATAATTGGCCACAGGCAAGTTGCCTGTGGCCAATTATAGCTCAGGGGGTTTAGCACACGCCCCACACTATAAAAGGCCGCCAGCGCGGCGGCCTTGTGTAGTGTGTTCCGGCGCACGGAAAGAGAAGGATAGGCAGGGATAGTGTCATTGTGCTATTCTTTGTGCTATTCTTGTGTGTAGGGAGAGAGAAGGATAGGCAGGGAGAGTGTCAGTGTTATATTCTTTGCTAAACCTTGTGTGCAGGGAGAGAGAAGGATAGGCAGGGGACAGTGTCAGTGTCATATTCTTTGCTAAACCTTGTGTGCAGGGAGAGAGAAGGATAGGCAGGGAGAGTGTCAGTGTCATATTCTTTGCTAAACCTTGTGTGCAGGGAGAGAGAAGGATAGGCAGGGAGAGTGTCAGTGTCATATTCTTTGATAAACCTTGTGTGCAGGGAGAGAGAAGGATAGGCAGGGGATAGTGCCAGTGTCATTGTTGCTAAGCCTCCTGCACAGTAAACACCTGAAGCTAGCCCGTATTGCTGTGTTTTCCTGGTGTGTTACACTAACAGGCATTTGCAGCACTTACAGCGGGCGGAGTGTGCTTTCTGCTAAATATACACCTGAAGCTAGCCTGTATTGCTGTGTTTTCCTGGTGTGTTACACTAACAGGCATTTGCAGCACTTACAGCGGGCGGAGTGTGCTTCCTGCTAAATATACACCTGAAGCTAGCCCGTATTGCTGTGTTTTCCTGGTGTGTTACACTAACAGGCATTTGCAGCACTTACAGCGGGCCGAGTGTGCCTCCTGCACAGTATACACCTGAAGCTAGCCCGTATTGCTGTGTTTTCCTGGTGTGTTACACTAACAGGCATTTGCAGCACTTACAGCGGGCGGAGTGTGCTTCCTGCTAAATATACACCTGAAGCTAGCCCGTATTGCTGTGTTTTCCTGGTGTGTTACACTAACAGGCATTTGCAGCACTTACAGCGGGCGGGGCGTGCCTCCTGCACATTATACACCTGAAGCTAGCCCGTATTGCTGTGTTTTCCTGGTGTGTTACACTAACAGGCATTTGCAGCACTTACAGCGGGCGGAGTGTGCTTCCTGCTGAATATACACCTGAAGCTAGCCCGTATTGCTGTGTTTTCCTGGTGTGTTACACTAACAGGCATTTGCAGCACTTACAGCGGGCGGAGTGTGCTTCCTGCTAAATATACACCTGAAGCTAGCCCGTATTGCTGTGTTTTCCTGGTGTGTTACACTAACAGGCATTTGCAGCACTTACAGCGGGCGGAGTGTGCTTCCTGCTAAATATACACCTGAAGCTAGCCCGTATTGCTGTTTTCCTGGTGTGTTACACTAACAGGCATTTGCAGAACTTACAGCGGGCGGAGTGTGCTTCCTGCTAAATATACACCTGAAGCTAGCCCGTATTGCTGTGTTTTCCTGGTGTGTGTAAGGTACCTGTGATAGGTAGTGTCCGAAGTGGAACTTGTGTGCTGAGGATTCAGGGGAAACGTAGTCAGGCAGATTAGGTTGGCAACAGATCAGGCAAAACGGTACACGATCGAAATCCAGAGAGTGGTCAGGCAGGCAGAGGTCATACACAAGCTGGCAGTGAAGTACAAAATCAGCAGGCTATAGAGTGTAGTCAGGAATTCAGGCAGAAGTTCAACACGAAAATCAAGATCAAAAAGCAGTCACAACACCCAGGGAGCTATTCCACACAAACGGGCGCTGAGAGATAGCATCACTTCCTTTTTATGGGCTGCTTTGATAGAAAATTGTCCACAGCTGGCAGCAGGTGGGGCTAGTGAGTCCAAGGCAATGCTTAATACTGAGAGGACATTTCCAAATGTCTAGATCTGCTCCGTAGCACAACAGGTAAGGCTGCAGCTGTGGGACCAGGAAGATCCCTGTTCAAATACACCCAGGTACATGACAGGGCCCCCTCCCCAGTGGACCCCTCCGGGGGCCTAGCGGGGCTTAGTTGGAAAGGAGGCATGGAAGTTTCCAATAAGAGAAGGGGCATGCAGATCTTTGGCTTGAACCCAGGAACGGTCTGTGACAGGATATCCCTTCCAATGAACCAGATACCGAAGGCCACGACCCTGTCTTCTAGAATCAAGAATCTTGGAGATTTCAAACTCATTTTGTCCATCAACAAGAACAGGAGGAGGTAGCAGTTGCGTTCTGGAGTAGCGATTGAAAATTGCTTTTTTGAGGAGGGAATCGTGGAACACAGGATAAATCCGGAGAGAGGAGGGTAATTTCAACCGATAGGAGACTGGCCCGACTCGAGCAATAATTCTGTAAGGACCAATGAATCGAGGGCCCAATTTAGTAGAAGGTTGTTTCAGTCTCACATATATGGTATATGGCGTCTTCGTTTGTTGGAAAAAAGTGCATACTTGCCTGCTGACTTCCGTAGTAATTAGCAAATCTTTTTCCAATGTAGCAGAATATTTTTCACCCGCTGATCTGCTGCTGGTACACCAGAAGAAGGCTGAAGTAGGGGAAAAGTCTGAGGGTGATAGCCTAGGGCTGCGTAGAATGGTGTGGTATGAAGAGCACTGTGCCAACGGGAATTAATAGCGAACTCAGCTAAAGGCAAATACTCAGACCAGTTGGAGTGTAAGGCATTGACATAATGTCGAAGATAGGTTTCTAGGGTCTGGTTCATGCGTTCGGTTTGACCATCTGTTTGAGGGTGATGTGAGGTAGAGAGTGAAAGCGTTACTCCCAGTTTCTTGCAGAACGCTCTCCAGAATCGGGAAACAAACTGGGATCTGCGGTCTGAGACGACATTGGTAGGTATGCCATGATATCTCACAATATGGGAAAGGAAGAGAGTAGACAGTGCTTCCGCTGTAGGTAATCCCGGGAGCGGCACAAAATGAGACATTTTGGAAAAGCGATCCACTATGACCCATATAGCAGTCATGCCCTCGGACTTGGGTAAGTCTGTAATGAAGTCCATAGTCAAATGGGTCCAAGGCTGACGAGGTGCCGAAAGTGATTGTAACAGTCCAGTAGGCAATGTACGGTGTACTTTATTAGCAGCACAAGTTGGACAGGCAGCCACATAGTCAGTAACATCCCTTTTCATATGAGGCCACCAGACATGACGCTGCAAGGTCTTAAGAGTGATGGTGACACCAGGATGACCAGATAACACACCATCATGTGCCCAGAGGAGTACAGGTTTTCTGAGGCTAGGGGCTACGTACAGGCGACCTGGTGGTATCTTCAAGCCTTGGGGAACACGATTCTGGGTTTCTTGTAACTGTTGGGAAAGAGCCGTAGAGATCTGTGCGACAATTTTGTGAGGTGGGATTATATACTGCTCGGTAGGTTGGTCTTCTTCAGAGGTAGCGAACTGTCTGGAAAGAGCATCGGCTTTCTTGTTTTTATGCCCAGGAACATAAGAAAGAACAAAAGAAAAACAGAGCCCATCGAGCCTGACGTGAGTTCAAACGTCTTGCAGTCTGAAGATACAGTAGGTTTTTATGGTCAGTGAGGATAGAAAAAGGTTTGGGAGCCCCTTCCAGAAGATGTTGCCATTCAGACAATGCCAATTTGATGGCCAGTAGTTCTCGATTCCCAACATCGTAATTCATCTCCGCTGGAGAAAACTTTCTAGAAAAAAATGCTACTGGATGGATTCTACCGGACTTAGGCTGTCTCTGGGAGAGCAAGGCACCTGCTCCTACCTCAGAGGCATCAACCTCAACTATGTACTGGAGATCGGGATTTGGATGCTGAAGAATTGGAGCTTTGCTGAACAGGTTTTTTAATTGCTGGAAAGCCGATTCTGCTTCTGAGGACCATACCTTGCAATTTGTACCTTTCTTAGTCATAGCAGTAAGGGGGGCCGCAATGGAGGCAAAACCTTTGATGAAGCATCTGTAGTAATTTGCGAACCCTAGAAAGCTTTGGAGCCCTCTTAAAGTGGTCGGTTGGGGCCATTGCAAGACAGCGGAAAGTTTTTGAGGGTCCATTTGGAAACCGACAGCACTTATAATGTATCCAAGGAAAGGAATACGGCTTTGATGGAAACTGCATTTCTCAATCTTCGCGTAAAGATGGTTTTCTCTCAGTCGTTGCAATACCTGCTTTACATGTGAGACGTGCTCTAGATGAGTCTTGGAAAATATTAAAATGTCGTCCAAGTAGATGATCACAAAACTGTTGCTGAAATCATGAAAAATGTCATTCATGAAACGTTGGAAGACGTTACACAACCCAAATGGCATAACCAGATATTCAAAATGTCCATTACGAGTGTTGAATGCTGTCTTCCACTCGTCTCCGTCTTTAATTCGAATCAGATTATAAGCCCCTCGTAGGTCTAGCTTGGAGAAGATAACAGCCCCCTTAAGTACATCAAACAGTTCAAGAATGAGAGGCAAAGGGTAGGAGTCTTTTATGGTGATTTGATTTAACCCTCGATAGTCTATGCATGGTCGAAGACCCCCATCTTTTTTTTCAACAAAGAAAAAACCTGCCCCTACTGGAGAAGAAGAGGGTCGGATAAAACCTCTTTCCAAGTTGTCTTTTACATATTCCTCCATGGATTTTTGTTCAGGCAAAGACAGGGGATAGGTCCTTCCTTTGAGAAGAGGTGCTCCAGGAATCAATTTAATTGCACAGTCAAAAGAACGATGTGGATGTAAAACCTCTGCCTTTTTCTTGCAAAATATGTCTGCAAACGCATGGTATTCATGAGGCAAGGTAGGTGGGACAGCCATGGAAGCCAACATACAAGCAGAAAGTCTTTTGGGTTGAGACAAACAGTTTGAATGACAGAACGACCCCCAAGAGGTTAGTTCTCCATTTTCCCAATCAAAAGAAGGGTTATGTTGTTGTAACCATGGGGAACCAAGGATAACAGGCAGACGTGGAGAATCAATAAGAGAAAAGACAACTTCCTCTTTGTGGAGTACGCCTACCTGAAGGGTGATTGTCATAGTCTAAAATTTTGCAATGCCATTTACCAAGGGTTGTCCATTCATGGTGGTAATGTTCAGGGGTCTAGATTTTGGAACAAATGGGATATTATTTTTTTTAGCAAAAGTGTAGTCCAAGAATATGCCAGCAGCTCCAGAATCCACAAAAGCCTCACAGGAGACAAGTTTAGAGGGTAAATGGATAATTGCAGGAATGGTAATCTTGGTCTTGGTGGATATACCTGTAAGGTCTAAGCCAGCTCCTCCAACACTGGTTAGACCCTGCCTTTTACTGGACGGGAAGGGCAGACAGATAATAAATTTCCTTTAAGTCCACAGTATAGGCATAGGCCCAATGCACGCCTCCTTTGTTTCTCAGACTCAGTTAGGTGGAGACGGCTTACATCCATGGGTTCCACAGGTGCCTGGGGTTTAACTGAGATTCCAGGTTCTGGCTGAGGTGGTGCATGGAAGTTAGGGGCCAAACGGTAAACTGGCCTAGGAAACTTACGAGTTCTAAGTCTCTCTTGGCACCTTTCATGATACCGGACATCCAGACGAACACAGAGCTCTATGAATTTCTCTAGGTCTTCTGGGGAATCCTTATAGACTAATTCGTCTTTGATGTGATCCGCAAGACCTTTTTGGAAGGCTGCACGTAATGCCCTTGAGTCCCAAGTAGTCTCAGCGGCAAGGGTACGAAACTCAATAGCATATTGTGCCACAGACCTGGTGCCTTGTTGCATGTCCAAGAGTGAGTACTCAGCTGCAGAAGCTCTATCTGGCTTGTCAAATACAGTCTGGAGAGAAGCCAGAAATTTGTCAGCGTCTTGCAGCACAGGATCATTGCGTTCCAGATAAGGAGAGACCCAGGCCAGGGCCTTCCCCTTTAACAAGGAAATTACAAAAGTCACTTTGGCAGACGAAGTGCTAAAGGTCCCAGGGTTGTTGCGGAAATGCAAACGGCAAACATTTAAAAAGCCTCTGCAGTCTTCAGTATCACCACCAAATTTGTCAGACAAGGGAAGTTTGGGTGGTACAGAAGAGGCGGGTTGGATCGTAGCAGGAGTAGGATTCGGAGTCCGGACCGTTGCAGAGGAAGCAGGCAAACAAGATTTAAGCATAATACAAAGTTCATCTAACTTGGCGTCCAGGGAAGAAAGATGCTGTTCATGAGCTCCAATCAATTGTCCCTGACGTGAAATCCCCCTAACAATCTCAGCAGGGTCCACTGTCATTGTGGCCCGTTTGTAATGTAAGGTACCTGTGATAGGTAGTGTCCGAAGTGGAACTTGTGTGCTGAGGATTCAGGCGAAAACGTAGTCAGGCAGATTAGGTTGGCAACAGATCAGGCAAAACGGTACACGATCGAAATCCAGAGAGTGGTCAGGCAGGCAAAGGTCATACACAAGCTGGCAGTGAAGTACAAAATCAGCAGGCTAGAGAGTAGTCAGGAATTCAGGCAGAAGTTCAACACGAAAATCAAGATCAAAAAGCAGTCACAACACCCAGGGAGCTATTCCACACAAACGGGCGCTGAGAGATAGCATCACTTCCTTTTTATGGGCTGCTTTGACAGAAAATTGTCCACAGCTGGCAGCAGGTGGGGCTAGTGAGTCCAAGGCAATGCTTAATACTGAGAGGACATTTCCAAAAGTCTAGATCTGCTCCGTAGCACAACAGGTAAGGCTGCAGCTGTGGGACCAGGAAGATCCTGGTTCAAATACACCCAAGTACATGACAGTGTGTTACACTAACAGGCATTTGCAGCACTTACAGCGGGCGGAGTGTGCCTCCTGCACATTATACACCTGAAGCTAGCCCGTATTGCTGTGTTTTCCTGGTGTGTTACACTAACAGGCATTTGCAGCACTTACAGCGGGCGGAGTGTGCTTCCTGCTAAATATACACCTGAAGCTAGCCCGTATTGCTGTGTTTTCCTGGTGTGTTACACTAACAGGCATTTGCAGCACTTACAGCGGGCGGAGTGTGCCTCCTGCACATTATACACCTGAAGCTAGCCCTTATTGCTGGAGCTTTTTTTCTTTTGTGTTACACTAACAGGCATTTGCAGCACTTACAGCGGGCGGAGTGTGCTTCCTGCAAAATAAACACCTGAAGCTAGCCCTTATTGCTGTTTTTTCCTGTTGTGTAACACAGGCAGTCATCTGCAGCACTTACAGCGGGCGTTGTGTGCTTCCTGCAAAATATACACCTGAAGCTACCCCTTATTGCTGGTTTTCCCATCTCCCTGCAGGCCATTGCTATGTCTGGAAGGCCAACAAAGAGAGGCAGACAGTCACGAGCCAATAAAAGAGGGCAAGCAGGCTCTGTGTCTGGGGGCAACAGTGCTGGTCGTGGACGCGGTGCATTGTCATCAGCACATGGCCATGGGACATGCTTGTCAATCTTTTCGGCAGCTGGACGTGTTGAGCCGCATCATGCCGAAGACTTGGTAGAGTGGATGACCAAGCCCTCCTCATCCTCTCTCACCCAGGCTCAGGGTACTGGCAAATCAGCTGCCAAAGCGTCCTCTTCCCTGGTATCAATATCATCATCAGTCACTCCTTCCCTAGACCCACCATGTCCTCCTGAGGAGTCCCCCAAACTGTTTGAGCATAGTGTTGGGTACATGCTCCAGGAGGATGCCCAGCGTTTCGAAGGGTCTGATGATGATACCCAGCTAGAGGAAGGCAGTAGCGTGAGAGCAGAGAAAGGGGATGCTCAAGAAGGACACCAATCTGGCAGTCATGTTCCAGCAGCTGCAGCATACTGCCAGATTGGCTCCAGTGATGAGGAGGGAGGGGATGATGAGGTCACTGACTCCATGTGAGTGCCTAATAGGAGAGAGGAGGAGGAGGAGGATGAGGAGGAGGCACATCTCCAACGAGGCAGGATTCCCTCGGGGGGCCAGCGTAAGGGCAGCACACCGACTGAATCACACCGCAGAGCTCCGCCTGTGCAGGGCGCTGCCTCTGCCCGTTATTCAAAAAGTTCTTTGGTGTGGGCCTTTTTTGAGTCGAGTGCATCAGATCGCACAGCTGCTGTTTGCAACATATGTCTGAAGCGTATATCGTGTGGCCAAAACATCAGCCGCTTGGGCACCACATGCTTGACCAGACATATGTTGACCTGCCATGCAGCTCGTTGGCAAGCCTACCTTAAAGACCCACACCAAAGAACAAAGCGGACCTCTCCTTGCACCGCATCAGCTGGGATCTCCAACCCCACTATACCTTCAGTCCTCTCTGAAACCTGCACTGAGAGGAATGAAGATGTAGAATTAGGTGTGTCACAGCCAAGTACTTGCGGGCACTCTGCTAGCAGTACACCGACGTCCGATTCTAGCAGGCAAATTTCCCTGCCATCCACATGCCCAGAGGTTGAATGCTAGCTTGGCTAAATTGCTAGCGCTTCAACTGCTGCCTTTTCAGTTGGTAGACTCGGCCCCCTTCCGTGAGTTTGTGCAATGTGCGGTTCCTCAGTGGCAGGTTCCCAAACGCCACTTTTTCTCACGGAAGGCGATTCCGGCTCTCTACCGGCATGTGGAAGGCAATGTCTTGGCCTCGCTGGACAGGGCGGTCAGTGGTAAGGTGCATATTACCGCTGACTCATGGTCCAGCAGGCATGGACAGGGGCGTTACCTTTCTTTCACGGCCCATTGGGTCACTCTTTTGGCAGCTGGGAAGGATGCAGGACAAGGTGCAGTAGTGTTGGAGGTTGTTCCGCCGCCATGCCTCCAAAATGCTACTACTGGTTGTGACACACCTCTCTCCTCCACCCCCTCCTCTTCTTCTTCCTCCATGGCCTCTTCCTGTGCTTTGTCCTCGGAACCAGCGGTGCTCTGTAGGCGTTCAAGGGGCTACGCAAGTACGCAGGCAAAAAGATGCCATGCCGTGCTTGCGCTGGTGTGTTTGGGGGACAGGAGCCACACTGGGGCAGAGGTTCTGTCTGCTCTGCAGGGGCAGGCCGAGAGGTGGTTGACGCCACGCCAGCTTAAGCCAGGAATGGTGGTTTGCGACAATGGCACCAACATCCTCTCCGCCCTCCGACAGGGACAACTGACCCATGTGCCCTGTGTGGCTCACGTCCTTAACCTGGTGGTGCAGCGGTTCTTGGGCAGGTAACCGGGCTTACAGGATGTCCTGAGGCAGGCCAGGAAAGTCTGTGTTCATTTCTGCAGATCTTATAATGCCATTGCTAGCCTGGCTGAAATGCAAAAGGAGTTGAACCTGCCCAAGAACCGCCTTATATGTGACATGCCCACCAGGTAGAACTCAACGTTGGCCATGCTGCAGCGGCTGCACACGCAGCAGAGGGCCATCAATGAGTACCTGTGTGACTACGGCACCAGGACAGGGTCAGGGGAGCTTGTTTTTTTTTCACCACGCCAGTGGGGCATGATCAGGGATGCATGCACTGTCCTGGCACCATTTGAGGAGGCCACGAGGATGGTGAGCAGTGACAGTGCATGCATCAGTGACACTGTACCTCTTGTCCACCTGTTGGAACATACGCTGCATGGAATAATGGACAGGGCACTTGAGGCAGAACAGAGGCAGGAAGAGGAGGACTTCCTTGCCTCTCAAGGCCCCCTTTACCCAGACAGTGTTCCTTCTGTCCCACCCATCACACAGGAAGAGGAGGAGGAGGATTGTGTCAGCATGGAGGTGGAGCCTGGCACTCAGCATCATCAGCAGCAGTCTTTTAGGGATGATTTACAGTCCCAAGAAACCCTTGGACTTGTACGTGGCTGGGAGGAGGTGGCTGCGGATCATGTCGTCCTTAGTGACCCAGAGGACTCCGGACCGAATGCCTCAGCTAACCTACGCTGCATGGCCTCCCTGATCCTGCAAAGTCTGCGGAAGGATCCTCGTATTCTTTGGATTAAGGAGAGGGACCATTACTGGCTGGCCACTCTCCTTGATCCACGGTACAAGGGTAAGGTTGCGGACCTTATCTTACCATCGCAGAGGGAGCAGAGGATGAGACAACTCCGGGAGGCCTTGCAGAAAGGTCTGTGCAACGCATTCCCAGAGACTGGGAGGTTACAAACTCCTGGTCCTGGACAACGAGTTGCTGAGGCTTCGTTCAGTCAAAGAAGGAGCGGTGGGGAAGGTGGCCGTCTGACCGATGCGTTCAGACAATTCTTTAGTCCGCAGCCCCAAGGTATGATCGGTTCCAGCAACCATCGCCAGCGTCTGATATATATGGTGCAGAAATACCTAGGGGCAAGGTCAGACTTGGACACCTTCCCCACCGAAAATCCTCTGGCTTACTGGGTCTTGAGGATGGATCACTGGCCAGAGCTTGCACAGTATGCAATTGAGCTACTGGCCTGTCCTGCATCCAGCGTTCTTTCAGAACGCACATTCAGTGCTGCTGGAGGATTTGTCACGGATCACAGGGTGCGCCTGTTCACCGACTTGGTTGATCGACTGACCTTCATGAAGATGAACCAGTCTTGGATCACCCCCAGCTACCAAACACCTGAAGCTGATATAAGCTGATATAACAGACTAATTTATTTTCAAATGTCACATCCCTTCAAGACTGATGCTGATGCTGAGTGACTGTCCTGTTATGTTGACTGACTATCCTCCTCCTCCTCAATGATCTGATTGATGATGATAGCTTGGAAGAACATTTTTGTTTCTGGGTGCCGCCACCAGTGGCTAAGGCCCAATTTTTCAGCCCCTGTTTAACAGAGAAATGTAATTACAATTTTTTATGCAATGCTTTGCAGCAGGGCTCATTCCTGCACTTCAACTAGAGTATCTGGGAGAGGTTGCACTGTCGTGGCACCAGCACCAGTGCCTAAGGCCCAATTTTTCAGCCCCTGTTTAACAGGGGCATGTAATTACAATTTTTTATGCAATGCTTTGCAGCAGGGCTCATTCCTGCACTCCAACTAGAGTATCTGGGAGAGATTGCAGTGTCGTGGCACCAGCACCAGTACCTAAGGCCCAATTTTTCAGCCCCTGTTTAACAGAGGCGTGTAATTACAATTTTTGATGCAATACTTTGCAACAGGGCTCATTGCTCTGCTCCAAGTACAGTATCTGTGAGGGGTTGCAGTGTTGTGGCACCAGTGCCTAAGGCCCAATTTTTCTGCCCCTGTTTAACAGGGGCATGTAATTACAATTCTTGATCTAATAATTCACAGCAGGGCCCATTCCTGCGCCCACCAAGAGTAACTGTGAGGCCTTACAGTGTTGTGTCAACACCACCACCACCACCACCAAAGGCCCAATTTTTCAGCCCCTGTTCAACAGGGGCATGCAATTACAATTCTTGATCTAATAATTCACAGCAGGGTCCATTCATGCGCCCACCAAGAGTAACTATGAGGGCTTACAGTGTTGTGGCAACACCAACATGTAAGGGGCAAATTTCAGCAGAGTATATACGGCAGGCCCCTACTTTCAAACATCCATCTTACAAACGACTCCTACTTGCAAACGAAAGGAGACAACAGGAAGTGAGAGGAAATCTACCCCTAGGAAGGGAAATTCTCTCCTGTAAGAGTTAATATGGGAAAAAGGTGTCTCCTCTCTACTGATGCTTTATCACCAATCCTTGTTTCAATAAAATCCCCACTTTTCAAAAACATTTGTCATTGGGACGGAAAGTGAGGTGAAATGTTCTGAACAGGGGCACAGACAGCAAAACAAATGTTACAGGGGTGATAACCCTTCCCTATGTTTTCCAAAAAGCTTAAAAATAGATTTTTTGGCTGGAGCTACACTTAAACAATGTACCTGTTCAAAATTACAAACAGATTCTACATAAGAACAAACCTACAGTCCCTGTCTTGTATGCACCGCCTGTATACGGCTGTTCAGAGTATATAGGGCCTTTTTTATTTTGTGTGCGGGGTTCCCCTTAATATCCATACAAGACCCAAAGGGGCTGGTAATGGGCTGGGGTAAGGGGGGGGGGGGTGATGGGGTAGCTATGCCATTTTTCTCAAAGATTTTCATCCATATTACCGGGACCAGACATTACATTAAAGCCGCAAGCAGTTTTAAATGGCTTTTTTTTCCTTTAGAAATGTCATTTTGTGCAGGGACAGTTCTAAACACGGGAAACACGTGGCACTTCACAGGCATACTTTAGACGGTATTTAAAGGAATATTTGACTTTTTTTTTCACTTTATGCATCATTAAAATGACTGCTCCCGAAAAACTGCCGTTTTTAAAACTTCTTTTTGCATTGATACATGTCCCCTGGTGCAGAACCCGGGTTCCCAAACCCTTTTTAGGACAATAACATGCATATTAGTCGTTATAATTAGCACTTTAGTTTTCGAACGTTCGCATCCATTGTATTTAATAGGGTTCTAACGTTCGTGCGAACTTTCGGTCCGTTCGCGGGTTCTGGTACGAACCGAACCCGGGGGTGTTCGGCTCATCCCTTGTGGACACAGCAGGAACTATGAATGTGCCAGAAAATAATGACAGCAATAATATGGATAAGGCAACCCTTTTTAGGACAATAACATGCATATTAGTCGTTATAATTAGCACTTTAGTTTTCGAACGTTCGCATCCATTGTATTTAATAGGGTTCTAACGTTCGTGCGAACTTTCGGTCCGTTCGCGGGTTCTGGTACGAACCGAACCCGGGGGTGTTCGGCTCATCCCTTGTGGACACAGCAGGAACTATGAATGTGCCAGAAAATAATGACAGCAATAATATGGATAAGGCAATGGACATGGTGGGTGGTGGTGAAGGGGTTAATGTTGCTGCTATAGGTAAAAATTACATTTCTCCTCCTGCTCAGCAGAGGAAAGACTCATCAGGTGTACAATTGTTATCTGCCAGAGTTGTGTCAGACGTTTCTAAATGCACAACTGAATCCTCTGCAGGGAGGTCTGTGAGCACTGGCAGCTATGCGTCAGTTTTGGGGAGTCGCACCAAGGAGGGTGGGGGGAATGCTGCAAATGTTAGTGGTCACAATTTGGGGAGTTTTGGTGGGGGGATGGTTAGTGGGTACCAGAGGAGAAATGTGGTCCAGTTGAAGTGGGAGGGGGAGGGGACCCCACCAGTAAGGGGGAGGGTGGCAGAATTGGTTCTGGAAATGGGGTTTAATGTTTCAGATATTTTTGCTTTGATTAGCCCCGTGGGGAGTTATGAGTTTGGTTTGTCCTTTGTAAAGCCTGGGGGTTTGGATTTGTTTTGGGGACAATTTAGGAGGTGAGGGGGCCTTCCGCAGTGGAACGGTTGGGTACCAAAGGTGATTTCAAGGCAGCCTCTGATAAAATCTGTGACGATCCTGGTGCGTAATGAATCTATACTGGAGGCTGATTTGATCGCGTGGCTACGCCGATATGGTGAGGTCCTTGCTCCACTGCGGAAGGTCCTTGATCTGCATGGGATTTGGACAGGGGCCTGGACAGAGTCATTAAAATTGGGGGTGCTGGGAAATGTAGTCCAACATCTGCCCTGTTCAGCCTTTCTGGGGAGGGATAGGCTGACCATTTTTTTACCAAGGTCAGCCTAAAGTCTCTAACAAATGTGGTGAAAAGGGCCATTTTGCATCTACCTGCACTCGTAAAAAGTGTTCACTGTGCCAGGATCTGGGCCATTTGGCTAAGGATTGTACCGAAATTCGGTGCAATTTGTGCCAAAAGCTCAGTTATCCTTATAGTCAATGCCCGGAGGCATTACATAACTTGCCAGGATTGGAGGCTGAGCTGCAGAGGCTAGATAAGGAGGATGAGACGGCTGAAACTGTTGTCCCTCCTGTGTCTGTGACATCTGATGTTTCTGTTCCCCCTAGTAATGTGGTCCCTGAGTCTGTCCATCCTGTGTCTGTTACATCTCTTTCAGTTCCCCCTAGTGATGTGGTCCCTGAGTCTGTCCCTCCTGTGGTAGTCCCTAATCCGTCTATACGTAGATCCTCCAGACTGGCGGAAGCTGCTGGGGGGGCAGGTTTAGCGGATCTTCCCACTCAGCCTCCAGTCCCTGCCCCTCGGCAGCGCAAACGTGGTCTGGGGAATGTGGGGGTGCTGGATGGGGGTGGGGCTGATGGAAGGGTGTCCATACCCCATGTCTCACGCTCTGTTGATGGGGATTCGGATGATGAGGGGTGGGAGAAGATTAGGAGGAAGAAAAAAAGAAGAGGAAGACAAGAAAAGCGTTCATTTCTTCCTCAGAGTCGGACCCAGGAGGGGTTCCTCTTGGCAACACTTTTTCTGTTTTGTCGGGTGATGAAATGTCAGATATATCTTTCTCTTTATCATCTATGGATGAGGGGGAGTCACACAGTCTGAAGAGAGCTGTTTCTGGGGATGAGAGTGTGGTAAGGGTTAAGAAACGACTACCCCAATCATCCTGATGGCATATCAGACCTGCCTTTGGTGAACTGTCCATCTCTGGGTGAGGAGCTCTTTTCTTTTTCTGTGTTGGTGTGAGTTGTAGTAAGATTTATTTTCCAGTAATGACATGTTTTTTGCTTTTGCTGTAAAGTCCTTTTTGTTTGAGAGCAGATTTGCTATATTTATTTTCATTTTTATGTAAATATGTATATATATTGTTTTTATGCTTATTGATTGCAAGTCCTTTAATAAAGAAAAATTGGGATACATGCCCTTACATTGGTGGTCAGTGGGATGCATGCCCTTACATTGGTGGTTAGTGGGATGCATGCCCTTACATTGGTGGTCATTGGGATTGGTGGTCATTGGTATACATGTCCTTACATTGGTGGTCAGTGGGATGCATGCCCTTATATTGGTGGTCATTGGGATTGGTGGTCAGTGGGATACATGTCCTTACATTGGTGGTCAGTGGGGTGCATGTCCTTACATTGGTGGTCAGTGGGGTGCATGTCCTTACATTGGTGTTCAGTGGGGTGCATGCCCTTACATTGGTGGTCAGTGGGATGCATGCCCTTAAATTGGTGGTCAGTGGGATGCATGCCCTTATATTGGTGGTCATTGGGATTGGTGGTCAGTGGGATACATGCCCTTACATTGGTGGTCAGTGGGATGCATGCCCTTATATTGGTGGTCAGTGGGATGCATGCCCTTACATTGGTGGTCATTGGGATTGGTGGTCAGTGGGATACATGTCCTTACATTGGTGGTCAGTGGGATGCATGTCCTTATATTGGTGGTCATTGGAATTGGTGGTCAGTGGGATACGAGTCCTTACATTGGTGGTCAGTGGGAAGCATGCCCTTACATTAGTGGTCAGTGGGATGCATGCCCTTACATTGGTGGTCAGTGGGATTAGTGATCAGTGGGATACATGCCCTTACATTGGTGGTCAGTGGGATGCATGCCCTTACATTGGTGGTCAGTGGAATGCATGCCCTTACATTGGTGGTCTTTGGGATTGGTGGTCAGTGGGATACATGTCCTTACATTGGTGGTCAGTGGGAGGAATAAATAGGAATGTACTTACGTTTATTTTGCGAACCTGAGGTGTGAAGTCATCCCAGTCTGCATACAGAGTTTGACAAAGTTAAACCCAGCCTCTGCTCTTCTAGGCATTATTTTTGTATTCTTCAATCCGGCTGTCCCATATATATGGCCGGTCATGGACAAGCCTGATGAACTCCTCATTATCAATGCTGTTCCGACGCCTGGGGGCCATCTTCTCTGTTTACAGATGGACACGAGACAGGAAACAGGAAGTGAGGGGGCAGAACTGGAAGGAGGAGCTGGAGGTGAAGAATTTGCATATATGTGAACCACCAATGCGATTCCAGAACGATTTACATTCATGTCTATGGAGACTAAATTCGCAACGCAACGGTCTAAACTCGTACAAGACCCTTTTTTTCATTGCATCGCATTCGGAGAGGAATCGCAACGCATAGATGTGAACCACCCTCATTGAAAACAATTACTTTTTGGATGACATGCGATTCTATTTTGTGTTTAACGCATCGCATTCGGTATCAACTCGCACAAGTGTGAACCGGCACTAAGAGTTAATATGGGAAAAAGGTGTCTTCTCTCCACTGATGCTTTATCACCAATCCTTGTTTCAATAAAAAAACCAAATTTTCTAAAAACATTTGTCATTGGGATGGAAAGTGAGGTGAAATGTTCTGAACAGGTGCACAGACAGCAAAAAAAATGTTACAGGGGTGATAACCCTTGCCTATATTTTCCAAAAAGCTTTAAACTGATTTTTTGTCTGGAGCTACACTTTAAAAATGTACCAGTTCAAAATTACAAACAGATTCTATGTAACAACAAACCTACAGTCCCTGTCTTGTTTGCACCGCCTGTATACTGCTTTTCAGAGTATATAGGGCCCCTTAATATCCATACAAGACCCAAAGGGGCTAGTAATAGGCTGGAGGGGGGGGGGGGGGGCGGATAACCATGCCATTTTTCTCAATGATTTTTATCCATATTACCGGGACCAGACATTACATTAAAGCCGCAGGCAGTTTTAAATGACTTTTTTTCCTTTAGAAATGTCATTTTGTGCAGGGACAGTTCTAAACACGGGAAACATGTGCCACTTCACAGGCATACTATAGACACCCCCGTTACGATATTTAAAGGAATAGTTCTTTTTTTTCACTTTATGCATCATTAAAATCACTGCTCCCGAAAAAATTGCAGTTTTTAAAACTTTTTTTTGCATTGATACATGTACCCAGGGGCAGGACCCGGGTCCCCAAACCTTTTTTAGGACAATAACTTACATATTAGCCTTCATAATTAGCACTTTTGATTTCGAACGTTCGAGTTCCATAGACTTTAATAGGGTTCTAAAGTTTGCGCAAACTTTCGGTCCGTTCGCAGGTTCTGGTGCGAACCGAACCGGGGGGTGTTTGGCTCATCCCTAGTCGGTAACAACCTATGCAACCATACATGCAAAGAAACAGAAAAAAAATAGGTTCAGAAATTAAGTTATGTGTAATAAAATGGAATGGCAAGGTCTCTCCCAGGTAAAGATTTCAAAGCAGACTGGGGTTTCAAGATGTGCTGTGCAAGCTCTATTGAAAATGCACAAAGAAACGGGCAATGTTGAGGGCCGTAGATGTAGTGGTTGGCCAAATTTATTGCAGCAGATGAAGGACACATTATGATTACATTCCTTTTGACATTGAAAGATGTCCAGCAGTGCCATCAGCAAAGAACTGGTGGAAACAAGTGGGACCTAGGTAGAAGTCTGGCCAGAAGTAGTCTTCATGGAAGAATTGCGGCAAAAAAATAAGCCATATCTCCAACATGGAAACCAGTCTAAGTGACTCAACTATACATGAAAACATATGAACTGGGATGCCGAAAAAGCTTTTGATAGATTGGACTGGGATTATATGCTCTTAACACTGCAATATGTTGGCTTGGGCCCGCGTATGCATAAGTGGATAGAGGCATTGTATTCCAGACCAACGTACAGCTGAATGGGACCCTGTTGCGGCCTTTTGTGCTTTTCAATGGTATGCGCCAGGCATGCCCACTCTCTCCTCTACTTTTTGTGCTTTCTCTAGAACCCCTTTTTAGCAACCATATGGGCAAACCAAATAATTGAGGGTCTAGAGGCAGCTGGACAGGAGCATAAAGTATCCACATTTGCGGATAACATTATGCTATACATATATAATCCCACACAGATGCTCCCTAATATTCTAGCTGAATTGAGAAGATATGGGGAACTTTCAAACTTAAAGGTCAATGTAGAAAAATCTGAAATACTAAATATTTCTGTCCTCTTAGTGGAGTATACAGACTGACCTCTGTATCCTTTTGAATGGAAGCAGAAGGATCTGAAATATCTGGGCATATTTTTATCTGCATCAGTAACAGATCTATACCAACATAATTACCTACCAGCGCTTAACAAAATTTAACAAGAACTAAAGGGATATCCTGTCAGTAGGTTGTCTTGGCTAGGCAGTATATATGTGATTAAAATGGTGACCCTTCCAAAAGCTCTGTACACCTTCCAGGGGCATATTTTAAAACCCTTAGATCAGTAATGAAGAGATTTATATGGAAACAAAGAGGCCTTCACGTTGCTTATAAGATACTGGTTAGATCAACAGGAGTTTTGTCTCTCCCAGAGTTTGAGAAGTACCATAAAGCATCAGTACTGGTACGAATAATAGATTGGGTACACGGTATTCCCTATAAAATATGGGTACAATTGGAAGAAATTGTAAGTGGGTCACCTTTTGGCCAGACAATCTGGTTGCGAAGGCAATATAGAGGTCTGTCTAAGGATCTGGCCTCCATTACGATGGAGACTTTAAATGGTTTGTAAACCCTCATGTTTTTTTACCTTAATGCACTCTGTGCAAAACGAACTGCATGGTGAAGGTAAGGGAGATATGTTTGTTATTTAAAAAAAATAATAATCAAAGCCTTACAACCCCTTTAAGAACTTGGGACAATCTACATAAAAGCATGCTATGGCAATATAATAGTCCTTCAATGCCTCTCTCCTGTACAAATTACTTCCTGCCAGGGAAGGAAAATAGGATATATTTAAAATGGACCTCCTCAGATTTAGAATAAAGAATGTTCTGAATGGGAACACCCTCTGCTTATTATAGGAACTACAAGGTAGGTATGGCTCCTCATCATGGGATGTCTGGAGATGCAGGCAGCTCCAGCATTTCGTAGATTCTCTGCCAAAACCTCTCCGTTCCGTTTATGAGCTCAGCTCATGGGAAAGACTTGTGGACCGGGAGGGGGGGGGGCATAAAAAGCTTCTAACTTCATCTTGTTTAATTAAGCTTTGAACAAAAAACTTGTGCCTTGTGTGCTCATCAGTGCACGGGACCAGGCAGAGACTGCAGTCATTTGAAGAATCTAATATTAAGGCAGTTCCCAGATGTAAAGATGAGCTTCCACATTGAGTGCTGCAAAATACAGAGTTCCTGTAGAGAACTTTGCCATGTCACGGCACACTAAATTTAAGTAAATGTTGCATAAGGAGGGACGTGTTGAGCCTGCGACCACTCCACCAGTCCACTCTACCGCACCTCTGTAACCTCACTCCTAGTATCAGAATGGGGCTGAGCACATAGCAATGGACCTCATACGTATGCATTATCCTTCACCTCCTGTACCTATGTGACCAGGCCATGGATCTCCGTAACATGGGTTTGGATCCAGTTGCAATTGGATACCGACTGCTAGGGAGGGAGCCACAATATCGATTCCCTCACTACCGTAGGACCTGTCATCTTATCAGGTACCATGCCTAACAATTGGTTGCTTGGTGTCTTGAACTTGGTTACTCTTAAGCCCCGTACACACGATTGGTTTGACTGATGAAAACCGTCCGATGGATGGTTTTCATCAGACCAACCGATCGTGTATGGTACCCATCGGTCTTTTTTCCATCGGTTGTAAAAAATAGAACTAGTTTTAAAATTTTCCGATGGATAAAAAACCGATGGGAATTTCCGATCGTCTATGGGCAAGTCCATCAGTTAAAAAACCCACGCATGCTCAGAATCAAGTCGACGCATGCTCTGAAGCATTAAACTTAATTTTTCTCGGCTCATCTGAGTGTTTTACGTCACAGCGTTTGGAACGGTCGGTTTTTTGACTGATGGTGTGTGGCCAAGACTGATGAAAAACAGTTTCATCGGATTTCCGATGGACAAATCCATCGGACGAAAATCCATAGGTTATCCGATCGTGTGTACGGGGTTTTAGCAACTCCATTCCTTTTCTTTGTCTTTTCGAGTTAATTCTTTTTGTAGTGGTGTTACTTCACACCCCTTTGTGCTATACAGACCCTGGTTCTCTAGATCAGTGTTTCTCACCTCCAGTCCTCAAGGCGCCCCAACAGGTCATGTTTTCAGGATTTCCCTCAGATGAAACTGCTGTGGTAATTACTAAGGCAGTGAAACAGATCAAATCACCTGTGCAAAATAATGGAAAACCTGAAAACATGACCTGTTGGGGCGCCTTGAGGACTGGAGTTGAGAAACACTGCTCTAGATACACCAGAACCAACATGCACCTCTTTGAATAGCTTCAGACCAGGCTTGAAACAGTTAAATTTACTGGTGAAACTTCAAAATAATAGTCCAATACGAACAAGGCTAATTTTAACTTCAGTTGTGTGGCTGCCCGTGAGGTGATAGTCCATGCCGGTATTCTCCATGCCTTGGATGTCCTCCGGAAGCCCCATTGCCTTCAGTGAACTGCGAGGCACAGCAGTTCCAGTACCATGAGCCAAGAGCGGGAACAGAACCGACCAAGAGCCCTGGACCTTAGCCTTCCCCCTTTTTATACCACAGGTGGGCTAAATGGCACCAAAAAGCCCCAAAAACATGCACACATAGCTTAACCATTTCATCCAGCCTGGGCCAAATGCTAACTCACTGAACCAGCAGACACAAGCTGCTTACATGTCTCTTCACAGAAGTGAAGGAAAGCCTCCCCAAAAAAACTGACAGCAGTCGTATCCATTCCCTACTTTATCTAAAATAAAAAAAGTTTGGCTTTAGGAATACAGCAAGTGGATTTCAATATTGCTTTGAAAAACATCATGGGATTAATTGTCAAATCTTATATTTGCAGAGGCCAATGTACTTGTCGACTACCTTGCACAGTTATTTTGTTGAAGGCATTCATAGGTTTTCTATCAATGTGCTGTCTCAGTCCATTTGGTTAAAAAACTACAGGTAAATATATTATTATATTATAGCATTTCAACATCTTACAGTCAAGGTTTAATTGAAAAATAAGTACATAATTTTTTTTTATTATTACCACTATTTACAAATGGTATTTATAACATTATACATTCATTAAATTCATTAAGGTAGTTTTGAAACAATGCACAATAAAATCTCCTATTTACTACTTGCAGCTAGCAGGTTGTGAGTAGGGATGAGCTCGGTGTTCGAGTCGAACATAAGTTCGGCTGTTCGCAGCGTTCGGTGAACAACGAACGATTTGGGCCGTTCGCGCCAAATTCGAGTGACGCGAACGGCCCACAATACACTGCGCCATCGCAGTGTAATCCCGGTACTGTGATTGGCCAAGCATGCACTGTGACCCTGCATGCTTGGCCAATCACAGCGCCGGCAGCGAGGAGAGCAATGATGCCTGTGGCCAATTATAGCTGAGGGGGTATAGTACACGCCCCACACTATAAAAGACCGCCAGTGCGGCGGCCTTGTGTAGTGTGTTCCGGAGCAGGGAAAGTGAAGGATAGGCAGGGACAGTGTCAAATCTATTCTTTGCTAAACCTTGTGTGTAGGGACAGAGAAGGATAGGCAGGGAGAGTGTCAGTGTCATATTCTTTGCTAAACCTTGTGTGTAGGGAGAGAGAAGCATAGGCAGGGAGAGTGTCAGTGTCATATACTTTGATAAACCTTGTGTGCAGGGAGAGAGAAGGATAGGCCGGGGACAGTGTCAGTGTCATATTCTTTGCTAAACCTTGTGTGTAGGGACAGAGAAGGATAGGCAGGGAGAGTGTCAGTGTTATATTCTTTGCTAAACCTTGTGTGTAGGGAGAGAGAAGGATAGGCAGGGAGAGTGTCAGTGTCATATACTTTGATAAACCTTGTGTGCAGGGAGAGAGAAGGATAGGCAGGGGACAGTATCAGTGTCATTGTTGCTAAGCCTCCTGCACATTATACACCTGAAGTTAGCCCGTATTGCTGCTTTTTCCTGGTGTGTTACACCAACAGGCATTTGCGGCACTTACAGCGGGCGGAGTGTGCCTCCTGATCATATTACACCTGAAGTTAGCCTGTATTGCTGCTTTTTCCTGGTGTGTTACACCAACAGGCATTTGCGGCACTTACAGCGGGCGGAGTGTGCCTCCTGATCATATTACACCTGAAGTTAGCCTGTATTGCTGCTTTTTCCTGGTGTGTTACACCAACAGGCATTTGCGGCACTTACAGCGGGCGGAGTGTGCCTCCTGATCATATTACATCTGAAGTTAGCCTGTATTGCTGCTTTTTCCTGGTGTGCTACACCAACAGGCATTTTCGGCACTTACAGCGGGCAGAGTGTGCCTCCTGATCATATTACACCTGAAGTTAGCCTGTATTGCTGCTTTTTCCTGGTGTGTTACACCAACAGGCATTTGCAGCACCTACAGCAGGCGTAGTGTGATTCCTGCAAAATATACTCCTGAAGCTAGGCCTTATTGCTGGTTTTCCCATTTCCCTGCAGGCCATTAGAATGTCTGGAAGGCAAACAAGGAGAGGCAGGGGCGTGGTCAAGCTGGCGGCCTGAGCGGACGTGGGTGACTAGAGCTCCGCTCCTACCTGACCTTTTATCCGAATTTCTACCGGACTTTTTCACCCGAATTACCCGCTGAACACACCCGGAGACCCCCGGGTATGCGTAGGGGCAAAACTGGTTCCAGACGGAAGACTTACTCCACTCCCCAGGCCTCCCCGCAACAGAAGTCGGCCCTTCCCGCCACCACGCACATGGCGATGCAGACTCCTCCGCCGGCGGATCCGGCGGTATTAGCGGAGGACCGCTTTCAAGTGCTGATGCAGGCCATCTCGGAGTGCAAAACTACCCTGACTACAAAAATAGACCTGCTTCAGACTGACTTTGGCCTGATGCGCAGGGATGTGGACAAGCTCCGTGATCGTGTGGGGGAGGCTGAACGGCGCGTGGGTGACTCGGAGGATGTTATCAGGGACCACCGCGCCTCCCTACACACTCTGCAGGTCCGGGTCAAAGCACTTGAATCCCGGGCCGAAGACAGCGAGAATAGGAGCAGGAGAAATAATCTCCGAGTGGTGGGCTTGCCGGAGGGGGCCGAGCGCCGTGATCCGGTGTCCTTCACCGAACATCTACTCCGCAATCTTCTTCCGGCTGCGGTGTTCTCCCAGCACTACCCGGTTGAGCGGGCCCACAGAATGCCAGCGATGCGGGGACAGCCTGGTGCACCACCTCGCACCTTTATTTTCTGCCTGCTAAACTTTAGGGACCGGGACTTGGTACTCCGGGAGGCAAGGAAAGTGCCTGAACTCCGGTATGAGAACGCCCGACTGATGCTTTTCCCGGACTATTCGGTGGATACCCAACGGCTCCGCAGGACATTTGACCATGTGAAGGCCCAGCTCCGTGCTAAAGGGCTGAAGTACAGCATGTTGTTCCCCGCCCGCCTCCGTGTGGTGGACGGCGAATCCACCAGATACTTCACTTCGCCGGAGGAGGCGTCCCGCTGGCTGGATACCCTTCCCGAAGCCCAGTAACTGCACTTCTACGGTTCCTGACTGATCCTGCCTGCTCTGTTTCTGCTACTCCTGCGCCAGCCTGCTCTTCTACATGTCTCCCTGACAGCCCTGGATGGTGGCTGCCTGCTGTGACTGCCGTCGTCACCCCTGTGTCTGGCGGTCTTCTTGCTACTCCCTTGGCACTGGCTGATACCTGCCTGGCTTTCCTCCTAGTCCCCCCATCGAGGACACTTCCCAGGTGAGCTCTTGACTATATGCTGACTTCGGGCCCTGTTGGTCCTCCCTCCCCTATCCCTGTGAGTTACCCTATTCCAGCCTCCGGGTCACCTGGGGGACCTTGCCTCGCTAGGTTGCCTTCATGAAGGCCCTGTATGCCGTGCCCAACGTTGCCACCCCTTCCCCTGGGGACCGCCACCTAAACTTACACACTGGGAGTTGGCGTGAGGAGACTTTCCCCTATTTTGAACACTGTGCTGGTGCTGGAAATATTTTTTTTTTCTCTTTTATAACTGCTACCCTGTTTACCTCCCAAGTTTGTGCCCTTAGCCTACGCTAAGTGAAACCAACCACTTTTACACAGTGTTCCGGGTTTTTTATTTTTGTTACTATTCAGGTTTGGGGCGGCTGCACGAGGTTTGTACTGTCTGAGTTGACCTTGTCGCCACGCCCCTGGCTGCTGTTGGTTCTCCTTGCCCCCTTAGGAGAATTGCCTAAAGTCTTTGGATGTTAGTTATGGGATTTAGCACTCTGAGTTCCCTAACAGATGTGCGGGGAGGGGGGAGGGGGGGTTGGGTTCTTTAATGTCTGTGTTTTTTGGGTTTGTATGTTTCTTTCACTGTGGTTATCTCTGGCAGTCTGGCCCGGTTCTGCCTGGGCCGGGTGGCTGGGTCATATTGCTATACTTCATGGATGCCTGCTCGGTGAGTGGGAGACGCCTCTCTCTGAGTCCGCCTTTTGTGTATCCCCCTGATGTTCTATCTGTCCCGTTCCCCCTATGGCCCACTTGAGAATTATGTCCTGGAACGTCCGGGGTCTTAATGATAAAATTAAGCGCTCCCTAGTGTTTACGTTTCTTAAGAAGTATAATCCTCAAGTATGCATTTTACAGGAAACCCACTTGGTGAGGAGCAAGGTCCTTAGTTTGAAGAAGCCCTGGGTGGGACGTTATTACCACGCTACGTATTCATGCTACGCCAGGGGTGTTAGTATCCTTATCCACAAGTCCCTAAACTATGAATTACTGGATGTTAAGGTGGACCCGAAGGGTAGGTATATATTGACACATGTTGTGATTGATACCATTGAAATGTTGATCTTAGGCATTTATATACCACCACCAGCTACTATAGCCCTACTGAAGTTTCCAACCCCCCTCCTCTCTGGGTATCCCACTGATAATCTTATCATTGCGGGGGACTTTAACATGGCTCCGAGCCCATCTCTGGATAGGCTGTCGGCAGGGACCGGTGTGGACTCTCCTCTGTCACAGTGGGCGTCTCTTTATGGCCTGACTGATGTCTGGCGGTGGAGACACCCGGCGGACAGAGTGTACACCTGTCACTCTGCGTCTCATCGTGCTATGTCCAGAATAGACCTGATCTATGTCAGTGGGGGTATGCTGTCCCGGGTTGGGGAGGTGGAGATTCTCCCACGGGGTATCTCAGATCATGCCCCTATGCTGTGTACCTTCCATACTAGGATGCCTCCCTCGGAGAGAGTGTGGAGACTGTCTCGCTACTGGATCTCGGATCCCCTTATTGACACCGAAATCTCTGAACACATTGAGGATTTCTGGGTGTCGAATGACGGGACTGCTTCTGTACATGCCACCTGGGATGCTTTTAAAGCCTTCATTAGGGGTTGCTATCAGCTTTCCATTTCTAGAGCTAGGAGGGAGGCAATCATTACTGTTGAGGAGGCCGAGTCCAGGGCCCAGGCCTTAGAATCCCAATTTGTTCTTTCCCGCAACCCTGTGACATACCTGGACATGCAGGCTGCGTACCGGGAGGTGATGCTCTCGAGGGTGCAGAACGCCACGAAACAACAACTAGCTCAATCACAGCGTATTTTCGAGCAGGGGGAAAAAACGGGGCGGCTCCTGGCCTGGTTGGCTAGGGAGCAGCAACTGACCTCCTCCATTGCTCGCCTTAGGGATGCCAGTGGTGCCTTGGTGGTTGACCCGTTACCCATCAACGCCCAATTTGCTGACTACTATCACAGCCTGTACTCCTCCAGGGCTAGCTACTCGGAGGAGGAGTTGGGCTCCTTCCTCGACCTGGTCACCTTCCCCAGAGTTTCCCCTGAGGCCCGTGACCAGTTAGACGATACTATCACCATTGAGGAGGTCCGGCAGGCCCTGGGTGACTTGCAGGCGGGGAAAACCCCGGGAATGGATGGCTTTCCCTCGGAATTTTATAAACAGTATGGGGAGCAGCTGATACCTAAATTACATGGGATGATGGTCGCGACCCTGGCGGCAGGGGGCCTCCCGGCCTCCATGGCTGACGCGATCATAGTGGTAATCCCCAAGCCAGGTAAGGACCCTGAGCTGTGTGCCTCCTACCGGCCCATCTCCCTTTTAAACGCTGATGCTAAACTACTCGCCAAGATTCTGGCTAAGAGGGTGAATGTGGTTATTCATACCCTGGTGCATGAGGATCAGACCGGCTTCATGCCAGGCAAGGGTACAGACATTAATTTACGGAGGTTGTACACGGTTCTGGGTTCTGTCAATTGCCTGGCCGACTCGGATGCAGTGGCCTCCCTCGATGCCGAAAAGGCGTTTGATTCCGTTGAGTGGATCTATCGTTGGGAGGTCCTGCTTCGTTTTGGCTTTGGGTCTAAATTTATCTCGTGGGTACGAGCCCTGTATCGTTCCCCGCAGGCCAGGGTGCGCACTGGAGCGCTGCTCTCCCCCTCTTTTGCCCTACATAGGGGCACTAGACAGGGATGCCCGCTATCTCCGGTGCTCTTTGCACTGGCGGTGGAGCCCATGGCAATCCTCCTGCGCTCGTCGCCGGCGGTGCGAGGCATCCTGATAGGACAGGTTGAGGAAAAACTTTCTCTTTATGCCGATGACACTCTCCTCTACCTTAGGGACCCCGCCTCCTCCCTCCCAGCGGCCCTCTCTCTCATCAATACTTTTGGTAAGTATTCAGGCATTTGCGTCAACTGGGGGAAGTCTGTGCTGTTCGCGTTGCGTTCCCCCGGGGACGCGCTGCCGGTTGACACCCCGCTACAGTGGGTCCCCCAGTTTAAGTATCTTGGGGTTATTATCCACAATGACACCTCACAATTTATTCCCTTAAATTTAAGCCCGGTGGTTTCCCTGCTGTCTCAGAGATGTTCCGCCTGGAAATCATTGCCCCTCACGCCGGTCGGCAGGGTTAATCTAATTAAAATGTCTGTACTTCCCAAGTTTCTTTATCTTTTTAGGCAAACCCCGGTCCCCATCCCATGCTCGTTCTTCCGGAAACTAGATAGCCTGATCGTGTCGTTTATATGGAATGGTGGCACCCCCCGCATAGCACTGAAAACCCTGCAGCTGCCCGTCACCTTGGGAGGCCTTGCATTACCTTGCTTTGTCAAATACTACTGGGCAGCGGTCCTTGTAACGGTCAAGTGGTGGCTGTCTGAGGAGCCTGCCAATCCCGCAGCCACGCTAGAGGCGGCTATATTAGGTTCCTACTCTGAACTCAGGAATCTGATTCATAGAGGCCCCAGGTCCAACACCAATGTCACCCCTTCCATGCGGACCACGCTGCGGGTATGGGACACGGTGAGGGCCAGGTTTGAGAAGCCCGACGGTTGGGCTCCGCATACCCCACTGTGGGGGAATCCGAGACTGCCACACTTTCGATCCATCCCGGACCCGGTGATCTGGGCCCGGCATGGCATCAAAACCCTGGCGGACGTGACCTCTCTGGGAGGGCTCCGCTCATTCGATACTCTCAAAACTAAATATGGATTGCCAAATCATATGTTTTTTCGATACCTGCAGCTCCGCCATGCCTACCACTCTCAATTTCCCCAACCTATCAGATTGGAGACCATTGGTGTGGAGCACATGTTGGGGGAGGCGGGGGTCACTAAGCCCCTTTCAGCTTTATATTCTGAGTTTATATTCTGAGTTTGCTAAACTGGACACTTCAGCAATTGCTAAGCTGTTTACGAGGTGGCAGGCAGATATACCCACACTCGCTGGTGATGATTGGCAGGAGGGCTTTCAGCAATACCTTCCCCTTGTAATTTCTGCGAGGGATAGGTTTATGCAACTGAAGTTTATACACCGAGCTTACTACTCGCCTGACCGGTTGGCTAGTATCTACCCAGATAGGAGCGCAGTCTGCCCTAAATGCCAGTCAGAGACGGGTTCCTTCTTTCATGTTGTCTGGTCCTGTCCTTCTGGGGAGGGGTGGTTGCCGATATCAATTCCGTTGGCAAGCTGCGGGTTCCCTGCGATCCTCTACCGCTGCTACTGGGCATGGTCTATACGCTGGAAACCTCGCAGGCTAAGAAACTGTTTGTATTCTTTGCGGCCTTTTATGCCAGGAAAGCGATCCTCTTGAATTGGAAGACCTCCTCTCCCCCGACGGTGCAGCAGTGGAGGGCATTGGTGGACGCGGCCCTTCCCCTCTATAAACTGACTTATATGGGACGTAACTGCCCCAACAAATTCGATAAGGTCTGGGCGGCGTGGGTTCGCAAGAGACAGTTGACTCTGGAGTAGGGCTCGGACCCGGGTCTATTGCCGAGGGGTGTGCTGGGGCTGCCCTTTTGGGTGGACCTCCCCTGTCCCTCCTTATCCTTGCCTGCTCCTGCCATAAGGTGTCCCTTTCTGTCTCCTGGGCTTCGAAACACTGTTTCCAGGGTGGCCTGCCCTGGTCCCTGACAGGTGCTGACCTGTATCTACCCTCCTGTCCCCTACTGGGATACGGTCCATGGCTCTGGGACGCTCCCGAATTGAGATATGCTTCCTGTACTGTGTATTTACTGTTTTGTTTTTGTTTTTTTGCCCTGGCTGTTGCGGCATTGGGGGGCCTTTCCCCCCCTCACTGCTTACATTGCATCTGTGTACTGTTTTCCATTGTATCATTGACTCACTGCCCTAACTTCTAACCCTGTATCATGGTTTACACCTTTTGCTCGTAAGAGCTGACTGTCGAGACTGTACCACAGTGTTTTTCCTGTTTTTTTTTTCTGTATGTTGTTTTTTCTAAAAAATGAATAAACTTAATGTTAAAAAACAAACAAACAAGGAGAGGCAGACAGTCGGGAGCCAATAAAAGAGGGCAAGCAGGCTCTGTGTCTAGAGACAACAGTGCTGGTCGTGGACGCGGTGCATCGCCATCAGCACGTGGCCATGGGACACGCTTGTCCTTCTTTTCGGCAACTGAACGTGTTGAGCCGCATCATGCTGAAGACTTGGTAGAGTGGATGACCAAGCCCTCCTCATCCTCCTCATCCTCTCTCACCCAGGCTCAGGGTACTGGCAAAGCAGCTGCCAAAGCGTCCTCTTCCCTGGTATCAATGTCATCATCAGTCACTCCTTCCCTAGACCAACCATGTCCTCCCGAGGAGTCCCCCGAACTGTTTGAGCACAGTGTTGGGTACATGCTCCAGGAGGATGCCCAGCGTTTCGAAGGGTCTGATGATGATACCCAGCTAGAGGAAGGCAGTAGCGTGAGAGCAGAGAGAGGGGATGCTCAAGAAGGACACCAATCTGGCAGTCATGCTCCAGCAGCTGCAGCATACTGCCAGATTGGCTCCAGTGATGAGGAGGGAGGGGATGATGAGGTCACTGACTCCACGTGGGTGCCTAATAGGAGAGAGGAGGAGGAGGAGGAGGAGGATGAGGAGGAGGCACATCTCCAATGAGGCAGGATGCCCTCGGGGGGCCAGCGTAAGGGCAGCACACCGACGGAATCACACCGCAGAGCTCCACCTGTGCAGGGCGCTGCCTCTGCCCGTTATTCAAAAAGTTCTTTGGTGTGGGCCTTTTTTGAGTCGAGTGCATCAGATCGCACAGCTGCTGTTTGCAACATATGTCTCAAGCGTATATCGCGTGGGCAAAACATCACCCGCTTGGGCACCACATGCTTGACCAGACATATGTTGACCTGCCATGCAGCTCGTTGGCAAGCCTACCTTAAAGACCCACACCAAAGAACAAAGCGGACCTCTTCTTGCACCGCATCAGCTGGGATCTCCAACCCCACTATACCTTCAGTCATCTCTGAAACCTGCACTGAGAGGAATGAAGGTGTAGGATTAGGTGTGTCACAGCCAAGTACTTGCGGGCACTCTGCTAGCAGTACACCGACGTCCAATTCTAGCAGGCAAATTTCCCTGCCCCAGCTGCTGGACCGTCGAAAGAAGTTCACTCCCAGCCATCCACATGCCCAGCGGTTGAATGCTAGCTTGGCTAAATTGCTAGCGCTTCAACTGCTGCCTTTTCAGTTGGTAGACTCGGCCCCCTTCCGTGAGTTTGTGCAATGTGCGGTTCCTCAGTGGCAGGTTCCCAAACACCACTTTTTCTCACGGAAGGCGATTCCGGCTCTCTACCGGCATGTGGAAGGCAATGTCTTGGCCTCGCTGGACAGGGCGGTCAGCGGTAGGGTGCATATTACCGCTGACTCATGGTCCAGCAGGCATGGACAGGGACGTTACCTTTCTTTCACGGCCCATTGGGTCACTCTTTTGGCAGCTGGGAAGGATGCAGGACAAGGTGCAGTAGTGTTGGAGGTTGTTCCACCGCCACGCCTCCAAAATGCTACTACTGGTTGTGACACACCTCTGTCCTCCACCCCCTCCTCTTCTTCTTCCTCCATGGCCTCTTCCTGCGCTTTGTCCTCTGAACCAGCGGTGCTCCGTAGGCGTTCAAGGGGCTACGCAATTACGCAGGCAAAAAGATGCCATGCCATGCTTGCGCTGGTGTGTTTGGGGGACAGGAGCCACACTGGGGCAGAGGTTCTGTCTGCTCTGCAGGGGCAGGCCAAGAGGTGGTTGACGCCACACCAGCTTAAGCCAGGAATGGTAGTTTGCGACAATGGCACCAACCTCCTCTCCGCTCTCCGACAGGGACAACTGACTCATGTGCCCTGTGTGGCTCACGTCCTTAACCTGGTGGTGCAGCGGTTCTTGGGCAGGTACCCGGGCTTACAGGATGTCCTGAGGCAGGCCAGGAAAGTCTGTGTGCATTTCCGCAGATCTTATAATGCCAGTGCTCGCCTGGCTGAGCTGCAAAAGGAGTTGAACCTGCCCAAGAACCGCCTTATATGTGACATGCCCACCAGGTGGAACTCAACGTTGGCCATGCTGCAGCGGCTGCACACGCAGCAGAGGGCCATCAATGAGTACCTGTGTGACTACGGCACCAGGACAGGGTCAGGGGAGCTCGGGGTTTTTTCACCACGCCAGTGGGGCATGATCAGGGATGCATGCACTGTCCTGGCACCATTTGAGGAGGCCACGAGGATGGGGAGCAGTGACAGTGCATGCATCAGTGACACTGTACCTCTTGTCCACCTGTTGGAACATACGCTGCGTGGAATAATTGACAGGGCACTTGAGGCAGAACAGAGGCAGGAAGAGGAGGACTTCCTTGCCTCTCAAGGCCCCCTTTACCCAGACAGTGTTCCTTCTGTCCCACCCATCGCACAGGAAGAAGAGGAGGAGGAGGAGGAGGATTGTGTCAGCATGGAGGTGGAGCCTGGCACTCAGCATCATCAGCAGCAGTCTTTTAGGGATGATTTACAGTCCCAAGAAACCAGTGGACTTGTACGTGGCTGGGAGGAGGTGGCTGCAGATCATGTCGTCCTTAGTGACCCAGAGGACTCCGGACCGAATGCCTCAGCTAACCTACGCTGCATGGCCTCCCTGATCCTGCAAAGTCTGCGGAAGGATCCTTGTATTCTTCGGATCAAGGAGAGGGACCATTACTGGCTGGCCACTCTCCTTGATCCACGGTACAAGGGTAAGGTTGCGGACCTTATCTTACCGTCGCAGAGGGAGCAGAGGATGAGACAACTCCGGAAGGCCTTGCAGAAAGGTCTGTGCAACGCATTCCCAGAGACTGGGAGGTTACAAACTCCTGGTCCTGGACAATGAGTTGCTGAGGCTTCGGTCAGTCAAAGAAGGAGCGGTGGGGAAGGTGGCCGTCTGACCGATGCGTTCAGACAATTCTTTAGTCCGCAGCCCCAAGGTATGATCGGTTCCAGCAACCATCGCCAGCGTCTGATATACATGGTGCAGGAATACCTAGGGGCAAGGTCAGACTTGGACACCTTCCCCACCGAAAATCCTATGGCTTACTGGGTCTTGAGGATGGATCACTGGCCAGAGCTTGCACAGTATGCAATTGAGCTACTGGCCTGTCCTGCATCCAGCGTTCTTTCAGAACGCACATTCAGTGCTGCTGGAGGATTTGTCACGGATCACAGGGTGCGCCTGTCCACCGACTCTGTTGATCGACTAACTTTCATAAAGATGAACCAGTCTTGGATCACCACCAGCTACCAAACACCTGAAGCTGATATAACAGACTAATTTATTTTCAAATGTCACATCCCTTCAAGACTGATGCTGATGCTGAGAGACTGTCCTGTTATGTTGACTGACTATCCTCCTCCTCCTCAATGATCCGATTGATGATGATAGTTTGGAAGAACATTTTTGTTTCTGGGTGCCGCCACCAGTGGCTAAGGCCCAATTTTTCAGCCCCTGTTTAACAGGGGCATGTAATTACAATTTTTGATGCAATACTTTGCAACAGGGCTCATTGCTGTGCTCCAAGTACAGTATCTGTGAGGGGTTGCAGTGTTGTGGCACCAGTGCCTAAGGCCCAATTTTTCTGCCCCTGTTTAACAGGGGCATGTAATTACAATTCTTGATCTAATAATTCACAGCAGGGCCCATTCCTGCGCCCACCAAGAGTAACTGTGAGACCTTACAGTGTTGTGTCAACACCACCACCACCACCACCAAAGGCCCAATTTTTCAACCCCTGTTCAACAGGGGCATGCAATTACAATTCTTGATCTAATAATTCACAGCAGGGCCCATTCCTGTGCCCACCAAGAGTAACTGTGAGGCCTTACAGTGTTGTGTCAACACCACCACCACCACCACCAAAGGCCTAATTTTTCAGCCCCTGTTCAACAGGGGCATGCAATTACAATTCTTGATCTAATAATTCACAGCAGGGCCCATTCATGCGCCCACCAAGAGTAACTGTGAGGGCTCACAGTGTTGTGGCAACACCAACATGTAAGGGGCAAATTTCAGCTGAGTATATACGGCAGGCCCCTACTTTCAAACATCCAACTTACAAACGACTCCTCCTTGCAAACGGAAGGATACAACAGGAAGTGAGAGGAAATCTACCCCTAGGAAGGCAAATTCTCTCCTGTAAGTGTTAATATGGGGAAAAAAGTGTCTCCTCTCCACTGATGCTTTATCACCAATTCTTGTTTCAATAAAAACCCCAAATTTTCAAAAAACATTTGTCATTAGGACGGAAAGTGAGGTGAACTGTTCTGAACAGGTCCACACTGCACAGACAGCAAAACTAATGTTACAGGGGTGATAACCCTTCCCTATGTTTTCCAAAAAGCTTAAAAATAGATTTCTTGGCTGGAGCTACACTTAAACAATGTACCTGTTCAAAATTACAAACAGATTCTACATAAGAACAAACCTACAGTCCCTGTCTTGTATGCACCGCCTGTATACGGCTGTTCAGAGTATATAGGGCCTTTTTTATTTTGTGTTCGGGGTTCCCCTTAATATCCATACAAGACCCAAAGGGGCTGGTAATGGGCTGGGGTGGGGGGGGGGGGGTGATGGGGTAGCTATGCCATTTTTCTTAAAGATTTTCATCCATATTACCGGGACCAGACATTACATTAAAGCCGCAAGCAGTTTTAAATGGCTTTTTTTCCTTCAGAAATGTCATTTTGTGCAGGGACAGTTCTAAACACGGGAAACACGTGGCACTTCACAGGCATACTTTAGACACCCCCCAGGTACGATATTTAAAGGAATATTTGACTTTTTTTTTTCACTTTATGCATCATTAAAATGACTGCTCCCGAAAAACGGCAGTCTTTAAAACTTTTTTTTGGATTGATACATGTCCCCTGGTGCAGAACCCGGGTTCCCAAACCCTTTTTGGGACAATAACATGCATAATAGTCGTTATAATTAGCACTTTAGATTTCGAACGTTCGCATCCATTGTATTTAATAGGGTTCTAAAGTTTGTGCGAACTTTCGGTCCGTTCGCGGGTTCTGGTGCGAACCGAACCCGGGGGTGTTCGGCTCATCACTAGTTGTGAGCATTGACCAAAAGCATTAGATTTAAACAGGTCACAAAAACAGGGGCAGCACCAGGGGGTGCTTGGGTATGCTATAGCACCCCCAAAAATATTACTAGCACCTCCATCTCTGCAATCAAGGCCACAGATAGGGCTGCACAGGCTGCCCCTCCCCCTCTGTACTTAGGCTCCATCATATCACTAGGGTAGCCTATCAAGGGCTACCTTTGGCTGGATAGGGATACCTCCACTACAGAGCGTCTTCTCCCTGGGCTGACAGGGGTCTGGCCAAACTCTCCTGCATGTACAGTTGGCTGGTTAGAGGTTTTCATCTGCAGGAATTTCCTCCATCAATGCTGCTTCAGGTCCCTACCCTGGCTGCTACACTGCACACAAACGACAGAGGATCTGCTCCCAACCCTAGCACTATAGACCGCTCACTGACTGCCCTGCCACTATATACTGCTTACTAACTGCTCCACCACTACATACAATTCACTGAGTGCTCCGCCAATACATACTGCTCACTGGATATCCTGCCCTTTTATACTTCTCACTGACTACTCCACCATTACACACTGCTCACTTACTGCTCAGCCACCACATACTGCTCACTGGCTGTCCTGCCCTTATATACTTCTCACTGACTGCTCCACCACTACATACTGCTCACTGGATGTCCTGCCCTTTTAAACTTCTCACTGACTGCTCCACCACTACATACTGCTCACTTACTGCTCCACCACTACATACTGCTCACTTACTGCTCACTGACTGCTCCACTACTACATACTGCTCACTTACTTAAGATGAACAGCAAGGTCTTTTATTGATCTGCAATGCTGTCCTGTTGCTTTCAGTTTATATAGCTTCAAAACTATTCTTTATTTGTCTTTTCCTTTAAACACTACTGATTTCTTGCATTTTGCTGTTGACTATGCTGAGTAAATACATGCATAGCTCACCCTTCTGCCCTTCTTTCCATGAAGTAGTATACTTAAAACCCTACTGATGGTCCCCAAGTCCCTGTGCAATATTAAAGGGAACTTCTACTGAGAGAAATACAGGGCATACAGTACATGAAGAAAAATAAAATAAAAATAAAAAAAACTGTTAGGAGCGTTTTAAAATTGTTTAGGAGTGTTTAGGAGAATTCAGTGGGTTTTTTTCTGCTGGAAAAAACGCTTGAAAAAACGCTACAAAAATATATATTTTTTTTGTTTCTAGATGCTAAAACTCAAAAAAACGCTAATAGCCTAAAGTAGTGTGCATGGACAAATAGGATAACACTATTTAGCTTCTAGGAGCAGAAAAAATTCTAACAACAGCTTCTAGGAGCTTAAAAAAAATGCTAGTGTGCATGGAGCCTTATGCCACGTACACACATCGTTTTTTCTGATTAAAAAAGACCGATGGACTTTTTTCATTTGACAAACCGATCGTGTGTGGGCCCCATCTGTCTTTTTTTCATCGGTATAAAAAAATAGAACATGTTTTAAATTTTACCGATGGAAAAAAAAACGTTAGCAAATCCTGATCGTCTGTGGATTTTTGACTGATAGTGTGTAGGCAAGACTGATGGAAGTCAGCTTCATCAGATTTCCGATGGAAAAATCCATCGGATTTTATTCCATCGGAAATCCGATCGTGTGTACAGGGCATTACACTCAAAACTCTGCTCTCAAACTCCCGCATTGAAATTGTACTTTGAAGCAAGCCATTTCAGCTAAAAAGGTGTGTACCCTGATGAAGTCCTACATATATACTGTACCAAATACCCTATTTATAGGTAGTTTTTCCTATCCATAAATTCTATGGTAATGACAGGTGTGGCAGAAAGCTATAGGTTAAGTTCAACAGCAAGCATTCTCCTAATTGTCTGCTGACAGTACTGTAAAATTCTAAGTGAATATAAAGACAGATAACAGATATTTATTCTACCAACATTTAAAAAAAACATTTTTGTGAACACATAGACATCTATTTATTATCGTTTTCACACAAGACTTCCACAGTTTTAGCAAATTTTTCTAACTGTATTTAACTGGGAAACATTTGAGAATCATTGGAGGATGTTGTTAAGTGATAGCTGTTTGGAGTCCTACTAGAATTTCAAATACTGCTCAGCTTAGTTTTTCCCCTTAAAAATATATAAATTGCATTAAAAGGTTAAGAATTTACTTCATCAAGTTTAATTATCATGCATTTATAGCAATATTGTCACATGAATCTAGATAGTAGGAAATTAAAACACTATGAAGAAATGCAGGGATTACTTTTATGTAGGGCTGAGCCGAACACCCCCCTGTTCGGTTCGCACCAGAACCTGCGAACAGACAGAATGTTCGCGTGAACTTTAGAACCCTATTAAATACAATGGACTCGAACGTTCAAAATCTAAAAATCCAGCCGCGAGTGAGTTTTAAATTACTTTTTTCCTTCAGAAATTACATTTTGTGCAGGGACAGTTCTAAGCACGGGAAACAAGCGCGACTTTACATGCATATTATACACACCCCCCAGGTACGAAATTTAAAGGAATATTTCACTTTTATTGTTTCACTTTAAGCATTATTAAAATCACTGCTCCCAAAAAAACGTCAGTTTTTAAAACTTTTTTTTTGCATTGATACATGTCCCCTGGGGCAGGACCCGGGTCCCGAAACACTTTTTATGACAATAACTTGCATATAAGCCTTTATAATTAGCACTTTAGATTTCTCCCATAGACTTTTCGAATTTGCCGCGAACACCCCAAATTGTTCGCTGTTCGGCGAACGGGCGAACAGGCAATGTTCGAGTCGAACATGAGTTCGACTCCAACTCGAAGCTCATCCCTACTTTTATGTCCAGCTGCTGTTGCATCTAATGAGCAATTTTGGTACTTTCTATTGAAAGAAGAACTCCAAGGAAAAAAAATAATTCTCCTATGCAGTGGAGCTGTGCCCGCACTGTATGGGTTAACTGCTCATTTTGTCTAGGGGCGCACTTAAAGTGGTTGTAAAGCCACTAAAGTAAATTCGTGCCATTCCCTCTGTTAAATAACGATATGTGTCCGAGTGTCTGGGCTATATAAAAAAAGATGCCAATTTCTACCTTATCAGAGCATCTCCCGATGCTCACGTGACTCCTCGCTTCTCTCTCCTCTCTCAGGCTGACTGATACAGCGGGAGGGTCCGAGAACTCCTGCTGATGTCAGCCGGGAGGAGAGAGGCAAGCAGTAACGTGAGCGGTGGGAGACGCTCTGATATAAGGTAGAATTCTGCATCTTTTTTATATAGCACAGATACTGGGACACATCATTATTTAACAGAGGGGATGGCATGAATATACTATAGTTATTATTGCAGCTGGAGGGGAGTGATCGGCACTGTCACAAACTGACAGGCAGGGGGAGACAGAGGAGAGCTGCGGATGACGAAGGCATGTAAACTGACCACAGTGTCAGGGCTCAGCAGCCATAATAAACCGTGGTCAGTTTACAGGGGGGGGGCAGAACCAGGCAGGACCAGACAGGTATTTTAGGTTATACAGGGGGCCAAATTACACAGCAAAGGGACTGTGTTGTATAACATGCTTTAAGGGAACGTGTTATACAACTTCACCTGACACACACCCCCTGCACAACCTTTCAATGGGAAGCTCAGTGTGCTGCAAGTAAGGATACCCCCCTTGCCAGGCAAGTTACCCTGTTCTATGTGCCTAGCATAGCCCACTCCTACACATGCCTCCCTGATGGTATGACATGATGGATATGTATCTGCCTGTATTTCTCAGTATTTAGCCTGTCCTAATCTCCAACTCGATTGACAGAAATGCACCCCCAAACTTGAAAGGAACCTCCACCATACTTCACTATTTCTTGCAGACACTCATCATTGTACCGCTCTCCAGCCCTTCAGTGAAAAAAAAACTGCCTCCTGCTACAGACAAATATTTCAAATTTTGACTCATCAGTCCATGTGCATAGTTAAGTCACTTAAAATTGTTTCAATGTAAGAGTATTGCTTTTTGGATGCAATTCTTCCATGAAAACCACTTCTGGCCAGACTTCTCTGGGCAGTAGATGGATGTACCTGGGTCCTACTGGTTTCCACCAGTTCTGTGCTGATGGCACTGCTGAACATCTTGCTATGTTGAAGGGAAGTAAGCATGATGTATCTTTCATCTGCTGCATCATGTTTCCTTAGCTGACCGTTGCATTTACGGTCCTCAATGTTGCCCGCTTCTTTGTGCTTCTTCAAAAGAGCTTCCACAGTGAATCTTGAAACCCCTGTCTGCTTTGAAATCTTTGCCTGGGAGAGATCTTGCTGATGCTGTAAAACTACCTTGTGTCTTGTTGCTGTGCTCAGTCTTGCCATGGTGTATTACCTGTGACATGAAACTGTCTTCCACAACCTAACCTTAGAAGCAGAGTTTGGCTGTTCCCCACCTAATGTTAAGCCCCCACACAACTGATTCTGTTTCACTTAAGGGCTGTGTTTCAATCCACATATGAAATTGATGATCATTAGCACCTACTTGGTATAATTGGTTAATCAGACACCGGATTCTAATCCTACAAAGTCCCTGACTGTGCAAGTGTACAGAGTGTGCAAGTTTAAGAATTGATGCTGGTTTGAAGCCAAATGGTAGGCACACCAAATATTGATTTGATTTAGATTTTTCTTTTGTTCGCTCACTTTGCATCTTGCAAATTGAAAAATAAACTATTAAAATATAAATTTTTCTTCAAACCTACCTAAAACTTTTGCACAGTACTGCAGTTTAAAATTAAGTAAATTACACTTACCTCTGTACTTTTAATCAAGACATTTACATCTTCAAGCTGCCATCTTCTGGTACTTTGTGTGCCTTTTAAATTCCACCAGTCTGCTTACTTGCTACATCCCTACATATCCAAAGGGTTGTAAAGTAATTCTAGTCCTATGAATGACACAGCTGTGGACGAAAAGCAAAAAAATAGTTAAAGTACATTTAAGCCTACTCTTTAGCCCACTAATATTTTTCCTAACACTCTACTAAATACTCTATGCACACTTCTTAAAATTTCACATGATTGTTAACCAAAACTTAGCAAAAAATAAACATAATTGATAGAGCCAGACTCAAACTGAAATGGCTAACAGTCTCTGGTTCTTCCCCTCACAACCAGTAGGAGAAACCATCTTACAGAATTAATCAATTTCACTGTGCCGCCTTCCATTCCTTGAAAGGCTTGCACCGCATTTAACTTTACAAGACTATTGCCAGTCACATTTCTGCAAATTTCACACAATTGGTAACCTAAAACTTACTAAAAAGTAAATGTGATGGGGCATGGCTTGAATAAGGTGGAGTAAAGACACTTGCTACAGAAGACCTTTCCCCTTTAAAGCACACAGTAGACTGAACAACCCACAACCAATATGGTGCCAACAAGCATGACCACTCAGGGACCTACGCCCGCTAAAAAGCAAGGCAAGTTGAACTCCTCACATGAACAGACAGCTCAAAATTCAAGCCTGCTGACTTCACTGATCCCAACTCCTTTCCTCCGAGAAATCCTTTCCCTTCTTACCACCAAACAGGACCTAGAGGCCCTGGCCATGAGGATAGGAGAACCCCCAAAAAGGAATTGCAAGACTTGAAGCAACAGGTGACCCAAGTAGAAAATTAAATCTCCACCACTGAAACAAATACAGCTGACTTACAAGAACAGGTAACCACTTTGGAAAACTCACATGTCCTCAACCAACAATGTCTCATTTCCATGCAGCTATGCATAGACAATAGCGAGAACCACAACTGCCAAAATATGACATGAAACTGTCTTCCACAACCTAACCTAAGCCTACGTTTCCACTAGTGCGACTTCAAACTTGTGTGATTTAGAGTGTGACTTTGAAGGCAGCTTTGATCCAACTTTACACTCACATAGATGGGAATGGGTCATATTGAAATCAATGGGCTGTGACTTGTCATGCGACTTTGTGTCCAAAGTCCCATGACAAGTCGCACTAGTGGAAACGGAGCCTTACATTCATTACTCACATGTAATGAGCAATAGAAATCGATCTGTACCCTTCCAAAGTTTTAAAAATGTTCCTTTGTACCTTATCTTATATATTGCACCGGCCACGTTACATTTCTTCCCCAGCTCCCCCCGCTGTTCAGCTGGGCTTGTGCCACACCATACACACAGTGCCCAGCACAGTGCCATGCAGAAACAACCATGTGGTTGTACACTGTAGAAAATCTGCAGCATGTTGCATTGTAATCTATCTAACCAACACAGTGTGTGTATGATGTGCTGCTGGAACCATGAAGAGTGAGCAGAACATACTTCCAAAGCCTGCCCTCGCCCTCTCTCAGGAGCAGCTGCTAGCCAAAATGAGGCAATGAAAACAGGAGGAGATCATGTTCTGTGAAGGATTAAGAGGGGTGGGGTGGTGCTGGGTGGGGCTGGGCAGGTCTAGACATGCCTGTCTAAAGCCTCGTACACACTGTTGGACTTCCATCTGACTTTTCCGTGGATTTTTGTCCGAACGGAGTTGGTTGGGAACACCCATAGCATACACACGCTCGGACTTTGTAGCCAACAAACATGAACGTAGTGATGTTTCAACGTTCTGACGAGCCTTCAAAAGAGGATCATTCAATGTACGGCCGTCACGCTCTGGACTCGTTGTGCTAAGCGAGAGGTAGTGACGGTTTGGCGTCAGCAGATTCGTTCTGTTCCTTTTAACGTTCGTGTCTTTAATCCTCCGTTCTTTCTTGCAGATGTTGAGGAACGCTGAGGGAGAGCGTGCGGTGTTTAGCCTGGCAGTTGTGGCCATTTCACACGCGCAGGCAAGGTCAAGGGGTAGGAGGAGAACTACCTGGGTAAAAAATTGGTTGCAGCAACGTGACCAATTGTCACATATGACGTTGCTGAGAGAGCTGAGGGAGAATAATCCCAATGATTTTAGAAACTATCTCAGGATGTCCGACTCATGTTTCCAACACCTATTGTCCTTGCTCCCCCCCCACATTAGGAAGCAGGACACATGCATGAGGAGTGCTATTCCTGAAGAGCAAAGGCTCATAGCAACGCTGCGCTACTTGGCCACAGGGAGAAGCCTGCAAGACCTAAAATTTACTACAGGTATCTCTCCCCAGGCTCTTGGCCATATTATCCCTGAGACCTGCTGTGCGATAATACAAGTTTTGCAGAAGGATTATATTCGGGTATGTAAAATGTGATATTATCTACAATTGTATATACTTCTTGCAATAAATCTTATTTTTTATTTTTATTTTTTTAACATGTTTTCCAGCAATAATTTTTACCCCAATGTTCTTTTATGTTTCCAAATTTATTTTTCCATGTCCTTCATGCATATATGTCAGTACTTACCTCCCCAGCATGCTTGCCTCGGCACATTCCCAGTTTCTTCACATTGAAATTAGGAACATTTTGTTAGTGGATTACTCAAAACACCCCCTAAACGGTGTCACATTATTGTTCTCATTTATTTATCTCTTTAATATATTTTAGCACACATAAACTAGTTTAGAACCCTCCCTCCCCTTCCCCAAATGCTTAATCAACTCAACCAACTACTATTTTTATGCTATTGTACAAATCAATTTTTAATTATTATTTTTTTGGATAATTTTTGGAAGCATGTACTCACTAGCATGTAGTATAATATTAATAGTTACTCATCATCATTTTTTTATTTTGTGTTTTTTTGTTTTCTTCTATTATATTTACTGACTTCATTTTGTGCCACATTGTGCTGTCAATATTTCCCAAACAGAGTGGATTGTATAAAGTACCTTAATTTGTTACTCCTTTTTTTATAATGTAAGTGGAGAGGGTTATTACCTTTCCCCCAACCCCCCCCCCCCAAATTCCATAAATGTCCCACCAGAGGGAGTGAGGAAGCAATTTTTTTTTATTTATTTTTTTTATTTTATCATTTTAGGATGTTTTACTATTTTTTTGTATGGGCACACGAATGTAGGTGTGATCTGTAATGTTTGCTTTCAGGGCTCTATTTGTTTTATTCATTTAATTTTTTTTGTTTCTCAGTTTCCTTCGACTCCCCGGCAGTGGCAGGATGTGGCGGCCCAATTCCAGAACTTCTGGAACTTTCCCAACTGTGGGGGTGCCATTGATGGGAAACATGTCCGCATCACCCCCCCACCCAACTCTGGCTCTTTTTTTTTAATTATAAGGGCTTTTTCAGTATAGTTTTGTTAGCCCTGGTTTCGGCCAATTATGAATTCCTTTATTTAGATGTGGGCATCAATGGGAGGCATTCTGATGGTGGTGTGATGGTCCACACCGAATTCAATACCCGGCTTCAGAATGGAACGTTGAATTTGCCCCCTCCCCAAGATAATATTGAGGGGCTCAATTTTGTGTTCCTAGCAGATGATGCATTTGCTCTCGGCCCACATTTATTGAAGCCCTTTCCGATGAGGAACTTGACCCCCGAGCAGCGCATCTACAACTACCGGCTATCCCGTGCCAGGAGGGTTGTAGAGAATGCGTTCGGAATTCTTTCCAACAGATTCCGGCTCTTTTTAACCGCTATCAATATGGCGGAATATAAAATTAACCATGTAGTCTTGTGTTGCTGCATTCTACATAATTATTTGCATAGACATGGCACAAACTATATTGGTACAGTGGCTCAAGATCCCATCTCAGGTGGTCTGGCAGCTGAAGAGCCTGTGATGCCTGCTCTTTAAAGTGGGGGAGTTGGCCATGCCTCCCAAACTGGCCGTATCGTCCGGAAGCAATATAAAGAATATTTTGTGGGTAGTGGGGCAGTGCCCTGGCAAGAAAATATTGCACCTACTGTTTAATTTTCCCCTTATTTTTCTGTAATAATCAACAATATACCCTAAAAACTTGTTTTTCTCGATATTTTGAAAATACATTCTTCTCATGTAATTGTTACGTTATCCCGTATAGTATACAAACAAGATTTGTAAGGTATTACCTGAAAAACATGCCTTGACAAATGTAGGGTATTTAATGTTGTGCTGTGTCTCAGCTCCACCCATTTTCAAGTACACTGTCAATGTAACTACACCAACATCAGAAATTTTGTTTTCTTCTTAATCATATAAATAAGAAGCCACACATAGGAAAGTTTTGCAAAATTTACTTTTTCCACCATTAAAATTTGTCTATTATGCGGTAACAACCAAACATGTTATTTTAGTGGTGTTTGGCGCTTATTGCTCAACTTTGAGCTGGGTAAACATGTATTTTACAAAGCAACACAATACACATTCCAAAATCCACACATAACAAATGTTATTATATTCTAGAAAAATGGCATACAAGAAATTTCCCATTGTGTTCTCAACGTGAGAATATATTGCCTTGCTCATGTGTAAAGATCTCCTAGCTTTCTGCAAACAATGAGAAAGATATGAAAAATGTTAAGGGCACTTCTGACCTTAGTAAACAAAGCCCTCTGTGTCCACATGTGCTAGCTGGCATAATGTGATTTGTCTTTTTTGTTGGTAATGCCAGCTTGCACATGTGTGCAAGGTGCTTTTTCGTGAACAAAAACAACCTTTTTTTTTTAAATCAAGTGCACTTGCCACATATCTTAATTTTTGTCAGGCTGAACAAACTTTTTAGACAAAAAACATTTTCAATACTCAGTGTTAAAAACCGTATTTCCGTAATTACCTTTGAAACTTTCCTAGTATGCTGAACCTTTATATCAATTCTACTTTGTGAACAGTGTTTGCCACCTCTCCTTCTCCAGGTTCATCTTCTCACATTTGTTTTTCCTTTTGGAACTAAAGACTAATTATATTTTTAAGGGTTTTAGTACAATACCCCAAGATGTTGGGTATAGTGACTACACTTAAATCTTCAAGGAGGTGGTCAAGCACCTAGAGAAGGCGGGTGGACAAACACTGACCTACAAACCTGAACTCAATTTTTGTGTGGGTGTTGTTTGTATTTAAAACATTACATTTCTGAAGACTGTAATTTTTTAGAAGATAGAAGTGCAGTCCTCCTTCACTTACCTCATCCTTTGGCTAATTTTGAAATATGTCCTTATTGATTCATAGTAATGTTCATTTGGTGTTCCTCTGTGTGGAAATCCACACAGTATTGCCACTCATTCTCCCAGGTGTTTAGTCTTGGCCCTGCCCCCTCCCTTGGACTACAGGAGATTCAGTTTGACCACTAAAACACAGGTCCTTTTTAAATATGCTACGTAATGAGCGTCCTGACTCTCCTGTAGTCCAAGGGAGGGGGCAAGCACGACACTCCACACCAGAGAGCAAGGCACACATTCCAGTTTTGATTCCAGTCAGAAGAGCATTAACTAATGATTATCATCCGCAAACATATTGAAATTTAGTGCAAAAAAATGTGTAGGATGAGGTCATTGAAGGAGGGCTGGAGTAAGGTGCTTTTTTTGTGTACAAAAAAATGAAGTTTGAAATTTACTAACCCTTGAAGGGGTTGGATCTGTAATTGAGGGGTGCCTGTAAATGATGTGGTGTCTATACTGCTGGGGCTCTGCACTGAGGTGAGTAATTTTTTTCTGAGGGAGGTGGATCTATACTGCGTGAGGGGGGTCTGTATTTAGTTGAGGGGGGTCTGTACTGAGGGTGACCTCATTTGTTGTGGGATGACACCATTTTGTTAGGCAACGTGTGACAACAACCCTAGTGACGCCACTGACCAGTAACATAATTGTCTCAAGCAACATTGCGTGCAAGAGAAGACATCTATTACTGAGTAAGGACATTGATGAGGCAAGGCTGGTAAATGCATGGCTGGGTGGAATAAATTTATTACGTTTTGGTTAAAGGTTGAATTTTAGATGTGACAAACTGTTGCCCTTTGGCCACAGTGGCTGCGTTTAATGGACACAGTGGCCTAAATATTTAAATTTTGGTTCCACTTGGTTAGCAGCCCACAAAAGACATCTAATAAAATTTTTACAAAAACACTGTCTCAAATTTTCGGCACAATGTTGTTTATTACCTAAAGGAAAAGCCACTCTGCTCTCCAAGTGATTGTGAAAATGCACTTGGAAGTCCAGTCACTGTAGATCGGTGAAGTTATGATGGTAAGCTATGAAATCAGAGGGAGATCTGCTTATTTTACTTAAAAATGATGTGCTAAAAATATTTATGAGTTTTGGGGGTCCTTGCATGTGCCCCTCCAATCTACTGTGACTGCACTTGAAAGTGCACTTTCTGTGCAATTGTATGGCAAAGTATATCATTGTCTATTTGAAGAAAATAAAAGAACCCCAAAATACTTACTGGGCAAACAACTGGCTCAATTAAATCCTCTTCAAGTGGATGCACTACTCCACCCTCTGCATGACTTGTGTCTGGGGATGTGATATCCACTGGAGGCTCTTTGCTGGGTCCAGCTCCATGATCCCACTCCTCCAAATTTATGGCCTCAACACACTGAAGTTCCACTAAAATAATTTAAAAGAAATGTAAAACACAAAAATCACACCAAATGCAAGAAATAGGAGTAGTATCCCTGGAGGAGAATAATGAGATCAACCTTGCACTAGTGACAATGTATTCTACAGACGAGTGGACGATCATGCGCAATCTACAAATATTTACCCTAAAAAAGGGATTTTTATAACAGCTTACCTGTAAAATCCTTTTCTTGGAGTACATCATGGGACACAGAGCGACTTAGTCATTACTAATGGGTTATATAGATTACCTTCAGGTGCTGGCACTGGCCACTTCCAAACCGGAAGTACCCTCCCCTATATAAGCCCCTCCCATCCGGGAGCACCTCAGTTTTGTAGCAAAGCAATAAGTGTCCCAAAAAGAGGGGTGGGAGCTCTGTGTCCCGTGATGTACTCCAAGAAAAGGATTTTACAGGTAAGCTGTTATAAAAATCCCTTTTTCTTTTTCGTACATCACGGGACACAGAGCGACTTAGTCATTACTAATGGGACGTCCCAAAGCAATGCCAAATGAGGGGAGGGATACATAAGCTGGGCGCCATCAGGCATGAGGATCTTTTGCGGCCTGCAACACACTGCGCCCAAAGGCGACATCCTCCTGACTTCTAACGTCTACCTGGTAGAATCTAGTAAACGTGTGTACCGAAGACCATGTTGCGGCCTTACATACTTGAGCCAGGGAGGCCTGGTGATGCACTGCCCATGAAGTTCCAACTGCTCTTGTGGAGTGCGCCCTAACTTTGAACGGAGGCGGTCTCTTTCTCAAGCCATAGGCTTGTATTATGACCTGTCGAATCCACTTGGCTAAAGTAGATTTTGATGCTGCCTGACCCTTTCTAGGGCCTTCCGGCAGAATAAACAAAGTATCCGTTCTGCGAATCTGAGCAGTGGCTTTTAGATAAGCTTTAACTGCTCTTACTACATCCAAAGAATGTAATAAATTTTCCTCTACCGAGCTAGGTTTGGGGAAAAAAGAAGGAAGAACCACATCTTGGTTCAAATGAAACCTCGATACCACCTTGGGAAGAAAGGCTGTATGAGGACGTAATACTACTCTGTCCTTATGGACAACCAGATATGGCTCCTTACAGGACAAGGCGGCTAATTCCGATACTCTTTTAGCCGAACAAATGGCTACTAAGAAAATCAATTTCCTGGTGAGAAGAACCAAGGAAATGTGTTGCAATGGTTCAAACGGTTGTTTCTGTTGAACCGACAGAACCAGGTTTAAGTCCCAAGGACATATGGGAATACTAACCGGAGGGCTAATACGCATCACTCCTTGTATGAAAGCTTTGACTAGTGAATGCGAAGCCAAGGGCCTTTGAAAAAATATTGACAAGGCCGAAATCTGACCCTTGATAGTACTCAAGGCCAGCTTCCTATCTACAGCCCACTGTAGGAAGTCCAAAATCCTCCCTATCACGTACTTACGTGGATGCCATTTCTTGGCCTCACACCACGTAATGTACGCTTTCCAGATCCTATAATAGATCTGCCTGGATACCGGCTTCCTGGCATTGATCATGGTAGATACCACAGAATTAGAGAGCCCTCTCTTTTTCAGAATGTGGGCTTCAATAGCCAGGCCGTCAAACCTAGGGCTGGTAAGGAAGGGTGGTATATCGGTCCCTGCGACAGCAGGTCCGGACGATGTGGGAGGGTCCAAGGACTCCTCACTGACATTTTTACAATCTCCGCGTACCATGCCCTTCGGGGCCACGCTGGAGCCACCAGAATCACTGGTTTCTTTTCTACCCTGATTCTGCGGAGTAATCGCGGTAACAATTGTGGCGGTGGGAATGCATATATCAGCTTGAACTGATCCCAAGGGAACACTAGGGCATCCGAGCCGCAAGCTAGGGGATCCCTTGTGCGAGACACAAATCTGTCCACCTTTGCGCTGAATCTGGATGCTAGCAGATCTACATCCGGTGTTCCCCACCGCTGGCATATTGCCTGGAAAACCTCGGGGTGAAGAGACCATTCCCCCGGGCATAATTGTTGGCGACTTAAAAAGTCCGCTCTCCAATTTTCCACTCCTGGGATGAAAACCGCGGATATGGCTGGGACATATTTTTCTGCCCACTCCAGGATGCAATTTGCTTCCCTCTGGGCTGCACGACTCCTGGTGCCACCCTGGTGATTGATATATGCCACTGCTGTGGCATTGTCTGATTGAATTCTGACAGGGGACCCTTGGAGTTTGGATGTCCATGCTACTAGGGCATACCGGGCTGCTCGTATCTCTAAGAGATTGATGGGCAGGGCCTTTTCTGCTTCTGACCACTTGCCCTGGAGAGACCACTGCTCCAGTACTGCCCCCCAGCCTATGAGGCTGGCATCTGTAGTGACCACCTTCCAAGAAACCGGACTGAAGGGTTTCCCTTTTTCCAGATTCTGGGGCACCAACCACCAATGGAGGCTCTTGCGAACGGAAGGGGACAGGGACATTGGTAAGTCTAGAGCCTGAACTTTTTTGTTCCAGGCTGACAGTATGGCCCTTTGCAAATTCCTTGAATGGAATTGACCGTAGGGTACCGCTTCGAATGAAGCCACCATTTTTCCCAGCAGCCTCATGCAGAGGCGTATGGATGGTTTTCTTTTTGTACCCACTAAGTGGGTCAAATCTTTTAAAGACGACACCTTCTCTGGAGGTAAGAAAATCTTTCTCTGATTTGAATTCAGCCTTAGCCCTAAGTATTCCAGACTTTTGACTGGTCTTAGAGCTGACTTGTCCCGGTTGATAATCCAACCGTGATATTCCAGATACTTGATTGTCTTGTGAATAGCTACTTCCAGCTTTTCCACTGAGTGGTCTATTAGTAGCAGGTCGTCTAGATATGCCATTATCGTTACACCTTGTGTTCTTAGATTGGCCAATAATGGGGCCAGAATTTTTGTGAACACTCGTGGTGCTGTGGCCAGACCGAAAGGTATGGCTCTGAACTGAAAATGGCGCCCTTCTACTGCAAAGCGTAGAAATTTCTGGTGGGCCGGAAAGATGGGAATATGCAGATAAGCATCCCTTATGACGATCGAGGCTAACCATTCCTGCCCTTGTAGGGCGGTGGCCACCGATCGGATCGACTCCATCCGAAAAGTCCTGATATTTAGGAACTTGTTTAGCCCTTTTAGATTTAATATGGGCCTCACGTCCCCATTTGGTTTGGGGACTGTGAAAAGGTTCGAGTAAAACCCGAATCCGCTTTCTTCCAGGGGAACCTTCATGATTACACCTTGGAGCAATAGTTGTTCTAGTGTCAGAAGGAGGGATCCTCTCTTCTGGGGATCTCTTGGCACGTTTGACCTCATAAATTGGGCAGGAGGAGTGCCTTTTAACTCCAGCTTGTATCCCAGACTTACTGCGGAGAGCACCCATCTGTCTCTGATGGTGTCCCGCCAGGTCTCTGTGAACAACTGAAGCCTTCCCCCCACCCGATTGAGTGGGGGCAACGCTTCATGACTTGGGGGGAGGTTTTGTACCTCTCTTGATCCAGGGCTTCTTGTTACCCTGTGATTGTCCCTGATTTCTGCCCCCTGAATTTGACCGCGGAGGCCGTCGGAACTGCTTCACAGCCGATGTGCCCGGGACTGGAGAAGTAGGCCTCTTAAAAGAAGGACTTCTACTCTTGTTCTTAACCGGTAAGAGTGAACTTTTACCGGCAGAAATTTTCTGGATATATTTGTCCAGATCTTCTCCAAATAAGCGTTCTCCATGAAATGGGAAGCTAACCAGCAGTTTCTTACAGGGAGCTTCAACAGACCAGTTTTTGAGCCACAGAAGCCTACGCATATGTACTATAGACAGCGTAAAGCAGGAGGCCTGTTGGATTGTATCCTTTATGGCGTCCACCGCAAAACACAAGGCTCTAGGCAGGTCAGCTAAGGCAAGAGCCTGCTGATCTGGTAAGTCCCTTAAGACTTGTTTCAACTGATCTTTCACTGCTTGGCAGACTCCAATCGCTGCTACCGCAGGTTGTGTCACCATGCTTGCTGTAGAGAAAGCAGATTTTAGTAAAGACTCCAATTTTTTATCTATTGGGTCTTTGAACATTGGAACATTATCTACTGGACATGTCAGTGATTTGTTCACAGAAGAGATGGCTGCGTCCACTGTAGGGACCCTCCATTTTTTTATGAACTTATCCTCCATGGGATAGATCACCGGAAATCTCTTGGGGGGAGCAAATATTTTATCAGGATGCTCCCATTCCTGGTAAATAAGCCCTTCTAATAAAGGGTGGATTGGGAAGGAACAGACAGCCTGAGGAGCTTTTAGCGACCCCAGCGAGGAAACCGTAGTGGATGGTGGTTCCGCCAGAGGCATTTTAAATGCTGATCGGACCATGTTAGTCAGAGACTGAACCCATAATCTTTCAGCCTGAGATGCTGAGAAAGGTTCTTCCACTGTTGATTCCTCCATAACTGAATCAACCTCATCCTGATCCCCTTCAGGTAGGTCGATCCCTGTGTGGGGCTGTTCCTCCACTAACAGGCACTCTGAAGGAGGAGACGGAGATCGGACGCGCTTTCCCTGTGACAGGGAAGCAGCGATCAATGCTGTTAATCTCTCTTCCAATCCTCCCAGAGTTGAGGATAAAACCTCCTCTGTTATATATACAGGAGCAGGTGGACTGGGGACAGCCGCAGCACCAGGCACTCCTGCGGGGTTTCTACGGCTACTGACCTCTGAATTCTCAGGGGAGATTGGTGCAGTACAAGCATGCCCAATATCCTCAGAGCCCGATGGAGACCCCTTTGGCTTCCTGGAAGACCTATTTCCGGAGCGTCTGGACGACATATCCTTTAAGCACAAAGCTGAGGTATTCCCGTCGTCATACACCAATTTTGCTGGTAATAGTCTAACACAGTTGCTGCTATATACCAGCTGGTGTCCACTAAAGTGCCTTTCTATGGGGATGCCTGCATCAACCGCCTCTGTGTGCCACTGTTTGTTGCTAGCTCTGTTTGCATCCAGCTGACACTTGTACTGTGTCTTTATACAAGCTGGGACGCCTGCACATGCACAGAAGCGCCGTGGCGCGCATAGAGCGTCATCCACCTGCCCCGCCCCTTTTTTTTCATAGGAGGCGCGTGCACGCGCCCGCGCGCGCGCCCGTGCGCCATTGGCACCCTTTTCAAAACCAAACAGGGACTAGGAGCCAGGGCCCTTTTTGCCGGAGGGCCTGTGCGGTGGATGAGCGCAGCAACAGGGCAGAGGAAGTGGATTCCCACAGAGAAACTTACCAACTGCCTGGATCTTTTGACTTGAGAAAAACCAAAGATCCACATGACAAGAAAAATGGACCACAGCGGCCTCTAGTGGTTTAACACAGGTACCGCGGTCCTCTTTTTTTTTTTTTTTTTTTCTTGACTACTATTAAAATTTTACATTTTCAGTAGTTACAGGCATACACAGATATTAGCGGGAATACCGTTAGGTAACAGACAGAAAGACAAATTAGGCTTGGGGGTCCCCCAATAGAACCAAGTTCCTGGGGGCCCCCACTTACCTGATCCCCGCCGCAGGACTCTGTTTGGTCCACAGAAGCCCAAACTTCACCTATCACGGCAGGCATTGTAATTAAACCTTCAGGGACCGGGTTCCCAAGGATTCCACTCCCCTGGACCTGTATAGCACCCTGCACAGACAACATCTTGGTCGTGGGTATGACCAGAGCTCTGGATCCCAGGGTCCAGCCCTCCTAAGAGAGGCATTACAGGCAAAACCTTGCTCTTCTGCTGCAAGGCCCGGGTACCGACCGTTTAGCTATGAAGCTTTTTTGGTGGGATCCGGAACAGCTTACTAAGGCCCAAAAGAACCTGTACGCAAGCCCAGTGAAAACACATGTTACTCTTTGGCCAACACCTTAGACACTGGCAAAAAACTGAGGTGCTCCCGGATGGGAGGGGCTTATATAGGGGAGGGTACTTCCGGTTTGGAAGTGGCCAGTGCCAGCACCTGAAGGTAATCTATATAACCCATTAGTAATGACTAAGTCGCTCTGTGTCCCGTGATGTACGAAAAAGAAATGGGCATTGAAAAGGTTATATGATGGAATTTCTAATTATGCATTAATACACAATATGGCCAGATGTCCTTAAAAATACATTTGTCCAAAAACACTCTTGTGTCCTATGGGAGATGTGATCTATGCTGAACAGTCAATCAGGTGTGACTCTGTGTGCTTGATTTACTTTGGTAAAATACACTTTGCACTTGAAAGTGCACATGGAAATGCAGTCGGTGTAGATCGCTGTAAATCTGAGGGGAAGCCCTGAAATTAGTTTTAAGCTCGGCATATTTTAACATCCAATCCTGTGCTAGCTAAAATGCCGCTTTTTTTAAAAATTGCATGTCCCACTCAGATCTACAGCATATGTACTTCCATGTGCACTTTCAGTGCACTTTCAAGTGCAAATCTGTTTTTACTTTAGTAAATAAACACCTGTGTGACTGTGATCCCCAGCCCCTCTACTCTACCCATCTATAGTGTTGAAAGGCGTCATTTAATGTGCTGTGATGATAAGCACAGCAGACATAAAATCTTCAATATACCTTATTAAAGCTAACTATATGAGACCATGTCCTTGTGACAAACAATAATATTCCCTGTCAAAGTTAAAAACAAATAAACATTAAATAAACTTACGATTTATTGATGATGCTGGCACTGTTGTCTCCCCTGTTGGGGCCTTGCCAAGGGAAGCCTCCCTTTCTCCCCTCTGGTGTCTTGTCTGCTGGCTTTCTCTGTGCCTTTTTCCTGTGAATTTAAGTAGATACAGGATATAAAATCTAGAATCTCAAATTTGGAGTCTGAAATAATATGTTGAGTCAAACATATATGCATTCACAGACAAATAAAATGTAGGTAGCACATCAATTAATTTTCACAAATAAAAAAATGCCAAAAGGAATAAAGAAAACATTTATATCCTTAGTACTGTAAAGTTTTTTGCTTACTTCTTTTGGTGATGATGCGGTGAATGGAGTCCAACTGGTCTTTTTCTCTGATTTTTAAATCAGACCATCTTTTTCTAATCTGATCCTTTGTTAGTTTTACCCCATAATCACGATGCAGTACCGCAATGACCTTCTCCAAAAGATAGTCTTTATGGCTGTTGGGCCTGTCATAGTTCTCCTGCTTGCAATCGTAGTTATACTTGTCAAAGATCCTCACCATCTCCACCATCTCCCCCTTGCTCATGGGGGTGGCCTTGTGTTTAATATAATCACCACCGCGGGGCCTGTTCTTGGTCGGTGCAGCATCCATCTTGTTTTCCCTCACGAAGGTTACTTCCGTTATGTCGCATGCATGAAAAAAGTCAGGGGGCACGCCCCAGCGTCATGACGTCATGAGGGAGGAGTTTGAACCATGCGCAGGGTATAAAAGACCTAACGAACGTTCGCCAGACCGGACGCTGGAACGTAGCCTTTGTGATCCAAAAATCAGAGGATCGCATAGTCGAAAGAAAGGTACGTGACAATTTAGTGTTTAGTGACAGTGTGGGCAATGGCTACCTAACATAACATTGAATAAGTGCTGGGGCTGTTTCAAAATTTGGAATAAGCCCTATTGAATGTGCATTGAGCAGCTTCTCATGTGCATGGGGCCTAATGGCTAACTTGTTTAGACCTAATGGCAGGGCTGACAACAGGGGGGTACAGGCAGTACACCTGTAAGGGTCATGGAGGCAGACATGTGCCCCCTGGAGCAGAGGAGAACCGGGGGGATTTGCTGACGCAAAACAAAAAAAAGGGGGGGCACGAATTGCGAAGGGGGGGGTGCTGCCAACGAGAATTGGGGAGGTCAAGGGTCTTTGGGTGCTTACAAACACTAAAGTAATCTCAAAAATTTGAGGGTAACATCCAGGGCCCTAGGGACCTCTGGACCACTTACAGGTGTACCGCCTGTACCCCCATGATGGCTGGAGGTCCCAGGGGCACAGGATGCAATCACACACTTTTTAGTACCTTGATCATCAGCATCCAAAGGAAAACCAAGCTATATAAATTGGTGCGTTAGCAGACCTCGCTTTGAAAATGACCGCGTTAAAGCCCACCCCACCCCCCACTTCACCAAGCCTCCAGGGGGGACATGCCTGAAGCTGCTAAAGGGGAACATCTATTTATGATGGGGGACATGCATAAAGGCCTATATTCTTATCAGGTTCGGAGCTTGAAGACGAATTTAAATCTTTGGTCTTGTGTTATTTCTTGCAGCCATCTTCTCAAATTTCTGCAAGAATGAAGGGGACAATTCTTAATAGCCCAGAATTTATGGCTGATTTCATAGAGAGATATCGTCATCACGCATGTCTATGGCAAGTCAAAAACAAAGACTATTCAAATAAAAACAAAAGGCAGGCAGCAATCGATGATTTGGTGGATTTGGCAAAGACTCTGTACCCCAGGGCAGACGAAACATTGGTGAAGACCAAAATTGGAGGCCTCAGGAGTATGTTCAATAGGGACGTCAAGAAGATTGAGGATTCAAAGAGATCGGGAGCAGCAGCAGAAGACGTTTATGTCCCCAAGCTGTGGTACTTCGCAAGACTGGGATTTTTGAAGGACCAGACTGTGCCACGAAGACATATTTCGACCCTACCCTCCACACTACCCTCCACACTACCATCCACACTACCCTCCACATCAGCTGAGGCCACTGATACAGAGGCAGATCCAACACAAGAGGAGGAGGAGGAGGATCTCAGCTTACCCCAGGTATAGCATTTTTCAAAACAATATTAGTTGAGAAAGTGAGGGCAATGTGTTGTGAGGATTTAGTCAAACTATTAGGAATGTAAATCTTTTGAAATGTAAATCAAATACTAAATAATGATCACAAAGTAATTTAAAAAAATAAAAATGCTGCTGTGACAATGCTAACCTTTGTTTTTGGATGACATTCTATTTTTAAGTTACAAAGGCTGATAAAATGATTCGCAAAAATGTGTCCTAATAATAACACATTGTAAATTTATGTTTATTTTACAGACCCAGGAAACTTTGCCGCAAGACGAGGCTGGGCCCAGCAGCATCACCACTGAGTCCAGAGTGCCTACCCTGCGGCCTCCTACCAAAAGGGCCAAGAAGAGGCATCACCTTGATGAGGCCACTGCTGACTTTCTGCAGCGGGCTACGGCAGTCATCACCACGGCACCCGATAGTGCGGAAGGTTTTGGGTGCTTTACAGCCAACAAGCTGAGGGAGGTGGATGTTGAACAAAGGGAGCTATGTGAGGGGCTCATCATCCAGCTCCTCAGCAAAGTGAGAAAAGGGGAGATAACACACACAACACATCTGTGTGATTTGGAGCACACAGCTCCTCAAATTCAAAATTATCCACCCCATCTAAACTACCCACCCCATCCAAACTATCCACCCCATCCAAACTACCCACCCCAGCAAGGCCACCCACCCCAGCAGGGCCAGCCACCCCAGCAAGGACACCCAACCCAGAAACATGGGGGTCAGTGGCAACATCAGCCACAGGATCCACAAGGCCAATGGTCTGGGGAGTTTAGGGACTACTAATGAGCTCAGTAGCATTTATGTAAATCCTTTTTTTTTAAGGTAATTATTTGTGGGGGTCAGCCAGAAAAAAAGGCTTGTTTTGTGTTGGGTATGTTTAATAGACAATATTTCGAAAATGACCTCAGATGATGTGGATGTTAGTGTGGAAGGGAATATATATCTATGTGATTACGTCTGGTATGGCACAAATACCAGACCCTTGCTGGAGTACCACAGCCTGGGGACAGATATGTCTTCTGCTGCTGCTCACAATCTTTTTGAGTTCTTGACCTTCTTTGACCTCCCTGTTTTAGGTACTCCTCTGGTGACCAATGACAACCTTCATTGGATATTTGTATGCCCTGGGGTACACAGTCATCGCAAAATCCACCAAATCATTGATTGCTGCCTTTCTGTTTCAAAAAATGAAATTATTCTGTCATTATAGAATTGTTTTCTTTTTTATGGTCACCAAAATAAAATTAGTGCACAAAAATTCATTTTGTCTTTTCTCTGACTAATTTATGTTTGGGAGTAGGCAGTTAATTGAAGAAGAATATTAATAAGGGGCCCAAAAATATTTGCTAGAAATGCAGCATCAAATACATATGGGATAATGTTGTGGAGCTTAAATAGGCAAAAAATACAAAACTATAATTATTTCGAATAAATTAACAAATATAATAATGAAATACTTTGTTTAGATTAATAAAAAATAGGTATATACAGAGAAAATGCTTTATATTTTTTTACGGCATTGTAAACAATATTACTAATGTGCTCTGTATTCAAATATATCAGAATTGCCGCTTCACGAATGTGAAATCTCCAGAACGAACGCTAGTTTTACAAGACTGAAGACTCCCAGCTGTTCATTGCTTCGGAGCATGCGCGTTCGTACCTAGGACAAAAGTCTGATGGTTTTCTGTACACACGGCAGGACTTTGCTCCATAGGACTTTTGTTGGGCAAAAGTTTGTCCGTTCGCAGACCCAACTTTTGTCCGATGAAAACAAAACGAAAAAAAGTTTGTCCGATGGAGCGTACACACGGTCGGATTGTTGGTCCAACTTGCTTAAAACTAAGTTTGTTGGGCAAAAGTCTGACCGTGTGTACGAGGCTTTAGAACGACTGACAACCTTTTCAGGAAGTGAAAGACCGCATTGACGGTGAAGAACAGGAAGAAGCTGATTGTCTAGCATAGATAAGACTTTCTAAGCCAAACAATCAGCTAGCCAGAAAATTAATTATATCAAGGATAAACTAGGAATGAATGAGACCTGTCTCAACCTGAAGCAAAAACACCAAAAGGCCTCCATCCCTAAATGCTATGCATATCAAGTATAAAGATATTTAACATACTATTAATAGGACAAAAATTTGACTGGAGTTACCCTTTAACTACTTTTGAAGACTTCTGCAGAGGCAACAACCCCACTTGCCATTCATTGTAATATTATTAATTTATAATATAGGAGGAACCCCATCTACAGAAATCTCCATCTTGCAGCAGTAGTGGGAGTGCACACTATACTTTGCTCACAAATCCTCCATTGCTAAAAAGTTTCAAGAACAGGGCAAGATGGTACAAAGTCCCAAACGTATTACATAAGATGGACAGTCCACTACTGCTAATGGCACACTCATCCTCCTTTCTTTTTTTTTCAAATAACGTTTTTTATAAATCTTTTTGAGAAACGAACAACAATACACAGGTCCAAATCCAATGAGCAGGCATAAACAGTGAAAGAAATAGGCCAATGCCTAGTGTAAACATGGTGAGGTTTGAGAAGGGAGGATAAAAGGGACCCTTCTACTAAGTAGTGTATTTCACATTCCAACAATGATATCAGCGCCTTAAAAGTAGAAAAAAAAACAATATATAGTGTGCAATGCCCTGAGATTGATGTCATACTTAACTTTGCAGAGGTAGTATCCGGAAAGAAGAGAAATAGAAAGGATAGAAAGGGGGAAGAGAAAAAGGGAAGTATGATGAGGGAAAGCACTAGGCTACCTCAGAGGCTCTGCTGCCGACTCATGTCAAATCCTCCCGAAGATGCCAACACTCCCAGACTCCATTGTGATCATCCAGCCTGTCCCGTGTTCTATGTCTTTGATCCTGTCATAAAGGGCTTCCTGGGATGGGGGCATATTTTTCTTCCAGCTGAGGGCAATTAAGCACCTTGATGCTGTGAGAATGTGCCTGAGCATTTTTTATAGGGTTTGGCTAATTTCAGTTGGGAAGGAAGAGTTTCGGGGTCATAGGAATGGGTACCTCAAAGAGGTGAGTCAGTAAATTTTGTATTAAGGTCCAGAACGGGACTAATAAAGGGCATGTTCAGTAGATGTGGAAAAGAGTTCCCCTGGCTTGCTGGCAGCGGCAGCAGTGGTCAGAGGTGGAGGGATATACTCTATGGAGAACGTCCAGAGTCAGGTACCAAAAGAAGAGAATCTTGTAAGCGTTTTCTTTATAGAGGGTACATAGAGGGCTCTTGGCAGCCTGACTCCAGATCGTCCGCCAGGCCTCCACAGGGATCTTCTCCCCCAGCTCCTTCTCCCAGCGGAGCATGTAAGCATGTTTACCCCGGTATTGTATGGAGTGTATGTTAAGGATCTGGTAGATGTCTGAGATCAGTCCTCTACATGTGCGGCCCCAAGTATGATACGTTTAAATGGGGAGGGCGTAGGAAAATTGCAGGTCTGGAGCTTCGGTTTGGGCATAGTGTCGGATCTGTAGATAGCTGTAGAACACCTGTCGGGAAAGGTCATGTTTGGTTTGGAGCTCAGAGAATGGAAGCAGCCTGCGGGATCTGGGATCTACTAAATGTCCGAAGTGGAACAGGTTCTGTGAAGCCCAGGGCCATGACATCTGATGGGTGAGGCTTGCTGGCACTTTAGGATTACAGAGGAAGGAGGTCATCAATGAGTACTCGGATTTAAGCTCATATTCCCAGGATAGTTTACAACATAGCCGTCGCAGCTGGGACATAGACCCCAATAATTGACCAGGTCCTACCTCCACATTCGCGTTCCAGAGGAGGCTATTCGGATATACAGGTGCTAACCAGATTTTCTCTATCTCTGTCCATTTATTTACTACCATTGGGGGAACCAGGAGACAAGCGCACGTAGTTGGGCCGCTTGGTAGTATCTAACTAGGTTGGGAAATGCCAGGCCCCCGTCAGCGTGCAATGCCATCATGACCGAGCGAGGTATCCTATGTCTCTTATAGTTCCACACGTAACGCAGTAGGTCGGCCTGTAGTTTACGTAGGTGACCATATGGGATGGGGATAGGCAGTGTCTGGAACAGGTATAGGAGCTTAGGGAGGAGGACCATTTTGATGGATGCGATCCGTCCCAGAAGAGAGACTTGATGGGTCTTCCATTTTTGGACCAACTCCCTAATGGACCTATACAAAGGAGGGAAATTAGCGTGGTATAGGGAGGCAAAGGACAGAGTGAGGTTGACCCCCAAGTATTTTAGGGAGACGCGTTCCCAGTTGTAGGGGAAACTGGACTGTAGGTGGTGCAGTTCTTCCTCAGGAATATTGCGCGAGAGGGCCATGGACTTCGACGCATTTGTTTTGTACCCCGAGAGTGCCCCATATTTATCAAGTTCAGCGTGTAGGTTGGGTAGGGAAATCCTGGGCTGGGTCAGAGTGAGGATGATGTTGTCTGCAAACAACGATATTTTTAAGTCTTTTCCCCTAACCGAGATACCCCGAATGTCTGGGTTTCCCGAATGGTCGCCGCCAGGGGCTCAACGCATAAGAAAAATAGCAGGAGGGAGTCATCCTCCTTTCTATATCCACATTTATGCCATCACCCTTCTCACCACTATCACCTCTCCACCGCCTTCATCCTATCTTGTCCTGTTATAGTTTTACCTGGTAGGTTCTCGAGTAACAATGCAATCTGTTTTTTGGGTATAGCTCCTTGAGTGTACATCAAGACTTTATCAGTCCTAAAGGAGACCAAGACTATGGTGTCTGCTGCCCCATCCCACTAGTAGGATCAGGATATCCCCTTTTAAAGGAAAGTAAAGTAAAGTAAAGTAAAGAAAGGGAAAGAAAAGGAAAGTAACGTAAAGAAAAGGAAAGGAAAGTAAAGGAAAGAAAGGAAAAGTAAACGAAAGGAAAGAAAAGTCAAGTAAAGGAAAGTAAAGGAAAGTAAAGGAAAGTAAAGAAAAGGAAATAAAAGGAAAGAAAGGGAAAGTAAAGTAAAGAAAAGGAAAGTAAAGTAAAGGAAAGGAAAAGAAAGTAAAGAAAAGAAAAGGAAAGTAAAGTAAAGAAAAGGAAAGTAAGGTAAAAAAAAGGAAAGGAAAGGAAAGGAAAGAAAGGGAAAGGAAAGAAAAGTAAAGTAAAGAAAGGGAAAGAAAAGTAAAATAAAGTAAAGAAAAGCAAAGGAAAGAAAATGAAAAATAAAGTGAAGTAAAGAAAAGTAAAGAAAAGTAAAGAAAAGTAAAGGAAAGGAAAGAAAAGAAAAGGAAAGTAAAGAAAAGAAAAGGAAAGTAAAGTAAAGAAAAGTAAAGGAAAGTAAAGAAAAGGAAAGTAAAGGAAAGAATAGTAAAGGAAAGAAAATGAAAAATAAAGTGAAGTAAAGAAAAGTAAAGAAAAGTAAAGAAAAGTAAAGGAAAGGAAAGAAAAGAAAAGGAAAGTAAAGAAAAGAAAAGGAAAGTAAAGTAAAGAAAAGTAAAGGAAAGTAAAGAAAAGGAAAGTAAAGGAAAGAATAGTAAAGGAAAGAAAAGGAAAGTAAAGTAAAAAAAAGTAAAGTAGAGTAAAGAAAAGGAAAGTAAAACAAAGGAAAGTAAAGTAAAGTAAAGTAAAGGAAAGGAAAGGAAAGGAAATGAAAGGAAAAAAAGAAAAGGAAAGTAAAGAAAAGGAAAGAAAGAAAAGGAAAGTGAAGTAAAGAAAGGTAAAGTAAAGAAAAGTAAAGTAAAGTAAAGAAAAGGAAAGAAAAGGAAAGGAAAGAAAAGGAAAGGAAAAGAAAAGAAAAGAAAGAACAGAAAAGAAAAGGAAAGTAAAGAAAAGTAAAGTAAAGAAAAGGAAAGTAAAGTAAAGTAAAGAAAAGAAAAGTAAAGGAAAGGAAAGGAAAGGAAAGGAAAGAAAAGAAAAGAAAAGAAAAGGAAAGTAAAGAAAAGGAAAGAAAAGGAAAGTAAAGTAAAGAAAAGGAAAGAAAAGGAAAGTAAAGTTAAGAAAAGGAAAGAAAAGTAAAGTGAAGTAAAGTAAAATAAAGGAAAGAAAAGAAAAGAAAAGGAAAGGAAAGGAAAGTAAAGGAAAGAAAAGAAAAGGAAAGTAAAATAAAGAAAAGGAAAGAAAAGGAAAGAAAAGGAAAGAAAAGTAAAGTAAAGGAAAGAGAAGAAAAGTAAAGTAAAGAAAAGGAAAGAAAAGGAAAGAAAAGAAAAGGAAAGTAAAGTAAAGAAAAGTAAAGTAAAGAAAAGGAAAGAAAAGTAAAGTAAAGTAAAGAAAAGGAAAGAAAAGGAAAGTACAGTAAAGAAAATTAAAGAAAAGTAAAGTAAAGTAAAGTAAAATAAAGAAAAGAAAAGGAAAGTAAAGAAAAGGAAAGAAAAGAAAAGGAAAGTAAAATAAAGAAAAGGAAAGAAAAGGAATGAAAAGGAAAGAAAAGTAAAGTAAAGGAAAGAAAAGAAAAGAAAAGGAAAGTAAAGTAAAGTAAAGGAAAGAAATGGAAAGTAAAGAAAAGGAAAGTAAAGTAAAGAAAAGGAAAGAAAAGTCAAGTAAAGTAAAGTAAAGGAAAGAAAAGGAAAGTAAAGTAAAGAAAATTAAAGAAAAGTAAAGTAAAGGAAAGGAAAGGAAAGAAAAGAAAAGTAAAGTAAAGAAAAGGAAAGAAAAGAAAAGAAAAGAAAGTAAAGTAAAGTAAAGTAAAGGAAAGGAAAGAAAAGTAAAGTAAAGTAAAGTAAAGAAAAGGAAAGAAAAGTAAAGTGAAGAAAAGAAAAGAAAAGGAAAGTAAAGTAAAATAAAGAAAAGGAAAGAAAAGGAATGAAAAGGAAAGAAAAGTAAAGTAAAGGAAAGAAAAGAAAAGGAAAGTAAAGTAAAGAAAAGGAAAGAAAAGAAAAGGAAAGGAAAGAATAGGAAAGTAAAGGAAAGAAAAGTAAAGTAAAGAAAAGTAAAGTAAAGTAAAGTAAAGAAAAGGAAAGAAAAGGAAAGTAAAGAAAAGTAAAGAAAAGTAAAGTAAAGTAAAGTAAAGTAAAGAAAAGGAAAGAAAAGGAAAGAAAAGGAAAGGAAAGAAAAGGAAAGTAAAGGAAAGAAAAGTAAAGTAAAGTAAAGGAAAGAAAAGAAAAGGAAAGTAAAGTAAAGAAAAGGAAAGAAAAGGAAAGTAAAGTAAAGAAAAGGAAAGAAAAGTAAAGTAAAGTAAAGAAAAGGAAAGAAACGGAAAGAAAAGGAAAGTACAGTAAAGAAAAGGAAAGTAAAGTAAAGAAAAGGAAAGAAAAGTAAAGAAAAGTAAAGTAAAGGAAAGAAAAGAAAAGAAAAGGAAAGTAAAGAAAAGAAAAGAAAAGGAAAGTAAAGGAAAGAAAATTAAAGAAAAGTAAAGTAAAGTAAAGGAAAGAAAAGAAAAGGAAAGTAAAGTAAAGTAAAGAAAAGGAAAGAAAAGAAAAGAAAGTAAAGTAATGTAAAGTAAAGTAAAGGAAAGGAAAGGAAAGGAAAGAAAAGAAAAGAAAAGAAAAGGAAAGGAAAGAAAGGAAAAGTAAAGGAAAGAAAAGTAAAGGAAAGTAAAGAAAAGGAAAGTAAAGTAAAGAAAAGGAAAGAAAAGAAAAGAAAGTAAAGTAAAGTAAAGTAAACAAAAGGAAAGAAAAGAAAGTAAAGTAAAGTAAAGTAAAGGAAAGGAAAGGAAAGGAAAGAAAAGGAAAGAAAAGGAAAGGAAAGGAAAGGAAAGGAAAGGAAAGAAAAGGAAAGTAAAGGAAAGTAAAGTAAAGTAAAGAACAGGAAAGAAAAGTAAAGAAAAGTTAAGTAAAGTATAGTAAAGAAAAGGAAAGTAAAGTAAAGAAAAGGAAAGAAAAGGAAAATAAAGTAAAGAAAAGGAAAGAAAAGTAAAGAAAAGTAAAGTAAAGGAAAGAAAAGAAAAGAAAAGAAAAGGAAAGTAAAGAAAAGAAAGGAAAAGGAAAGTAAAGGAAAGAAAAGAAAAGGAAAGTAAAGTAAAGAAAATTAAAGAAAAGTAAAGTAAAGTAAAGGAAAGAAAAGGAAAGTAAAGTAAAGTAAAGGAAAGAAAAGAAAAGTAAAGTAAAGTAAAGAAAAGGAAAGAAAAGTAAAGTAAAGTAAAGGAAAGAAAAGAAAAGGAAAGTAAAGTAAAGTAAAGTAAAGAAAAGGAAAGAAAAGTAAAGTAAAGTAAAGAAAAGGAAAGAAAAGGAAAGTAAAGTAAAGGAAAGGAAAGGAAAGGAAAGGAAAGAAAAGAAAAGTAAAGTAAAGTAAAGAAAAGAAAAATAAAGTAAAGTAAAGAAAAGTAAAGAAAAGTAAAGAAAAGTAAAGGAAAGAAAAGAAAAAAAGGACAGTAAAGAAAAGGAAAGTAAAGGAAAGAAAAGGAAAGAAAAGTAAAGAAAAGTAAAGTAAAGGAAAGAAAAGAAAAGGAAAGTAAAGGAAAGAAAAGAAAAGGAAAGTAAAGTAAAGAAAAGTAAAGAAAAGGAAAGAAAAGGAAAGAAAAGAAAAGAAAAGGAAAGTAAAGGAAAGAAAAGAAAAGGAAAGAAAAGGAAAGTAAAGTAAAGAAAAGGAAAGAAAAGGAAAGAAAAGTAAAGTAAAGGAAAGAAAAGAAAAGAAAAGGAAAGTAAAGAAAAGTAAAGAAAAGGAAAGTAAAGAAAAGAAAAGAAAAGGAAAGAAAAGGAAAGTAAAGTAAAGAAAAGGAAAGAAAAGGAAAGAAAAGTAAAGTAAAGGAAAGAAAAGAAAAGAAAAGGAAAGTAAAGAAAAGTAAAGAAAAGGAAAGTAAAGAAAAGAAAAGAAAAGGAAAGGAAGGGAAAGGAAAGGAAAGGAAAGAAAAGTAAAGTAAAGAAAGGAAAAGTAAAGAAAAGAAAAGAAAAGTAAAGTAAAGTAAAGTAAAGAAAAGAAAAGAAATGAAAAGTAAAGGAAAGAAAAGAAAAGTAAAGTAAAGTAAAGAAAAGGAAAGAAAAGAAAAGAAAGTAAAGTAAAGTAAAGGAAAGGAAAGAAAAGTAAAGTAAAGTAAAGTAAAGAAAAGGAAAGAAAAGTAAAGTAAAGAAAAGAAAAGAAAAGAAAAGTAAAGTAAAGAAAAGAAAAGAAAAGAATAGAAAAGAAAAGAAAAGGAAAGGAAAGGAAAGAAAAGAAAAGAAAAGAAAAGTAAAGTAAAGAAAAGGAAAGAAAAGAAAAGGAAAGTAAAATAAAGAAAAGAAAAGAAAAGTAAAGTAAAGTAAAGTAAAGAAAATTAAAGAAAAGTAAAGTAAAGTAAAGGAAAGAAAAGAAAAGTAAAGGAAAGAAAAGAAAAGAAAAGGAAAGTAAAGAAAAGTAAAGTAAAGAAAAGGAAAGTAAAGAAAAGAAAAGAAAAGAAAAGAAAAGGAAAGGAAGGAAAGGAAAGGAAAGGAAAGAAAAGTAAAGTAAAGAAAGGAAAAGTAAAGAAAAGAAAAGAAAAGTAAAGTAAAGTAAAGAAAAGAAAAGAAAAGAAATGAAAAGAAAAGTAAAGTAAAGAAAAGAAAAGTAAAGGAAAGAAAAGAAAATAAAAGAAAAGAAAAAGAAAAGGAAAGGAAAGGAAAGTAAAGAAAAGTAAAGTAAAGGAAAGAAAAGAAAAAAAAAGAAAAGGAAAGTAAAGAAAAGAAAAGGAAAGTAAAGGAAAGAAAAGGAAAGAAGAGGAAAGGAAAGAAAAGTAAAGGAAAGGAAAGAAAAGAAAAGGAAAGTAAAGTAAAGAAAATGAAAGAAAAGTAAAGAAAAGGAAAGTAAAGGAAAGAAAAGAAAAGGAAAGGAAAGAAAAGAAAAGGAAAGCAAAGGAAAGAAAAGAAAAGGAAAGAAAAGGAAAGTAAAGGAAAGAAAAGTAAAGTAAAGTAAAGAAAAGGAAAGTAAGGTAAAGAAAAGGAAAGAAAAGGAAAGTAAAGTAAAGAAAAGTAAAGAAAAGAATAGAAAAGAAAAGAAAAGGAAAGGAAAGGAAAGAAAAGAAAAGAAAAGAAAAGTAAAGTAAAGAAAAGGAAAGAAAAGAAAAGGAAAGTAAAATAAAGAAAAGAAAAGAAAAGTAAAGTAAAGTAAAGTAAAGAAAATTAAAGAAAAGTAAAGTAAAGTAAAGGAAAGAAAAGAAAAGAAAAGTAAAGGAAAGAAAAGAAAAGAAAAGGAAAGTAAAGAAAAGTAAAGTAAAGAAAAGGAAAGTAAAGAAAAGAAAAGAAAAGAAAAGAAAAGAAAAGGAAAGGAAGGGAAAGGAAAGGAAAGGAAAGAAAAGTAAAGTAAAGAAAGGAAAAGTAAAGAAAAGAAAAGAAAAGTAAAGTAAAGTAAAGAAAAGAAAAGAAATGAAAAGAAAAGTAAAGTAAAGAAAAGAAAAGTAAAGAAATGAAAAGAAAAGTAAAGTAAAGAAAAGAAAAGTAAAGGAAAGAAAGAAAAGAAAAGAAAAGAAAAGAAAAGAAAAGAAAAGGAAAGGAAAGGAAAGGAAAGTAAAGAAAAGTAAAGTAAAGGAAAGAAAAGAAAAAAAAGAAAAGGAAAGTAAAGAAAAGAAAAGGAAAGTAAAGGAAAGAAAAGGAAAGAAGAGGAAAGGAAAGAAAAGTAAAGGAAAGGAAAGAAAAGGAAAGGAAAGGAAAGTAAAGAAAATGAAAGAAAAGTAAAGAAAAGTAAAGTAAAGGAAAGAAAAGAAAAGGAAAGGAAAGAAAAGAAAAGGAAAGCAAAGGAAAGAAAAGAAAAGGAAAGAAAAGGAAAGTAAAGGAAAGAAAAGTAAAGTAAAGTAAAGAAAAGGAAAGTAAAGTAAAGAAAAGGAAAGAAAAGGAAAGTAAAGTAAAGAAAAGTTAAGAAAAGTAAAGTAAAGTAAAGAAAAGAAAAGTAAAGAAAAAAAAGAAAAGAAAAGTAAAGTAAAGTAAAGAAAAGGAAAGGAAAGGAAAGGAAAGAAAAGAAAAGAAAAGAAAAGAAAAGAAAAGTAAAGAAAAGAAAAGAAAAAAAAAGAAAAGGAAAGGAAAGAAAAGAAAAGAAAAGTAAAGTAAAGAAAAGAAAAGAAAAGAATAGAAAAGAAAAGAAAAGGAAAGGAAAGGAAAGAAAAGAAAAGAAAAGAAAAGTAAAGTAAAGTAAAGTAAAGAAAAGTAAAGTAAAGTAAAGAAAAAAAAGGAAACGAATAGTAAAGAAAAGAAAGAAAAGTATAGAAAAGAAAAGAAAAGAAAAGGAAAGGAAAGAAAAGAAAAGTAAAGTAAAGTAAAGTAAAGTAAAGAAAAGAAAAGTCAAGTAAAGTAAAGTAAAGTAAAGTAAAGAAAAGTAAAGTAAAGTAAAGTAAAGAAAAAAAAGGAAAGTAAAGTAAAGTAAAGAAAAAAGGAAAGTAAAGTAAAGGAAAGTAAAGGAAAGAATAACAACGGAAAGAAAAGAAAAGAAAAGAAAAGTAAAGGAAAGTAAAGGAAAGGAAAGGAAAGAAAAGAAAAGCAAAGAAAAGTAAAGTAAAGGAAAGAAAAGAAAAGAAAAGGAAAGTAAAGTAGAGTAAAGTAAAGTAAAGTAAATAAAAGGAAAGAAAGAAAAGAAAAGAAAAGAAAAGTAAAGGAAAGAAAGTAAAGAAAAGGAAAGTAAAGAAAAGTAAAGGAAAGTAAAGTAAAGAACAGAAAAGGAAAGTAAAGAAAAGGAAAGGAAAGAAAAGAAAAGAAAAGTAAAGTAAAGTAAAGGAAAGGAAAGGAAAGTAAAAAAAGTAAAGCAAAGTAAAGTAAAGAAAAGAAAAGGAAAGGAAAGGAAAGTAGAGAAAAGGAAAGAAAAGAAAGAAAAGTAAAGTAAAGTAAAGTAAAGTAAAGTAAAGAAAAGAAAAGTAAAGTAAAGAAAATAAAAGGAAAGGAAAGAAAAGTAAAGTAAAGTAAAGTAAAGTAAAGTAAAGAAAAGAAAAGAAAAGTAAAGTAAAGAAAAGAAAAGGAAAGAAAAGGAAAGTAAAGGAAAGAAAAGAAAAGAAAAGGAAAGTAAAGAAAATAAAAAGGAAAGTAAAAGAAAGAAAAGGAAAGAAGAGGAAAGGAAAGAAAAGTAAAGGAAAGAAAAGAAAAGGAAAGTAAAGAAAAGGAAAGAAAAGTAAAGAAAAGGAAAGTAAAGGAAAGAAAAGAAAAGGAAAGTAAAGAAAAGAAAAGAAAAGAAAAGGAAAGTAAAGGAAAGAAAAGAAAAGGAAAGAAAAGGAAAGTAAAGGAAAGAAAATTAAAGTAAAGTCAAGGAAAGAAAGAAAAGGAAAGTAAAGTAAAGAAAAGGAAAGTAAAGTAAAGTAAAGTAAAGAAAAGTAAAGTAAAGTAAAGTAAAGAAAAAAATGGAAAGTAAAGTAAAGTAAAGAAAAAAAAGGAAAGTAAAGTAAAGGAAAGTAAAGAATAGCAATGGAAAGAAAAGAAAAGTAAAGGAAAGTAAAGGAAAGAAAAGAAAAGAAAAGAAAAGAAAAGAAGAGTAAAGGAAAGAAAATTAAAGAAAAGGAAAGTAAAGAAAAGGAAAGTAAAGAAAAGTAAAGGAAAGTAAAGTAAAGAACAGAAAAGGAAAGTAAAGAAAAGGAAAGGAAAGGAAAGAAAAGAACAGAAAAGTAAAGTAAAGAAAAGGAAAGGAAAGGAAAAAAAGTAAAGCAAAGTAAAGTAAAGAAAAGAAAAGAAAAGAAAAGGAAAGGAAAGTAGAGAAAAGGAAAGAAAAGAAATAAAAGTAAAGTAAAGAAAAGAAAAGAAAAGGAAAGGAAAGGAAAGGAAAGAAAAGGAAAGGAAAGGAAAGAAAAGAAAAGAAAAGAAAAGAAAAGAAAAGGAAAGGAAAGAAAAGAAAAGAAAAGGAAAGGAAAGGAAAGGAAAGAAAAGAAAAGAAAAGAAAAGAAAAGAAAAGGAAAGGAAAGGAAAGGAAAGGAAAGAAAAGAAAAGAAAAGGAAAGGAAAGGAAAGGAAAGGAAAGGAAAGGAAAGAAAAGAAAAGGAAAGGAAAGGAAAGGAAAGTAAAGGAAAGGAAAGAAAAGAAAAGAAAAGAAAAGAAAAGAAAAGAAAAGAAAAGGAAAGGAAAGGAAAGAAAAGAAAAGAAAAGGAAAGGAAAGGAAAGTAAAGTAAAGTAAAGTAAAGAAAAGAAAAGGAAAGGAAAGGAAAGGAAAGGAAAGAAAAGTAAAGTAAAGGAAAGAAAAGAAAAGGAAAGTAAAGAAAAGAAAAGGAAAGGAAAGGAAAGAAAAGAAAAGAAAAGAAAGGAAAGGAAAGGAAAGAAAAGTAAAGAAAAGAAAAGAAAAGAAAAGGAAAGGAAAGGAAAGAAAAGAAAAGAAAAGAAAAGAAAAGGAAAGGAAAGAAAAGTAAAGTAAAGTAAAGAAAAGAAAAGAAAAGGAAAGGAAAGGAAAGGAAAGAAAAGGAAAGTAAAGGAAAGAAAAGGAAAGTAAAGTAAAGTAAAGGAAAGAAAAGAAAAGTAAAGTAAAGTAAAGAAAAGGAAAGAAAAGTAAAGTAAAGTAAAGGAAAGTAAAGAAAAGGAAAGTAAAGAAAAGTAAAGGAAAGTAAAGTAAAGAACAGAAAAGGAAAGTAAAGAAAAGGAAAGTAAAGAAAAGGAAAGGAAAGGAAAGAAAAGTACAGAAAAGTAAAGTAAAGAAAAGGAAAGGAAAGGAAAAAAAGTAAAGCAAAGTAAAGTAAAGAAAAGAAAAGGAAAGGAAAGTAGAGAAAAGGAAAGAAAAGAAATAAAAGTAAAGTAAAGAAAAGAAAAGAAAAGGAAAGGAAAGGAAAGGAAAGAAAAGGAAAGAAAAGAAAAGAAAAGAAAAGAAAAGAAAAGAAAATATTTGAAAAGAAAAGGAAAGGAAAGGAAAGAAAAGAAAAGTAAAGTAAAGTAAAGAAAAAAAAGGAAAGAAAAGAAAAGAAAAGAAAAGAAAAGAAAAGGAAAGGAAAGGAAAGGAAAGGAAAGAAAAGAAAAGAAAAGAAAAGGAAAGAAAAGAAAAGAAAAGAAAAGGAAAGGAAAGGAAAGGAAAGAAAAGAAAAGAAAAGGAAAGGAAAGGAAAGGAAAGGAAAGGAAAGGAAAGAAAAGAAAAGAAAAGAAAAGAAAAGTAAAGTAAAGAAAAGAAAAGAAAAGAAAAGGAAAGGAAAGGAAAGAAAAGAAAAGAAAAGAAAAGAAAAGAAAAGGAAAGGAAAGGAAAGAAAGAAAAGAAAAGGAAAGGAAAGGAAAGTAAAGTAAAGTAAAGTAAAGAAAAGAAAAGGAAAGGAAAGGAAAGAAAAGGAAAGTAAAGGAAAGGAAAGGAAAGTAAAGTAAAGGAAAGAAAAGAAAAGTAAAGTAAAGTAAAGAAAAGGAAAGAAAAGTAAAGTCAAGTAAAGGAAAGAAAAGAAAAGGAAAGTAAAGTAAAGTAAAGAAAAGGAAAGAAAAGAAAGTAAAGTAAAGTAAAGTAAAGAAAAGGAAAGAAAAGTAAAGTAAAGAAAAGGAAAGGAAAGAAAAGAACAGAAAAGAACAGAAAAGTAAAGTAAAGGAAAGGAAAATAAAAAAAGCAAAGCAAAGTAAAGTAAAGAAAAGAAAAGAAAAGGAAAGGAAAGGAAAGGAAAGTAGAGAAAGGAAAGTAGAGAAAGGAAAGAAAAGGAAAGGAAAGAAAAGAAAAGAAAAGGAAAGGAAAGGAAAGTAGAGAAAAGGAAAGAAAAGAAATAAAAGTAAAGTAAAGTAAAGAAAAGTAAAGTAAAGTAAAGTAAAGAAAAGGAAAGGAAAGGAAAGGAAAGTAGAGAAAAGAAAAGAAAAGGAAAGGAAAGGAAAGGAAAGAATAGAAAAGAAAAGGAAAGGAAAGTAAAAAAAAACGGAAAGGAAAGAAAAGAACAGGAAAGTAAAGAAAAGGAAAGTAAAGGAAAGGAAAGTAAAGAAAAGAAAAGAAAAGGAAAGGAAAGGAAAGGAAAGAAAAGGAAAGAAAAGAAAAGAAAATAATTGAAAAGAAAAGGAAAGGAAAGGAAAGAAAAGAAAAGAAAAGGAAAGTAAAGAAAAAAAAGAAAAGGAAAGAAAAGAAAAGAAAAAAAAGGAAAGGAAAGAAAATAAAAGATAAGGAAAGGAAAGGAAAGAAAAGAAAAGGAAAGGAAAGGAAAGAAAAGAAAAGAAAAGTAAAGTAAAGAAAAGAAAAGAAAAGGAAAGGAAAGAAAAGAAAAGAAAAGAAAAGTAAAGGAAAGGAAAGGAAAGAAAAGAAAAGTAAAGAAAAGAAAAGGAAAGGACAGGAAAGAAAAGAAAAGAAAAGGAAAGGAAAGGAAAGGAAAGAAAAGTAAAGTAAAGTAAAGAAAAGAAAAGAAAAGGAAAGGAAAGGAAAGAAAAGGAAAGTAAAGGAAAGAAAAGAAAGTAAAGTAAAGTAAAGGAAAGAAAAGAAAAGGAAAGTAAAGAAAAGGAAAGAAAAGTAAAGTAAAGTAAAGGAAAGAAAAGAAAAGGAAAGTAAAGTAAAGAAAAGAAAAGAAAAGGAAAGGAAAGAAAAGAAAAGAAAAGAAAAGTAAAGGAAAGGAAAGGAAAGGAAAGGAAAGAAAAGAAAAGTAAAGAAAAGAAAAGAAAAGAAAAGGAAAGGAAAGGAAAGGAAAGGAAAGAAAAGAAAAGAAAAGGAAAGGAAAGGAAAGAAAAGTAAAGTGAAGTAAAGAAAAGAAAAGAAAAGGAAAGGAAAGGAAAGAAAAGGAAAGTAAAGGAAAGAAAAGGAAAGTAAAGTAAAGTAAAGGAAAGAAAAGAAAAGTAAAGTAAAGTAAAGAAAAGGAAAGAAAAGTAAAGTAAAGTAAAGGAAAGTAAAGAAAAGGAAAGTAAAGAAAAGTAAAGGAAAGTAAAGTAAAGAACAGAAAAGGAAAGTAAAGAAAAGGAAAGGAAAGGAAAGAAAAGAACAGAAAAGTAAAGTAAAGTAAAGAAAAGGAAAGGAAAGGAAAAAAAGTAAAGCAAAGTAAAGTAAAGAAAAGAAAAGGAAAGGAAAGTAGAGAAAAGGAAAGAAAAGAAATAAAAGTAAAGTAAAGAAAAGAAAAGAAAAGGAAAGGAACGGAAAGAAAAGGAAAGAAAAGAAAAGAAAATATTTGAAAAGAAAAGGAAAGGAAAGGAAAGAAAAGAAAAGAAAAGAAAAGGAAAGGAAAGAAAAGAAAAGAAAAGAAAAGAAAGAAGGAAAGGAAAGGAAAGAAAAGAAAAGAAAAGGAAAGGAAAGGAAAGGAAAGGAAAGGAAAGAAAAGAAAAGAAAAGAAAAGAAAGGAAAGGAAAGGAAAGAAAAGAAAAGAAAAGAAAAGAAAAGAAAAGAAAAGGAAAGGAAAGGAAAGGAAAGAAAAGAAAAGAAAAGAAAAGGAAAGGAAAGAAAAGAAAAGAAAAGAAAAGAAAAGAAAAGAAAAGGAAAGGAAAGGAAAGGAAAGAAAAGAAAAGAAAAGAAAAGGAAAGGAAGGAAAGAAAAGAAAAGAAAAGAAAAGAAAAGAAAAGAAAAGGAAAGGAAAGGAATGGAAAGGAAAGTAAAGAAAAGGAAAGGAAAGGAAAGGAAAGGAAAGAAAAGAAAAGAAAAGAAAAGGAAAGTAAAGAAAAGAAAAGAAAAGGAAAGGAAAGGAAAGGAAAGGAAAGAAAAGAAAAGAAAAGAAAAGAAAAGAAAAGGAAAGGAAAGGAAAGGAAAGAAAAGTAAAGAAAAGAAAAGAAAAGAAAAGAAAAGGAAAGGAAAGGAAAGAAAAGAAAAGAAAAGGAAAGGAAAGGAAAGGAAAGAAAAGAAAAGAAAAGAAAAGGAAAGGAAAGGAAGGAAAGAAAAGAAAAGAAAAGAAAAGAAAAGAAAAGGAAAGGAAAGGAAAGAAAAGAAAAGAAAAGAAAAGAAAAGGAAAGGAAAGGAAAGAAAAGAAAAGAAAAGAAAAGAAAAGAAAAGAAAAGAAAAGGAAAGGAAAGGAAAGGAAAGGAAAGTAAAGAAAAGGAAAGGAAAGGAAAGGAAAGGAAAGAAAAGAAAAGAAAAGAAAAGGAAAGTAAAGAAAAGAAAAGAAAAGGAAAGGAAAGGAAAGGAAAGAAAAGAAAAGAAAAGAAAAGAAAAGAAAAGGAAAGGAAAGGAAAGGAAAGGAAGAAAAGTAAAGAAAAGAAAAGAAAAGAAAAGGAAAGGAAAGGAAAGGAAAGAAAAGAAAAGAAAAGAAAAGGAAAGGAAAGGAAAGGAAAGTAAAGTAAAGTAAAGTAAAGAAAAGAAAAGGAAAGGAAAGGAAAGAAAAGGAAAGTAAAGGAAAGGAAAGGAAAGGAAAGTAAAGGAAAGAAAAGAAAAGTAAAGTAAAGTAAAGAAAAGGAAGAAAAGTAAAGTCAAGTAAAGGAAAGAAAAGAAAAGGAAAGTAAAGTAAAGTAAAGAAAAGGAAAGAAAAGAAAGTAAAGTAAAGTAAAGTAAAGAAAAGGAAAGAAAAGTAAAGTAAAGAAAAGGAAAGGAAAGAAAAGAACAGAAAAGAACAGAAAAGTAAAGTAAAGGAAAGGAAAGGAAAAATTAAAAAAGTAAAGCAAAGTAAAGTAAAGAAAAGAAAAGAAAAGAAAAGGAAAGGAAAGGAAAGGAAAGTAGAGAAAGGAAACAAAAGGAAAGGAAAGAAAAGAAAAGGAAAGGAAAGGAAAGTAGAGAAAAGGAAAGAAAAGAAATAAAAGTAAAGTAAAGTAAAGAAAAGAAAAGTAAAGTAAAGTAAAGTAAAGTAAAGTAAAGAAAAGGAAAGGAAAGGAAAGGAAAGTAGAGAAAAGAAAAGAAAAGGAAAGGAAAGGAAAGGAAAGAATAGAAAAGAAAAGGAAAGGAAAGTAAAAAAAAACAGAAAGGAAAGAAAAGAACAGGAAAGTAAAGAAAAGGAAAGTAAAGGAAAGGAAAGTAAAGAAAAGAAAAGAAAAGGAAAGGAAAGGAAAGAAAAGGAAAGAAAAGAAAAGAAAATAATTGAAAAGAAAAGGAAAGGAAAGGAAAGAAAAGAAAAGAAAAGGAAAGTAAAGAAAAAAAAGAAAAGGAAAGAAAAGAAAAGGAAAAAAAAGGAAAGGAAAGAAAAGAAAAGATAAGGAAAGGAAAGGAAAGAAAAGAAAAGGAAAGGAAAGGAAAGAAAAGAAAAGAAAAGTAAAGTAAAGAAAAGAAAAGAAAAGGAAAGGAAAGAAAAGAAAAGAAAAGAAAAGAAAAGTAAAGGAAAGGAAAGGAAAGGAAAGAAAAGAAAAGTAAAGAAAAGAAAAGAAAAGGAAAGGACAGAAAGAAAAGAAAAGAAAAGGAAAGGAAAGGAAAGAAAAGTAAAGTAAAGTAAAGAAAAGAAAAGAAAAGGAAAGGAAAGGAAAGAAAAGGAAAGTAAAGGAAAGAAAAGGAAAGTAAAGTAAAGTAAAGGAAAGAAAAGAAAAGTAAAGTAAAGAAAAGGAAAGAAAAGTAAAGTAAAGTAAAGGAAAGAAAAGAAAAGGAAAGTAAAGTAAAGAAAAGAAAAGAAAAGGAAAGGAAAGAAAAGAAAAGAAAGAAAAGTAAAGGAAAGGAAAGGAAAGGAAAGAAAAGAAAAGAAAAGCAAAGAAAAGAAAAGAAAAGAAAAGGAAAGGAAAGGAAGGAAAGGAAAGGAAAGGAAAGGAAAGGAAAGAAAAGAAAAGGAAAGGAAAGAAAAGTAAAGTAAAGTAAAGAAAAGAAAAGAAAAGGAAAGGAAAGGAAAGAAAAGGAAAGTAAAGGAAAGAAAAGGAAAGTAAAGTAAAGTAAAGAAAAGGAAAGAAAAGTAAAGTAAAGTAAAGGAAAGAAAAGAAAAGGAAAGTAAAGTAAAGTAAAGAAAAGGAAAGAAAAGAAAGTAAAGTAAAGTAAAGAAAAGGAAAGAAAATAAAGTAAAGTAAAGAAAAGGAAAGAAAAGGAAAGTAAAGCAAAGTAAAGGAAAGAAAAGAAAAGTAAAGTAAAGTAAAGAAAAGAAAAATAAAGTAAAGTAAAGAAAAGGAAAGAAAAGTAAAGAAAAGTAAAGTAAAGGAAAGAAAAGAAAAAAAAAGGAAAATAAAGAAAAGGAAAGTAAAGGAAAGAAAAGGAAAGAAAAGTAAAGAAAAGTAAAGTAAAGGAAAGAAAAGAAAAGGAAAGTAAAGGAAAGAAAAGAAAAGGAAAGTAAAGTAAAGAAAAGGAAAGTAAAGTAAGAAAAGGAAAGAAAAGGAAAGAAAAGTAAAGTAAAGGAAAGAAAAGAAAAGAAAAGGAAAGTAAAGAAAAGAAAAGGAAAGTAAAGGAAAGAAAAGAAAAGGAAAGAAAAGGAAAGTAAAGGAAAGAAAAGTAAAGTAAAGTAAAGGAAAGAAAAGAAAAGTAAAGTAAAGTAAAGAAAAGAAAGGAAAGTAAAGTAAAGAAAAGGAAAGAAAAGGAAAGAAAAGTAAAGTAAAGGAAAGAAAAGAAAAGAAAAGGAAAGTAAAGAAAAGTAAAGTAAAGAAAAGTAAAGTAAAGAAAATGAAAGTAAAGAAAAGAAAAGAAAATGAAAGGAAAGAAAAGTAAAGTAAAGTAAGAAAGGAAAAGTAAAGAAAAGAAAAGAAAAGTAAAGTAAAGTAAAGTAAAGAAAAGAAAAGAAAAGAAAAGAAAAGAAAAGAAATGAAAAGTAAAGTAAAGTAAAGAAAGAAAAGTAAAGGAAAGAAAAGAAAAGAAAAGAAAAGAAAAGGAAAGGAAAGGAAAGGAAAGACAAGTAAAGTAAAGGAAAGAAAAGAAAGAAAAGAAAAGGAAAGTAAAGAAAAGAAAAGGAAAGTAAAGGAAAGAAAAGGAAAGAAGAGGAAAGGAAAGAAAAGTAAAGGAAAGGAAAGAAAAGAAAAGGAAAGTAAAGTAAGAAAAGGAAAGAAAAGTAAAGAAAAGTAAAGGAAAGGAAAGAAAAGAAAAGGAAAGGAAAGAAAAGAAAAGAAAAGGAAAGCAAAGGAAAGAAAAGAAAAGGAAAGAAAAGGAAAGTAAAGGAAAGAAAAGTAAAGTAAAGAAAAGAAAAGAAAAGGAAAGTAAAGTAAAGAAAAGGAAAGAAAAGGAAAGTAAAGTAAAGAAAAGTAAAGAAAAGTAAAGTAAAGGAAAGAAAAGAAAAGGAAAGTAAAGTCAAGAAAAGGAAAGAGAAGTAAAGAAAAGGAAAGTAAAGGAAAGAAAAGAAAAGGAAAGTAAAGAAAAGAAAAGAAAAGGAAAGTAAAGGAAAGAAAAGAAAAGGAAAGAAAAGGAAAGTAAAGGAAAGAAAAGTAAAGTAAAGTAAAGGAAAGAATAGAAAAGGAAAGAAAAGGAAAGTAAAGAAAAGTAAAGTAAGAAAAGGAAAGTAAAGAAAATAAAAGAAAATAAAATAAAAGGAAAGGTAGGGAAAGGAAAGTAAAGAAAAGAAAAGGAAAGGAAAGGAAAGAAAAGGAAAGTAAAGGAAAGGAAAGGAAAGTAAAGTAAAGGAAAGAAAAGAAAAGTAAAGTAAAGTAAAGAAAAGGAAAGAAAAGTAAAGTCAAGTAAAGGAAAGAAAAGAAAAGGAAAGTAAAGTAAAGTAAAGAAAAGGAAAGAAAAGAAAGTAAAGTAAAGTAAAGTAAAGAAAAGGAAAGAAAAGTAAAGTAAAGAAAAGGAAAGGAAAGAAAAGAACAGAAAAGAACAGAAAAGTAAAGTAAAGGAAAGGAAAATAAAAAAAGCAAAGCAAAGTAAAGTAAAGAAAAGAAAAGAAAAGGAAAGGAAAGGAAAGGAAAGTAGAGAAAGGAAAGTAGAGAAAGGAAAGAAAAGGAAAGGAAAGAAAAGAAAAGAAAAGGAAAGGAAAGGAAAGTAGAGAAAAGGAAAGAAAAGAAATAAAAGTAAAGTAAAGTAAAGAAAAGTAAAGTAAAGTAAAGTAAAGAAAAGGAAAGGAAAGGAAAGGAAAGTAGAGAAAAGAAAAGAAAAGGAAAGGAAAGGAAAGGAAAGAATAGAAAAGAAAAGGAAAGGAAAGTAAAAAAAACGGAAAGGAAAGAAAAGAACAGGAAAGTAAAGAAAAGGAAAGTAAAGGAAAGGAAAGTAAAGAAAAGAAAAGAAAAGGAAAGGAAAGGAAAGGAAAGAAAAGGAAAGAAAAGAAAAGAAAATAATTGAAAAGAAAAGGAAAGGAAAGGAAAGAAAAGAAAAGAAAGGAAAGTAAAGAAAAAAAAGAAAAGGAAAGAAAAGAAAAGAAAAAAAAGGAAAGGAAAGAAAATAAAAGATAAGGAAAGGAAAGGAAAGAAAAGAAAAGGAAAGGAAAGGAAAGAAAAGAAAAGAAAAGTAAAGTAAAGAAAAGAAAAGAAAAGGAAAGGAAAGAAAAGAAAAGAAAAGAAAAGTAAAGGAAAGGAAAGGAAAGAAAAGAAAAGTAAAGAAAAGAAAAGAAAAGGAAAGGACAGGAAAGAAAAGAAAAGAAAAGGAAAGGAAAGGAAAGGAAAGAAAGTAAAGTAAAGTAAAGAAAAGAAAAGAAAAGGAAGGAAAGGAAAGAAAAGGAAAGTAAAGGAAAGAAAAGGAAAGTAAAGTAAAGTAAAGGAAAGAAAAGAAAAGGAAAGTAAAGAAAAGGAAAGAAAAGTAAAGTAAAGTAAAGGAAAGAAAAGGAAAGTAAAGTAAAGAAAAGAAAAGAAAAGGAAAGGAAAGAAAAGAAAAGAAAAGAAAAGTAAAGGAAAGGAAAGGAAAGGAAAGAAAAGAAAAGTAAAGAAAAGAAAAGAAAAGAAAAGGAAAGGAAAGGAAAGGAAAGGAAAGAAAAGAAAAGGAAAGGAAAGGAAAGGAAAGAAAAGTAAAGTGAAGTAAAGAAAAGAAAAGAAAAGGAAAGGAAAGGAAAGAAAAGGAAAGTAAAGGAAAGAAAAGGAAAGTAAAGTAAAGTAAAGGAAAGAAAAGAAAAGTAAAGTAAAGTAAAGAAAAGGAAAGAAAAGTAAAGTAAAGTAAAGGAAAGTAAAGAAAAGGAAAGTAAAGAAAAGTAAAGGAAAGTAAAGTAAAGAACAGAAAAGGAAAGTAAAGAAAAGGAAAGGAAAGGAAAGAAAAGAACAGAAAAGTAAAGTAAAGTAAAGAAAAGGAAAGGAAAGGAAAAAAAGTAAAGCAAAGTAAAGTAAAGAAAAGAAAAGGAAAGGAAAGTAGAGAAAAGGAAAGAAAGAAATAAAAGTAAAGTAAAGAAAAGAAAAGAAAAGGAAAGGAACGGAAAGAAAAGGAAAGAAAGAAAAGAAAATATTTGAAAAGAAAAGGAAAGGAAAGGAAAGAAAAGAAAAGAAAAGAAAAGGAAAGGAAAGAAAAGAAAAGAAAAGAAAAGAAAAGGAAAGGAAAGGAAAGAAAAGAAAAGAAAAGGAAAGGAAAGGAAAGGAAAGGAAAGAAAAGAAAAGAAAAGAAAAGGAAAGGAAAGGAAAGGAAAGAAAAGAAAAGAAAAGAAAAGAAAAGGAAAGGAAAGGAAAGGAAAGAAAAGAAAAGAAAAGAAAAGGAAAGGAAAGAAAAGAAAAGAAAAGAAAAGAAAAGAAAAGAAAAGAAAAGAAAAGGAAAGGAAAGGAAAGAAAAGAAAAGAAAAGAAAAGGAAAGGAAAGGAAAGAAAAGAAAAGAAAAGAAAAGAAAAGAAAAGGAAAGGAATGGAAAGGAAAGTAAAGAAAAGGAAAGGAAAGGAAAGGAAAGAAAAGAAAAGAAAAGAAAAGGAAAGTAAAGAAAAGAAAAGAAAAGGAAAGGAAAGGAAAGGAAAGAAAAGAAAAGAAAAGAAAAGAAAAGAAAAGAAAAGGAAAGGAAAGGAAAGGAAAGAAAAGTAAAGAAAAGAAAAGAAAAGAAAAGAAAAGGAAAGGAAAGGAAAGAAAAGAAAAGAAAAGGAAAGGAAAGGAAAGGAAAGGAAAGAAAAGAAAGAAAAGAAAAGGAAAGGAAAGGAAAGGAAGAAGAAAAGAAAAGAAAGAAAAGAAAAGAAAGGAAAGGAAGAAGAAAAGAAAAGAAAAGGAAAGGAAAGGAAAGAAAAGAAAAGAAAAGAAAAGAAAAGAAAAGAAAAGAAAAGAAAAGGAAAGGAAGGAAAGGAAAGGAAAGAAAGGAAAAGGAAAGGAAAGGAAAGGAAAGGAAAGAAAAGAAAAGAAAAGAAAAGGAAAGTAAAGAAAAGAAAAGAAAAGGAAAGGAAAGGAAAGGAAGAAAGAAAAGAAAAGAAAAGAAAAGAAAAGGAAAGGAAAGGAAAGGAAAGGAAAGAAAAGTAAAGAAAAGAAAAGAAAAGAAAAGGAAAGGAATGGAAAGGAAAGAAAAGAAAAGAAAAGGAAAGGAAAGGAAAGTAAAGTAAAGTAAAGTAAAGAAAAGAAAAGGAAAGGAAAGGAAAGAAAAGGAAAGTAAAGGAAAGGAAAGGAAAGGAAAGTAAAGGAAAGAAAAGAAAAGTAAAGTAAAGTAAGAAAAGGAAAGAAAAGTAAAGTCAAGTAAGGAAAGAAAAGAAAAGGAAAGTAAAGTAAAGTAAAGAAAAGGAAAGAAAAGAAAGTAAAGTAAAGTAAAGTAAAGAAAAGGAAAGAAAAGTAAAGTAAAGAAAAGGAAAGGAAAGAAAAGAACAGAAAAGAACAGAAAAGTAAAGTAAAGGAAAGGAAAGGAAAATAAAAAAAGTAAAGCAAAGTAAAGTAAAGAAAAGAAAAGAAAAGAAAAGGAAAGGAAAGGAAAGGAAAGTAGAGAAAGGAAACAAAAGGAAAGGAAAGAAAAGAAAAGGAAAGGAAAGGAAAGTAGAGAAAAGGAAAGAAAAGAAATAAAAGTAAAGTAAAGTAAAGAAAAGAAAAGTAAAGTAAAGTAAAGTAAAGTAAAGTAAAGAAAAGGAAAGGAAAGGAAAGGAAAGTAGAGAAAAGAAAAGAAAAGGAAAGGAAAGGAAAGGAAAGAATAGAAAAGAAAAGGAAAGGAAAGTAAAAAAAAACAGAAAGGAAAGAAAAGAACAGGAAAGTAAAGAAAAGGAAAGTAAAGGAAAGGAAAGTAAAGAAAAGAAAAGAAAAGGAAAGGAAAGGAAAGAAAAGGAAAGAAAAGAAAAGAAAATAATTGAAAAGAAAAGGAAAGGAAAGGAAAGAAAAGAAAAGAAAAGGAAAGTAAAGAAAAAAAAGAAAGGAAAGAAAAGAAAAGGAAAAAAAAGGAAAGGAAAGAAAAGAAAAGATAAGGAAAGGAAAGGAAAGAAAAGAAAAGGAAAGGAAAGGAAAGAAAAGAAAAGAAAAGTAAAGTAAAGAAAAGAAAAGAAAAGGAAAGGAAAGAAAAGAAAAGAAAAGAAAAGTAAAGGAAAGGAAAGGAAAGGAAAGAAAAGAAAAGTAAAGAAAAGAAAAGAAAAGGAAAGGACAGGAAAGAAAAGAAAAGAAAAGGAAAGGAAAGGAAAGAAAAGTAAAGTAAAGTAAAGAAAAGAAAAGAAAAGGAAAGGAAAGGAAAGAAAAGGAAAGTAAAGGAAAGAAAAGGAAAGTAAAGTGAAGTAAAGGAAAGAAAAGAAAAGTAAAGTAAAGAAAAGGAAAGAAAAGTAAAGTAAAGTAAAGGAAAGAAAAGAAAAGGAAAGTAAAGTAAAGAAAAGAAAAGAAAAGGAAAGGAAAGAAAAGAAAAGAAAAGAAAAGTAAAGGAAAGGAAAGGAAAGGAAAGAAAAGAAAAGAAAAGCAAAGAAAAGAAAAGAAAAGAAAAGGAAAGGAAAGGAAAGGAAAGGAAAGGAAAGGAAAGGAAAGAAAAGAAAAGGAAAGGAAAGGAAAGAAAAGTAAAGTAAAGTAAAGAAAAGAAAAGAAAAGGAAAGGAAAGGAAAGAAAAGGAAAGTAAAGGAAAGAAAAGGAAAGTAAAGTAAAGTAAGAAAAGGAAAGAAAAGTAAAGTAAAGTAAAGGAAAGAAAAGAAAAGGAAAGTAAAGTAAAGTAAAGAAAAGGAAAGAAAAGAAAGTAAAGTAAAGTAAAGAAAAGGAAAGAAAAATAAAGTAAAGTAAAGAAAAGGAAAGAAAAGGAAAGTAAAGCAAAGTAAAGGAAAGAAAAGAAAAGTAAAGTAAAGTAAAGAAAAGAAAAATAAAGTAAAGTCAAGAAAAGGAAAGAAAAGTAAAGAAAAGTAAAGTAAGGAAAGAAAAGAAAAAAAAGGAAAATAAAGAAAAGGAAAGTAAAGGAAAGAAAAGGAAAGAAAAGTAAAGAAAAGTAAAGTAAAGGAAAGAAAAGAAAAGGAAAGTAAAGGAAAGAAAAGAAAAGGAAAGTAAAGTAAAGAAAAGGAAAGTAAAGTAAAGAAAAGGAAAGAAAAGGAAAGAAAGTAAAGTAAAGGAAAGAAAAGAAAAGAAAAGGAAAGTAAAGAAAAGAAAAGAAAAGGAAAGTAAAGGAAAGAAAAGAAAAGGAAAGAAAAGGAAAGTAAAGGAAAGAAAAGTAAAGTAAAGTAAAGGAAAGAAAAGAAAAGTAAAGTAAAGTAAAGAAAAGAAAAGGAAAGTAAAGTAAAGAAAAGGAAAGAAAAGGAAAGAAAAGTAAAGTAAAGGAAAGAAAAGAAAAGAAAAGGAAAGTAAAGAAAAGTAAAGTAAAGAAAAGTAAAGTAAAGAAAAGGAAAGTAAAGAAAAGAAAAGAAAATGAAAGGAAAGAAAAGTAAAGTAAAGTAAAGAAAGGAAAAGTAAAGAAAAGAAAAGAAAAGTAAAGTAAAGTAAAGTAAAGAAAAGAAAAGAAAAGAAAAGAAAAGAAATGAAAAGTAAAGTAAAGTAAAGAAAAGAAAAGTAAAGGAAAGAAAAGAAAAGAAAAGAAAAGAAAAGGAAAGGAAAGGAAAGGAAAGGAAAGACAAGTAAAGTAAAGGAAAGAAAAGAAAGAAAAGAAAAGGAAAGTAAAGAAAAGAAAAGGAAAGTAAAGGAAAGAAAAGGAAAGAAGAGGAAAGGAAAGAAAAGTAAAGGAAAGGAAAGAAAAGAAAAGGAAAGTAAAGTAAAGAAAAGGAAAGAAAAGTAAAGAAAAGTAAAGGAAAGGAAAGAAAAGAAAAGGAAAGGAAAGAAAAGAAAAGAAAAGGAAAGCAAAGGAAAGAAAAGAAAAGGAAAGAAAAGGAAAGTAAAGGAAAGAAAAGTAAAGTAAAGAAAAGAAAAGAAAAGGAAAGTAAAGTAAAGAAAAGGAAAGAAAAGGAAAGTAAAGTAAAGAAAAGTAAAGAAAAGTAAAGTAAAGGAAAGAAAAGAAAAGGAAAGTAAAGTCAAGAAAAGGAAAGAGAAGTAAAGAAAAGGAAAGTAAAGGAAAGAAAAGAAAAGGAAAGTAAAGAAAAGAAAAGAAAAGGAAAGTAAAGGAAAGAAAAGAAAAGGAAAGAAAAGGAAAGTAAAGGAAAGAAAAGTAAAGTAAAGTAAAGGAAAGAATAGAAAAGGAAAGAAAAGGAAAGTAAAGAAAAGTAAAGTAAAGAAAAGGAAAGTAAAGAAAATAAAAGAAAATAAAATAAAAGGAAAGGTAGGGAAAGGAAAGTAAAGAAAAGTAAAGTAAAGTAAAGAAAAGAAAAGTAAAGAAAAAAAAGAAAAGAAAAGTAAAGTAAAGTAAAGAAAAGGAAAGGAAAGGAAAGGAAAGAAAAGAAAAGAAAAGAAAAGTAAAGAAAAGAAAAAAAAAGAAAAGGAAAGGAAAGAAAAGAAAAGTTAAGTAAAGAAAAGAAAAGAATAGAAAAGAAAAGAAAAGGAAAGGAAAGGAAAGGAAAGAAAAGAAAAGTAAAGTAAAGTAAAGTAAAGAAAAGAAAAGAAAAGTAAAGTAAAGTAAAGTAAAGAAAAGTAAAGGAAAGTAAAGTAAAGTAAAGAAAAAAAGGAAAGTAAAGTAAAGGAATGTAAAGGAAAGAATAACAACGGAAAGAAAAGAAAAGGAAAGAAAAGAAAAGAAAAGCAAAGAAAAGTAAAGTAAAGGAAAGAAAAGAAAAGTAAAGTAAAGTAGAGTAAAGTAAAGTAAATAAAAGGAAAGAAAGAAAAGAAAAGAAAAGAAAAGTAAAGGAAAGAAAGTAAAGAAAAGGAAAGTAAAGAAAAGTAAAGGAAAGTAAAGTAAAGAACAGAAAAGGAAAGTAAAGAAAAGGAAAGGAAAGAAAAGAAAAGGAAAGTAAAGTAAAGAAATGGAAAGAAAAGGAAAGTAAAGTCAAGAAAAGGAAGGAGAAGTAAAGAAAAGGAAAGTAAAGGAAAGAAAAGAAAAGGAAAGTAAAGAAAAGAAAAGAAAAGGAAAGTAAAGGAAAGAAAAGAAAAGGAAAGAAAAGGAAAGTAAAGGAAAGAAAAGTAAAGTAAAGTAAAGGAAAGAAAAGAAAAGGAAAGAAAAGGAAAGTAAAGAAAAGTAAAGTAAAGAAAAGGAAAGTAAAGAAAATAAAAGAAAATAAAATAAAAGGAAAGGTAGGGAAAGGAAAGTAAAGAAAAGTAAAGTAAAGTAAAGAAAAGAAAAGTAAAGAAAAAAAAGAAAAGAAAAGTAAAGTAAAGAAAAGGAAAGGAAAGGAAAGAAAAGAAAAGAAAAGTAAAGAAAAGAAAAGAAATAAAAGAAAAGGAAAGGAAAGAAAGAAAAGAAAAGTTAAGTAAAGAAAAGAAAAGAATAGAAAAGAAAAGAAAAGGAAAGGAAAGTAAAGAAAAGTAAAGGAAAGTAAAGTAAAGTAAAGAAAAAAAGGAAAGTAAAGTAAAGGAATGTAAAGGAAAGAATAACAACGGAAAGAAAAGAAAAGGAAAGGAAAGGAAAGAAAAGAAAAGAAAAGAAAAGAAAAGCAAAGAAAAGTAAAGTAAAGGAAAGAAAAGAAAAGAAAAGTAAAGTAAAGTAGAGTAAAGTAAAGTAAATAAAAGGAAAGAAGGAAAAGAAAAGAAAAGAAAAGTAAAGGAAAGAAAGTAAAGAAAAGGAAAGTAAAGAAAAGTAAAGGAAAGTAAAGTAAAGAACAGAAAAGGAAAGTAAAGAAAAGGAAAGGAAAGAAAAGAAAAGGAAAGTAAAGTAAAGAAATGGAAAGAAAAGGAAAGTAAAGTAAAGAAAAGGAAAGAAAAGTAAAGTAAAGAAAAGGAAAGAAAAGTAAAGAAAAGTAAAGTAAAGGAAAGAAAAGAAAAGAAAAGGAAAGTAAAGAAAAGCAAAGAAAAGGAAAGTAAAGGAAAGAAAATTGAAGAAAAGTAAAGTAAAGTAAAGGAAAGAAAAGAAAAGGAAAGTAAAGTAAAGAAAAGGAAAGAAAAGAAAAGAAAGTAAAGTAAAGTAAAGAAAAGGAAAGGAAAGGAAAGGAAAGTAAAGAAAAGAAAAGAAAAGGAAAGGAAAGGAAAGGAAAGAAAAGTAAAGGAAAGAAAAGTAAAGGAAAGTAAAGAAAAGGAAAGTAAAGTAAAGAAAAGGAAAGAAAAGAAAGTAAAGTAAAGTAAAGTAAACAAAAGGAAAGAAAACAAAAGTAAAGTAAAGGAAAGGAAAGGAAAGGAAAGGAAAGGAAAGAAAAGGAAAGGAAAGGAAAGGAAAGGAAAGGAAAGAAAAGGAAAGTAAAGGAAAGTAAAGTAAAGTAAAGAACAGGAAAGAAAAGTAAAGAAAAGTAAAGTAAAGTATAGTAAAGAAAAGGAAAGTAAAGTAAAGAAAAGGAAAGAAAAGGAAAGTAAAGTAAAGAAAAGGAAAGAAAAGTAAAGAAAAGTAAAGTAAAGGAAAGAAAAGAAAAGAAAAGGAAAGTAAAGAAAAGAAAGGAAAAGGAAAGTAAAGGAAAGAAAAGAAAAGGAAAGTAAAGTAAAGAAAATTAAAGAAAAGTAAAGTAAAGTAAAGGAAAGAAAAGAAAAGAAAAGGAAAGTAAAGTAAAGTAAAGTTAAGAAAAGGAAAGAAAAGAAAGTAAAGTAAAGTAAAGAAAAGGAAAGAAAAGTAAAGTAAAGTAAAGAAAAGAAAAGGAAAGGAAAGTAAAGGAAAGAAAAGGAAAGTAAAGTAAAGTAAAGGAAAGAAAAGAAAAGTAAAGTAAAGTAAAGAAAAGGAAAGAAAAGTAAAGTAAAGTAAAGGAAAGAAAAGAAAAGGAAAGTAAAGTCAAGTAAAGTAAAGTAAAGAAAAGGAAAGAAAAGAAAGTAAAGTAAAGTAAAGAAAAGGAAAGGAAAGGAAAGGAAAGGAAAGGAAAGTAAAGAAAAGAAAAGAAAAGGAAAGGAAAGAAAAGAAAAGTAAAGGAAAGAAAAGTAAAGGAAAGTAAAGAAAAGGAAAGTAAAGTAAAGAAAAGGAAAGAAAAGAAAGTAAAGTAAAGTAAAGTAACAAAAGGAAAGAAAAGAAAGTAAAGTAAAGTAAAGGAAAGGAAAGGAAAGGAAAGGAAAGAAAAGGAAAGGAAAGGAAAGGAAAGGAAAGGAAAGAAAAGGAAAGTAAAGGAAAGTAAAGTAAAGTAAAGAACAGGAAAGAAATGTAAAGAAAAGTTAAGTAAAGTATAGTAAAGAAAAGAAGTAAAGTAAAGAAAGGAAAGAAAAGGAAAGTAAAGTAAAGAAAAGGAAAGAAAGTAAAGAAAAGTAAAGTAAAGGAAGAAAAGAAAGAAAAGAAAAGAAAAGAAAAGGAAAGTAAAGAAAATAAAGGAAAAGGAAAGTAAAGGAAAGAAAAGAAAAGGAAAGTAAAGTAAAGAAAATTAAAGAAAAGTAAAGTAAAGTAAAGGAAAGAAAAGAAAAGAAAAGAAAAGGAAAGTAAAGTAAAGTAAAGAAAAGAAAGAAAAGAAAGTAAAGTAAAGTAAAAAAAGGAAAGAAAAGTAAAGTAAAGAAAAGAAAAGGAAAGGAAAGGAAAGAAAAGGAAAGTAAAGGAAAGAAAAGTAAAGTAAAGTAAAGTAAAGGAAAGAAAAGAAAAGTAAAGTAAAGAAAAGGAAAGAAAAGTAAAGTAAAGTAAAGGAAAGAAAAGAAAAGGAAAGTAAAGTAAAGTAAAGTAAAGAAAAGGAAAGAAAGTAAAGTAAAGTAAAGAAAAGGAAAGAAAAGGAAAGTAAAGGAAAGGAAAGGAAAGAAAAGAAAAGTAAAGTAAAGTAAAGAAAATAAAAATAAAGTAAAGTAAAGAAAAGGAAAGAAAAGTAAAGAAAAGTAAAGGAAAGAAAAGAAAAAAAAGGACAGTAAAGAAAAGGAAAGTAAAGAACGAAAAGGAAAGAAAAGTAAAGAAAAGTAAAGTAAAGGAAAGAAAAGAAAAGGAAAGTAAAGGAAAGAAAAGAAAAGGAAAGTAAAGTAAAGAAAAGTAAAGAAAAGGAAAGAAAAGGAAAGAAAAGAAAAGAAAAGGAAAGTAAAGGAAAGAAAAGAAAAGGAAAGAAAAGGAAAGTAAAGGAAAGAAAAGTAAAGTAAAGTAAAGGAAAGAAAAGAAAAGGAAAGTAAAGTAAAGAAAAGGAAAGAAAAGGAAAGTAAAGTAAAGAAAAGAAAATAAAAGGAAAGAAAAGTAAAGTAAAGAAAGAAAAGAAAAGAAAAGGAAAGTAAAGAAAAGTAAAGTAAAGAAAAGGAAAGTAAAGTAAAGAAAAGAAAAGAAAAGAAAAGGAAAGGGAAGGGAAAGGAAAGGAAAGGAAAATAAAGTAAAGAAAGGAAAAGTAAAGAAAAGAAAAGAAAAGTAAAGTAAAGTAAAGTAAAGAAAAGAAAAGAAAAGAAATGAAAAGAAAAGTAAAGTAAAGTAAAGAAAAGTAAAGTAAAGGAAAGAAAATAAAAGAAAAGAAAAGAAAGGAAAGGAAAGGAAAGTAAAGAAAAGTAAAGTAAAGGAAAGAAAAGAAAAAAAAAGAAAAGGAAAGTAAAGAAAAGAAAAGGAAAGTAAAGGAAAGAAAAGGAAAGAAGAGGAAAGGAAAGAAAAGTAAAGGAAAGAAAAGAAAAGAAAAGGAAAGTAAAGTAAAGAAAATGAAAGAAAAGTAAAGAAAAGTAAAGTAAAGGAAAGAAAAGAAAGGAAAGGAAAGAAAAGAAAAGAAAAGGAAAGCAAAGGAAAGAAAAGAAAAGGAAAGAAAAGGAAAGTAAAGGAAAGAAAAGTAAAGTAAAGAAAAGAAAAGGAAAGTAAAGTAAAGAAAAGGAAAGAAAAGGAAAGTAAAGTAAAGAAAAGTAAAGAAAAGTAAAGTAAAGTAAAGAAAAGAAAAGTAAAGAAAAAAAAGAAAAGAAAAGTAAAGTAAAGTAAAGAAAAGGAAAGGAAAGGAAAGGAAAGTAAAGTAAAGTAAAGAAAAGTAAAGTAAAGTAAAGTAAAGAAAAAAAGAAAGTAAAGTAAAGTAAAGAAAAAAAGGAAAGTAAAGTAAAGGAAAGTAAAGGAAAGAATAACAACGGAAAGAAAAGAAAATAAAGGAAAGTAAAGGAAAGGAAAGGAAAGAAAAGAAAAGCAAAGAAAAGTAAAGCAAAGGAAAGAAAATAAAAGAAAAGTAAAGTAGAGTAAAGTAAAGTAAAGTAAATAAAAGGAAAGAAAGAAAAGAAAAGAAAAGTAAAGGAAAGAAAGTAAAGAAAAGGAAAGTAAAGAAAAGTAAAGGAAAGTAAAGTAAAGAACAGAAAAGGAAAGTAAAGAAAAGGAAAGGAAAGAAAAGAAAAGAAAAGAAAAGTAAAGTAAAGTAAAGTAAAGTAAAGGAAAGGAAAGTAAAAAAAGTAAAGCAAAGTAAAGTAAAGAAAAGAAAAGGAAAGGAAAGGAAAGTAGAGAAAAGGAAAGAAAAGAAAGAAAAGTAAAGTAAAGTAAAGTAAAGAAAAGAAAAGGAAAGAAAAGGAAAGAAAAGTAAAGAAAAGGAAAGTAAAGGAAAGAAAAGAAAAGAAAAGGAAAGTAAAAAAAGTAAAGTAAAGTAAAGAAAAGGAAAGTAAAGAAAATAAAAGATAATAAAATAAAAGGAAAGGAAGGGAAAGGAAGGGAAAGGAAATGAAATAAAAGTAAAGTAAAGTAAAGAAAAGAAAAGTAAAGAAAAGAAAAGTAAAGTAAAGTAAAGTAAAGAAAAGAAAAGTAAAGTAAAGAAAAGAAAAGGAAAGGAAAGGAAAGAAAAGTAAAGTAAAGGAAAGAAAAGAAAAGAAAAGAAAAGGAAAGTAAAGAAAATAAAAAGGAAAGTAAAAGAAAGAAAAGGAAAGAAGAGGAAAGGAAAGAAAAGTAAAGGAAAGAAAAGAAAAGGAAAGTAAAGAAAAGGAAAGAAAAGTAAAGAAAAGTAAAGTAAAGGAAAGAAAAGAAAAGGAAAGTAAAGAAAAGAAAAGAAAAGAAAAGGAAAGTAAAGGAAAGAAAAGAAAAGGAAAGAAAAGGAAAGTAAAGGAAAGAAAATTAAAGTAAAGTAAAGGAAAAAAAAGAAAAGTAAAGTAAAGAAAAGTAAAGTAAAGTAAAGTAAAGTAAAGTAAAGAAAAGTAAAGTAAAGTAAAGTAAAGTAAAGTAAAGAAAAAAAAGGAAAGTAAAGTAAAGAAAAAAAAGGGAAGTAAAGTAAAGGAAAGTAAAGAATAGCAATGGAAAGAAAAGTAAAGGAAAGTAAAGGAAAGAAAAGAAAAGAAAAGAAAAGAAAAGTAAAGGAAAGTAAAGAACAGAAAAGGAAAGTAAAGAAAAGGAAAGGAAAGGAAAGGAAAGAACAGAAAAGTAAAGTAAAGTAAAGAAAAGGAAAGGAAAAAAAGTAAAGCAAAGTAAAGTAAAGAAAAGAAAAGAAAAGAAAAGTAAAGGAAAGGAAAGAAAAGAAAAGAAAAGTAAAGTAAAGTAAAGTAGAGTAAAGTAAAGTAAAGGAAAGAAAGAAAAGAAAAGAAAAGAAGAGTAAAGGAAAGAAAATTAAAGAAAAGGAAAGTAAAGAAAAGGAAAGTAAAGAAAAGTCAAGGAAAGTAAAGTAAAGAACAGAAAAGGAAAGTAAAGAAAAGGAAAGGAAAGGAAAGAAAAGAACAGAAAAGTTAAGTAAAGTAAAGAAAAGGAAAGGAAAGGAAAAAAAGTAAAGCAAAGTAAAGTAAAGAAAAGAAAAGAAAAGGAAAGGAAAGTAGAGAAAAGGAAAGAAAAGAAAGAAAAGTAAAGTAGAGAAAAGAAAAGAAAAGAAAAGGAAAGGAAAGGAAAGGAAAGAAAAGGAAAGAAAAGAAAAGAAAATAATTGAAAAGAAAAGGAAAGGAAAGGAAAGAAAAGAAAAGAAAAGGAAAGTAAAGTAAAGAAAAAAAAGGAAAGAAAAGAAAAGAAAAGAAAAGTAAAGGAAAGAAAAGAAAAGAAAAGAAAAGAAAAGGAAAGGAAATGAAAGGAAAGGAAAGGAAAGAAAAGAAAAGAAAAGGAAAGGAAAGAAAAGAAAAGAAAAGAAAAGAAAAGGAAAGGAAAAGAAAGGAAAGGAAAGGAAAGGAAAGGAAAGAAAAGAAAAGAAAAGAAAAGGAAAGGAAAGGAAAGGAAAGTAAAGTAAAGTAAAGAAAAGAAAAGTAAAGTAAAGAAAAGAAAAGGAAAGGAAAGGAAAGGAAAGAAAAGGAAAGGAAAGGAAAGGAAAGTAAAGAAAAGAAAAGAAAAGAAAAGGAAAGTAAAGTAAAGTAAAGTAAAGAAAAGAAAAGGAAAGGAAAGGAAAGGAATGGAAAGGAAAGGAAAGAAAAGAAAAGGAAAGAAAAGAAAAGGAAAGGAAAGGAAAGAAAAGAAAAGAAAAGAAAAGAAAAGGAAAGAAAAGGAAAGTAAAGTAAAGAAAAGGAAAGAAAAGTAAAGAAAAGTAAAGTAAAGGAAAGAAAAGAAAAGAAAAGAAAAGAAAAGGAAAGTAAAGAAAAGAAAGGAAAAGGAAAGTAAAGGAAAGAAAAGAAAAGGAAAGTAAAGTAAAGAAAATTAAAGAAAAGTAAAGTAAAGTAAAGGAAAGAAAAGAAAAGAAAAGAAAAGAAAAGGAAAGTAAAGTAAAGTAAAGTAAAGAAAAGGAAAGAAAAGAAAGTAAAGTAAAGTAAAGAAAAGGAAAGAAAAGTAAAGTAAAGAAAAGAAAAGGAAAGGAAAGGAAAGAAAAGGAAAGTAAAGGAAAGAAAAGTAAAGTAAAGTAAAGGAAAGAAAAGAAAAGTAAAGTAAAGAAAAGTAAAGTAAAGTAAAGGAAAGAAAAGAAAAGGAAAGTAAAGTAAAGTAAAGTAAAGAAAAGGAAAGAAAAGTAAAGTAAAGTAAAGAAAAGGAAAGAAAAGGAAAGTAAAGGAAAGGAAAGGAAAGAAAAGAAAAGTAAAGTAAAGTAAAGAAAATAAAAATAAAGTAAAGTAAAGAAAAGGAAAGAAAAGTAAAGAAAAGTAAAGGAAAGAAAAGAAAAAAAAGGACAGTAAAGAAAAGGAAAGTAAAGGAACGAAAAGGAAAGAAAAGTAAAGAAAAGTAGAGTAAAGGAAAGAAAAGAAAAGGAAAGTAAAGGAAAGAAAAGAAAAGGAAAGTAAAGTAAAGAAAAGTAAAGAAAAGGAAAGAAAAGGAAAGAAAAGAAAAGAAAAGGAAAGTAAAGGAAAGAAAAGAAAAGGAAAGAAAAGGAAAGTAAAGGAAAGAAAAGTAAAGTAAAGTAAAGGAAAGAAAAGAAAAGGAAAGTAAAGTAAAGAAAAGGAAAGAAAAGGAAAGTAAAGTAAAGAAAAGGAAAGAAAAGGAAAGAAAAGTAAAGTAAAGGAAAGAAAAGAAAAGAAAAGGAAAGTAAAGAAAAGTAAAGTAAAGAAAAGGAAAGTAAAGAAAAGAAAAGAAAAGAAAAGGAAAGGAAGGGAAAGGAAAGGAAAGGAAAGTAAAGTAAAGAAAGGAAAAGTAAAGAAAAGAAAAGAAAAGTAAAGTAAAGTAAAGTAAAGAAAAGAAAAGAAAAGAAATGAAAAGAAAAGTAAAGTAAAGTAAAGAAAAGTAAAGTAAAGGAAAGAAAATAAAAGAAAAGAAAAGAAAAGGAAAGGAAAGGAAAGGAAAGTAAAGAAAAGTAAAGTAAAGGAAAGAAAAGAAAAAAAAGAAAAGGAAAGTAAAGAAAAGAAAAGGAAAGTAAAGGAAAGAAAAGGAAAGAAGAGGAAAGGAAAGAAAAGTAAAGGAAAGGAAAGAAAAGAAAAGGAAAGTAAAGTAAAGAAAATGAAAGAAAAGTAAAGAAAAGTAAAGTAAAGGAAAGAAAAGAAAAGGAAAGGAAAGAAAAGAAAAGAAAAGGAAAGCAAAGGAAAGAAAAGAAAAGGAAAGAAAAGGAAAGTAAAGGAAAGAAAAGTAAAGTAAAGAAAAAAAAAGGAAAGTAAAGTAAAGAAAAGGAAAGAAAAGGAAAGTAAAGTAAAGAAAAGTAAAGAAAAGTAAAGTAAAGTAAAGAAAAGAAAAGTAAAGAAAAAAAAGAAAAGAAAAGTAAAGTAAAGTAAAGAAAAGGAAAGGAAAGGAAAGGAAAGGAAAGTAAAGTAAAGTAAAGTAAAGAAAAGTAAAGTAAAGTAAAGTAAAGAAAAAAAGAAAGGAAAGTAAAGTAAAGAAAAAAAGGAAAGTAAAGTAAAGGAAAGTAAAGGAAAGAATAACAACGGAAAGAAAAGAAAATAAAGGAAAGTAAAGGAAAGGAAAGGAAAGAAAAGAAAAGAAAAGCAAAGAAAAGTAAAGCAAAGGAAAGAAAAGAAAAGAAAAGTAAAGTAGAGTAAAGTAAAGTAAAGTAAATAAAAGGAAAGAAAGAAAAGAAAAGAAAAGTAAAGGAAAGAAAGTAAAGAAAAGGAAAGTAAAGAAAAGTAAAGGAAAGTAAAGTAAAGAACAGAAAAGGAAAGTAAAGAAAAGGAAAGGAAAGAAAAGAAAAGAAAAGTAAAGTAAAGTAAAGTAAAGGAAAGGAAAGGAAAGTAAAAAAAGTAAAGTAAAGTAAAGAAAAGAAAAGAAAAGGAAAGGAAAGGAAAGTAGAGAAAAGGAAAGAAAAGAAAGAAAAGTAAAGTAAAGTAAAGAAAAGGAAAGAAAAGGAAAGAAAAGTAAAGAAAAGGAAAGTAAAGGAAAGAAAAGAAAAGAAAAGGAAAGTAAAAAAAGTAAAGTAAAGTAAAGAAAAGGAAAGTAAAGAAAATAAAAGAAAATAAAATAAAAGGAAAGGAAGGGAAAGGAAGGGAAAGGAAATGAAATAAAAGTAAAGTAAAGTAAAGAAAAGAAAAGTAAAGAAAAGAAAAGTAAAGTAAAGTAAAGTAAAGAAAAGAAAAGTAAAGTAAAGAAAAGAAAAGGAAAGGAAAGGAAAGAAAAGTAAAGTAAAGGAAAGAAAAGAAAAGAAAAGAAAAGGAAAGTAAAGAAAATAAAAAGGAAAGTAAAAGAAAGAAAAGGAAAGAAGAGGAAAGGAAAGAAAAGTAAAGGAAAGAAAAGAAAAGGAAAGTAAAGAAAAGGAAAGAAAAGTAAAGAAAAGTAAAGTAAAGGAAAGAAAAGAAAAGGAAAGTAAAGAAAAGAAAAGAAAAGAAAAGGAAAGTAAAGGAAAGAAAAGAAAAGGAAAGAAAAGGAAAGTAAAGGAAAGAAAATTAAAGTAAAGTAAAGGAAAAAAAAGAAAAGTAAAGTAAAGAAAAGTAAAGTAAAGTAAAGTAAAGCAAAGTAAAGAAAAAAAAGGAAAGTAAAGTAAAGAAAAAAAAGGAAAGTAAAGTAAAGGAAAGTAAAGAATAGCAATGGAAAGAAAAGTAAAGGAAAGTAAAGGAAAGAAAAGAAAAGAAAAGAAAAGAAAAGTAAAGGAAAGTAAAGTAAAGAACAGAAAAGGAAAGTAAAGAAAAGGAAAGGAAAGGAAAGGAAAGAACAGAAAAGTAAAGTAAAGTAAAGAAAAGGAAAGGAAAAAAAGTAAAGCAAAGTAAAGTAAAGAAAAGAAAAGAAAAGTAAAGGAAAGGAAAGAAAAGAAAAGAAAAGAAAAGTAAAGTAAAGTAAAGTAGAGTAAAGTAAAGTAAAGTAAAGGAAAGAAAGAAAAGAAAAGAAAAGAAGAGTAAAGGAAAGAAAATTAAAGAAAAGGAAAGTAAAGAAAAGGAAAGTAAAGAAAAGTAAAGGAAAGTAAAGTAAAGAACAGAAAAGGAAAGTAAAGAAAAGGAAAGGAAAGGAAAGAAAAGAACAGAAAAGTAAAGTAAAGTAAAGAAAAGGAAAGGAAAGGAAAAAAAGTAAAGCAAAGTAAAGTAAAGAAAAGAAAAGAAAAGGAAAGGAAAGTAGAGAAAAGGAAAGAAAAGAAAGAAAAGTAAAGTAAAGAAAAGGAAAGAAAAGTAAAGTAAAGTAAAGAAAAGAAAAGGAAAGGAAAGGAAAGAAAAGAAAAGAAAAGTAAAGTAAAGAAAAGAAAAGAAAAGGAAAGGAAAGAAAAGAAAAGAAAAGAAAAGTAAAGTAAAGGAAAGGAAAGGAAAGAAAAGAAAAGTAAAGAAAAGAAAAGAAAAGGAAAGGACAGGAAAGAAAAGAAAAGAAAAGGAAAGAAAAGGAAAGTAAAGGAAAGAAAAGGAAAGTAAAGTAAAGTAAAGGAAAGAAAAGAAAAGTAAAGTAAAGAAAATAAAAGAAAAGTAAAGGAAAGGAAAGGAAAGGAAAGAAAAGAAAAGTAAAGAAAAGAAAAGAAAAGGAAAGGAAAGGAAAGGAAAGGAAAGAAAAGAAAAGATAAGGAAAGGAAAGGAAAGAAAAGTAAAGTGAAGTAAAGAAAAGAAAAGAAAAGGAAAGGAAAGGAAAGAAAAGGAAAGTAAAGGAAAGAAAAGGAAAGTAAAGTAAAGTAAAGGAAAGAAAAGAAAAGTAAAGTAAAGTAAAGAAAAGGAAAGAAAAGTAAAGTAAAGTAAAGGAAAGTAAAGAAAAGGAAAGTAAAGAAAAGTAAAGGAAAGTAAAGTAAAGAACAGAAAAGGAAAGTAAAGAAAAGGAAAGGAAAGGAAAGAAAAGAACAGAAAAGTAAAGTAAAGTAAAGAAAAGGAAAGGAAAGGAAAAAAAGTAAAGCAAAGTAAAGTAAAGAAAAGAAAAGGAAAGGAAAGTAGAGAAAAGGAAAGAAAAGAAATAAAAGTAAAGTAAAGAAAAGAAAAGAAAAGGAAAGTAAGGAAAGGAAAGGAAAGAAAAGGAAAGAAAAGAAAAGAAAATATTTGAAAAGAAAAGGAAAGGAAAGGAAAGAAAAGAAAAGAAAAGAAAAGGAAAGGAAAGAAAAGAAAAGAAAAGAAAAGAAAAGGAAAGGAAAGAAAAGAAAAGAAAAGGAAAGGAAAGGAAAGGAAAGGAAAGGAAAGAAAAGAAAAGAAAAGAAAAGGAAAGGAAAGGAAAGGAAAGAAAAGAAAAGAAAAGAAAAGAAAAGGAAAGGAAAGGAAAGGAAAGGAAAGAAAAGAAAAGAAAAGAAAAGGAAAGGAAAGAAAAGAAAAGAAAAGAAAAGAAAAGAAAAGGAAAGGAAAGGAAAGAAAAGAAAAGAAAAGAAAAGAAAAGGAAAGGAAAGAAAAGAAAAGAAAAGAAAAGAAAAGAAAAGGAAAGGAAAGGAAAGGAAAGTAAAGAAAAGAAAAGGAAAGGAAAGGAAAGGAAAGAAAAGAAAAGAAAAGAAAAGGAAGGTAAAGAAAAGAAAAGAAAAGGAAAGGATAGGAAAGGAAAGAAAAGAAAAGAAAAGAAAAGAAAAGAAAAGGAAAGGAAAGGAAAGGAAAGGAAAGGAAAGGAAAGAAAAGTAAAGAAAAGAAAAGAAAAGAAAAGGAAAGGAAAGGAAAGGAAAGGAAAGGAAAGAAAAGAAAAGAAAAGGAAAGGAAAGTAAAGTAAAGTAAAGAAAAGAAAAGGAAAGGAAAGGAAAGAAAAGGAAAGTAAAGGAAAGGAAAGGAAAGGAAAGTAAAGGAAAGAAAAGAAAAGTAAAGTAAAGTAAAGAAAAGGAAAGAAAAGTAAAGTCAAGTAAAGGAAAGAAAAGAAAAGGAAAGTAAAGTAAAGAAAAGGAAAGAAAAGAAAGTAAAGTAAAGTAAAGAAAAGGAAAGAAAAGTAAAGTAAAGAAAAGGAAAGGAAAGAAAAGAACAGAAAAGAACAGAAAAGTAAAGTAAAGGAAAGGAAAGGAAAATAAAAAAAGTAAAGCAAAGTAAAGTAAAGAAAAGAAAAGAAAAGAAAAGGAAAGGAAAGGAAAGTAGAGAAAGGAAACAAAAGGAAAGGAAAGAAAAGAAATAAAAGGAAAGTAAAGTAAAGAAAAGAAAAGTAAAGTAAAGTAAAGTAAAGTAAAGTAAAGAAAAGGAAAGGAAAGGAAAGGAAAGTAGAGAAAAGAAAAGAAAAGGAAAGGAAAGGAAAGGAAAGAATAGAAAAGAAAAGGAAAGGAAAGTAAAAAAAAACGGAAAGGAAAGAAAAGAACAGGAAAGTAAAGAAAAGGAAAGTAAAGGAAAGGAAAGTAAAGAAAAGAAAAGAAAAGGAAAGGAAAGGAAAGAAAAGGAAAGAAAAGAAAAGAAAATAATCGAAAAGAAAAGGAAAGGAAAGGAAAGAAAAGAAAAGAAAAGGAAAGTAAAGAAAAAAAAGAAAAGGAAAGAAAAGAAAAGGAAAAAAAAGGAAAGGAAAGAAAAGAAAAGATAAGGAAAGGAAAGGAAAGAAAAGAAAAGGAAAGGAAAGGAAAGAAAAGAAAAGAAAAGTAAAGTAAAGAAAAGAAAAGAAAAGGAAAGGAAAGAAAAGAAAAGAAAAGAAAAGTAAAGGAAAGGAAAGGAAAGGAAAGAAAAGAAAAGTAAAGAAAAGAAAAGAAAAGGAAAGGACAGGAAAGAAAAGAAAAGAAAAGGAAAGGAAAGGAAAGAAAAGAAAAGTAAAGTAAAGAAAAGAAAAGGAAAGGAAAGGAAAGGAAAGAAAAGGAAAGTAAAGGAAAGAAAAGGAAAGTAAAGTAAAGTAAAGAAAAGGAAAGAAAAGTAAAGTAAAGTAAAGGAAAGAAAAGAAAAGGAAAGTAAAGTAAAGTAAAGAAAAGGAAAGAAAAGAAAGTAAAGTAAAGTAAAGAAAAGGAAAGAAAAATAAAGTAAAGTAAAGAAAAGGAAAGAAAAGGAAAGTAAAGCAAAGTAAAGGAAAGAAAAGAAAAGTAAAGTAAAGTAAAGAAAAGAAAAATAAAGTAAAGTAAAGAAAAGGAAAGAAAAGTAAAGAAAAGTAAAGTAAAGGAAAGAAAAGAAAAAAAAGGAAAATAAAGAAAAGGAAAGTAAAGGAAAGAAAAGGAAAGAAAAGTAAAGAAAAGTAAAGTAAAGGAAAGAAAAGAAAAGGAAAGTAAAGTAAAGAAAAGGAAAGGAAAGTAAAGAAAAGGAAAGAAAAGGAAAGAAAAGTAAAGTAAAGGAAAGAAAAGAAAAGAAAAGGAAAGTAAAGAAAAGAAAAGAAAAGGAAAGTAAAGGAAAGAAAAGAAAAGGAAAGAAAAGGAAAGTAAAGGAAAGAAAAGTAAAGTAAAGTAAAGGAAAGAAAAGAAAAGTAAAGTAAAGTAAAGAAAAGAAAAGGAAAGTAAAGTAAAGAAAAGGAAAGAAAAGGAAAGAAAAGTAAAGTAAAGGAAAGAAAAGAAAAGAAAAGGAAAGTAAAGAAAAGTAAAGTAAAGAAAAGTAAAGTAAAGAAAAGGAAAGTAAAGAAAAGAAAAGAAAATGAAAGGAAAGAAAAGTAAAGTAAAGTAAAGAAAGGAAAAGTAAAGAAAAGAAAAGAAAAGTAAAGTAAAGTAAAGTAAAGAAAAGAAAAGAAAAGAAAAGAAAAGAAAAGAAATGAAAAGTAAAGTAAAGGAAAGAAAAGAAAATAAAAGAAAAGAAAAGGAAAGGAAAGGAAAGGAAAGGAAAGACAAGTAAAGTAAAGGAAAGTAAAGGAAAGAAAAGGAAAGAAGAGGAAAGGAAAGAAAAGTAAAGGAAAGGAAAGAAAAGAAAAGGAAAGTAAAGTAAAGAAAAGGAAAGAAAAGTAAAGAAAAGTAAAGGAAAGGAAAGAAAAGAAAAGGAAAGGAAAGAAAAGAAAAGAAAAGGAAAGCAAAGGAAAGAAAAGAAAAGGAAAGAAAAGGAAAGTAAAGGAAAGAAAAGTAAAGTAAAGAAAAGAAAAGAAAAGGAAAGTAAAGTAAAGAAAAGGAAAGAAAAGGAAAGTAAAGTAAAGAAAAGTAAAGAAAAGTAAAGTAAAGGAAAGAAAAGAAAAGGAAAGTAAAGTCAAGAAAAGGAAAGAGAAGTAAAGAAAAGGAAAGTAAAGGAAAGAAAAGAAAAGGAAAGTAAAGAAAAGAAAAGAAAAGGAAAGTAAAGGAAAGAAAAGAAAAGGAAAGAAAAGGAAAGTAAAGGAAAGAAAAGTAAAGTAAAGTAAAGGAAAGAAAAGAAAAGGAAAGAAAAGGAAAGTAAAGAAAAGTAAAGTAAAGAAAAGGAAAGTAAAGAAAATAAAAGAAAATAAAATAAAAGGAAAGGTAGGGAAAGGAAAGTAAAGAAAAGTAAAGTAAAGTAAAGAAAAGAAAAGTAAAGAAAAAAACGAAAAGAAAAGTAAAGTAAAGTAAAGAAAAGGAAAGGAAAGGAAAGGAAAGGAAAGGAAAGAAAAGAAAAGAAAAGAAAAGTAAAGAAAAGAAAAAAAAGAAAAGGAAAGGAAAGAAAAGAAAAGAAAAGTTAAGTAAAGAAAAGAAAAGAATAGAAAAGAAAAGAAAAGGAAAGGAAAGGAAAGGAAAGAAAAGAAAAGTAAAGTAAAGTAAAGTAAAGAAAAGAAAAGAAAAGTAAAGTAAAGTAAAGTAAAGTAAAGAAAAGTAAAGGAAAGTAAAGTAAAGTAAAGAAAAAAAGGAAAGTAAAGTAAAGGAATGTAAAGGAAAGAATAACAACGGAAAGAAAAGAAAAGGAAAGTAAAGGAAAGGAAAGAAAAGAAAAGAAAAGCAAAGAAAAGTAAAGTAAAGGAAAGAAAAGAAAAGAAAAGTAAAGTAAAGTAGAGTAAAGTAAAGTAAATAAAAGGAAAGAAAGAAAAGAAAAGAAAAGAAAAGTAAAGGAAAGAAAGTAAAGAAATGGAAAGAAAAGGAAAGTAAAGTCAAGAAAAGGAAAGAGAAGTAAAGAAAAGGAAAGTAAAGGAAAGAAAAGAAAAGGAAAGTAAAGAAAAGAAAAGGAAAGTAAAGGAAAGAAAAGAAAAGGAAAGAAAAGGAAAGTAAAGGAAAGAAAAGTAAAGTAAAGTAAAGGAAAGAAAAGAAAAGGAAAGAAAAGGAAAGTAAAGAAAAGTAAAGTAAAGAAAAGGAAAGTAAAGAAAATAAAAGAAAATAAAATAAAAGGAAAGGTAGGGAAAGGAAAGTAAAGAAAAGTAAAGTAAAGTAAAGAAAAGAAAAGTAAAGAAAAAAAAGAAAAGAAAAGTAAAGTAAAGAAAAGGAAAGGAAAGGAAAGAAAAGAAAAGAAAAGTAAAGAAAAGAAAAGAAAAAAAAGAAAAGGAAAGGAAAGAAAGAAAAGAAAAGTTAAGTAAAGAAAAGAAAAGAATAGAAAAGAAAAGAAAAGGAAAGGAAAGGAAAGAAAAGTAAAGTAAAGTAAAGTAAAGAAAAGAAAAGAAAAGTAAAGAAAAAGTAAAGAAAAGTAAAGGAAAGTAAAGTAAAGTAAAGAAAAAAAGGAAAGTAAAGTAAAGGAATGTAAAGGAAAGAATAACAACGGAAAGAAAAGAAAAGGAAAGGAAAGGAAAGAAAAGAAAAGAAAAGAAAAGCAAAGAAAAGTAAAGTAAAGGAAAGAAAAGAAAAGAAAAGTAAAGTAAAGTAGAGTAAAGTAAAGTAAATAAAAGGAAAGAAGGAAAAGAAAAGAAAAGAAAAGTAAAGGAAAGAAAGTAAAGAAAAGGAAAGTAAAGAAAAGTAAAGGAAAGTAAAGTAAAGAACAGAAAAGGAAAGTAAAGAAAAGGAAAGGAAAGAAAAGAAAAGGAAAGTAAAGTAAAGAAATGGAAAGAAAAGGAAAGTAAAGTAAAGAAAAGGAAAGAAAAGTAAAGTAAAGAAAAGGAAAGAAAAGTAAAGAAAAGTAAAGTAAAGGAAAGAAAAGAAAAGAAAAGGAAAGTAAAGAAAAGCAAAGAAAAGGAAAGTAAAGGAAAGAAAATTGAAGAAAAGTAAAGTAAAGTAAAGGAAAGAAAAGAAAAGGAAAGTAAAGTAAAGAAAAGGAAAGAAAAGAAAAGAAAGTAAAGTAAAGTAAAGAAAAGGAAAGGAAAGGAAAGGAAAGTAAAGAAAAGAAAAGAAAAGGAAAGGAAAGGAAAGAAAAGAAAAGTAAAGGAAAGAAAAGTCAAGGAAAGTAAAGAAAAGGAAAGTAAAGTAAAGAAAAGGAAAGAAAAGAAAGTAAAGTAAAGTAAAGTAAACAAAAGGAAAGAAAACAAAAGTAAAGTAAAGTAAAGGAAAGGAAAGGAAAGGAAAGGAAAGAAAAGGAAAGGAAAGGAAAGGAAAGGAAAGAAAAGGAAAGTAAAGGAAAGTAAAGTAAAGTAAAGAACAGGAAAGAAAAGTAAAGAAAAGTAAAGTAAAGTATAGTAAAGAAAAGGAAAGTAAAGTAAAGAAAAGGAAAGAAAAGGAAAGTAAAGTAAAGAAAAGGAAAGAAAAGTAAAGAAAAGTAAAGTAAAGGAAAGAAAAGAAAAGAAAAGGAAAGTAAAGAAAAGAAAGGAAAAGGAAAGTAAAGGAAAGAAAAGAAAAGGAAAGTAAAGTAAAGAAAATTAAAGAAAAGTAAAGTAAAGTAAAGGAAAGAAAAGAAAGTAAAGTAAAGAAAAGGAAAGAAAAGTAAAGTAAAGTAAAGAAAAGAAAAGGAAAGGAAAGTAAAGGAAAGAAAAGGAAAGTAAAGTAAAGTAAAGGAAAGAAAAGAAAAGTAAAGTAAAGTAAAGAAAAGGAAAGAAAAGTAAAGTAAAGTAAAGGAAAGAAAAGAAAAGGAAAGTAAAGTCAAGTAAAGTAAAGTAAAGAAAAGGAAAGAAAAGAAAGTAAAGTAAAGTAAAGAAAAGGAAAGGAAAGGAAAAGAAAGGAAAGGAAAGTAAAGAAAAGAAAAGAAAAGGAAAGGAAAGAAAAGAAAAGAAAAGGAAAAAAAAGTAAAGGAAAGTAAAGAAAAGGAAAGTAAAGTAAAGAAAAGGAAAGAAAAGAAAGTAAAGTAAAGTAAAGTAAACAAAAGGAAAGAAAAGAAAGTAAAGTAAAGTAAAGGAAAGGAAAGGAAAGGAAAGGAAAGGAAAGGAAAGGAAAGAAAAGGAAAGGAAAGGAAAGGAAAGGAAAGGAAAGAAAAGGAAAGTAAAGGAAAGTAAAGTAAAGTAAAGAACAGGAAAGAAATGTAAAGAAAAGTTAAGTAAAGTATAGTAAAGAAAAGGAAAGTAAAGTAAAGAAAAGGAAAGAAAAGGAAAGTAAAGTAAAGAAAAGGAAAGAAAAGTAAAGAAAAGTAAAGTAAAGGAAAGAAAAGAAAAGAAAAGAAAAGAAAAGAAAAGGAAAGTAAAGAAAAGAAAGGAAAAGGAAAGTAAAGGAAAGAAAAGAAAAGGAAAGTAAAGTAAAGAAAATTAAAGAAAAGTAAAGTAAAGTAAAGGAAAGAAAAGAAAAGAAAAGAAAAGAAAAGGAAAGTAAAGTAAAGTAAAGTAAAGAAAAGGAAAGAAAAGAAAGTAAAGTAAAGTAAAGAAAAGGAAAGAAAAGTAAAGTAAAGAAAAGAAAAGGAAAGGAAAGGAAAGAAAAGGAAAGTAAAGGAAAGAAAATTAAAGTAAAGTAAAGTAAAGGAAAGAAAAGAAAAGTAAAGTAAAGAAAAGGAAAGAAAAGTAAAGTAAAGTAAAGGAAAGAAAAGAAAAGGAAAGTAAAGTAAAGTAAAGTAAAGAAAAGGAAAGAAAAGTAAAGTAAAGTAAAGAAAAGGAAAGAAAAGGAAAGTAAAGGAAAGGAAAGGAAAGAAAAGAAAAGTAAAGTAAAGTAAAGAAAATAAAAATAAAGTAAAGTAAAGAAAAGGAAAGAAAAGTAAAGAAAAGTAAAGGAAAGAAAAGAAAAAAAAGGACAGTAAAGAAAAGGAAAGTAAAGGAACGAAAAGGAAAGAAAAGTAAAGAAAAGTAAAGTAAAGGAAAGAAAAGAAAAGGAAAGTAAAGGAAAGAAAAGAAAAGGAAAGTAAAGTAAAGAAAAGTAAAGAAAAGGAAAGAAAAGGAAAGAAAAGAAAAGAAAAGGAAAGTAAAGGAAAGAAAAGAAAAGGAAAGAAAAGGAAAGTAAAGGAAAGAAAAGTAAAGTAAAGTAAAGGAAAGAAAAGAAAAGGAAAGTAAAGTAAAGAAAAGGAAAGAAAAGGAAAGTAAAGTAAAGAAAAGGAAAGAAAAGGAAAGAAAAGTAAAGTAAAGGAAAGAAAAGAAAAGAAAAGGAAAGTAAAGAAAAGTAAAGTAAAGAAAAGGAAAGTAAAGAAAAGAAAAGAAAAGAAAAGAAAAGGAAAGGAAGGGAAAGGAAAGGAAAGGAAGGGAAAGTAAAGAAAGGAAAAGTAAAGAAAAGAAAAGAAAAGTAAAGTAAAGTAAAGTAAAGAAAAGAAAAGAAAAGAAATGAAAAGAAAAGTAAAGTAAAGTAAAGAAAAGTAAAGTAAAGGAAAGAAAATAAAAGAAAAGAAAAGAAAAGGAAAGGAAAGGAAAGGAAAGTAAAGAAAAGTAAAGTAAAGGAAAGAAAAGAAAAAAAAAGAAAAGGAAAGTAAAGAAAAGAAAAGGAAAGTAAAGGAAAGAAAAGGAAAGAAGAGGAAAGGAAAGAAAAGTAAAGGAAAGGAAAGAAAAGAAAAGGAAAGTAAAGTAAAGAAAATGAAAGAAAAGTAAAGAAAAGTAAAGTAAAGGAAAGAAAAGAAAAGGAAAGGAAAGAAAAGAAAAGAAAAGGAAAGCAAAGGAAAGAAAAGAAAAGGAAAGAAAAGGAAAGTAAAGGAAAGAAAAGTAAAGTAAAGAAAAGAAAAGGAAAGTAAAGTAAAGAAAAGGAAAGAAAAGGAAAGTAAAGTAAAGAAAAGTAAAGAAAAGTAAAGTAAAGTAAAGAAAAGAAAAGTAAAGAAAAAAAGAAAAGAAAAGTAAAGTAAAGTAAAGAAAAGGAAAGGAAAGGAAAGGAAAGTAAAGTAAAGTAAAGTAAAGTAAAGAAAAGTAAAGTAAAGTAAAGTAAAGTAAAGAAAAAAAGAAAGTAAAGTAAAGTAAAGAAAAAAAGGAAAGTAAAGTAAAGGAAAGTAAAGGAAAGAATAACAACGGAAAGAAAAGAAAATAAAGGAAAGTAAAGGAAAGGAAAGGAAAGAAAAGAAAAGAAAAGCAAAGAAAAGTAAAGCAAAGGAAAGAAAAGAAAAGAAAAGTAAAGTAGAGTAAAGTAAAGTAAAGTAAATAAAAGGAAAGAAAGAAAAGAAAAGAAAAGTAAAGGAAAGAAAGTAAAGAAAAGGAAAGTAAAGAAAAGTAAAGGAAAGTAAAGTAAAGAACAGAAAAGGAAAGTAAAGAAAAGGAAAGGAAAGAAAAGAAAAGAAAAGTAAAGTAAAGTAAAGTAAAGGAAAGGAAAGGAAAGTAAAAAAAGTAAAGCAAAGTAAAGTAAAGAAAAGAAAAGAAAAGGAAAGGAAAGGAAAGTAGAGAAAAGGAAAGAAAAGAAAGAAAAGTAAAGTAAAGTAAAGTAAAGAAAAGAAAAGGAAAGAAAAGGAAAGAAAAGTAAAGAAAAGGAAAGTAAAGGAAAGAAAAGAAAAGAAAAGGAAAGTAAAAAAAGTAAAGTAAAGTAAAGAAAAGGAAAGTAAAGAAAATAAAAGAAAATAAAATAAAAGGAAAGGAAGGGAAAGGAAGGGAAAGGAAATGAAATAAAAGTAAAGTAAAGTAAAGAAAAGAAAAGTAAAGAAAAGAAAAGTAAAGTAAAGTAAAGTAAAGTAAAGAAAAGAAAAGTAAAGTAAAGAAAAGAAAAGGAAAGGAAAGGAAAGAAAAGTAAAGTAAAGGAAAGAAAGAAAAGAAAAGAAAAGGAAAGTAAAGAAAATAAAAAGGAAAGTAAAAGAAAGAAAAGGAAAGAAGAGGAAAGGAAAGAAAAGTAAAGGAAAGAAAAGAAAAGGAAAGTAAAGAAAAGGAAAGAAAAGTAAAGAAAAGTAAAGTAAAGGAAAGAAAGAAAAGGAAAGTAAAGAAAAGAAAAGAAAAGAAAAGGAAAGTAAAGGAAAGAAAAGAAAAGGAAAGAAAAGGAAAGTAAAGGAAAGAAAATTAAAGTAAAGTAAAGGAAAAAAAAGAAAGTAAAGTAAAGAAAAGTAAAGTAAAGTAAAGTAAAGTAAAGTAAAGAAAAGTAAAGTAAAGTAAAGTAAAGTAAAGAAAAAAAAGGAAAGTAAAGTAAAGAAAAAAAAGGAAAGTAAAGTAAAGGAAAGTAAAGAATAGCAATGGAAAGAAAAGTAAAGGAAAGTAAAGGAAAGAAAAGAAAAGAAAAGAAAAGAAAAGTAAAGGAAAGTAAAGTAAAGAACAGAAAGGAAAGTAAAGAAAATGAAAGGAAAGGAAAGGAAAGAACAGAAAAGTAAAGTAAAGTAAAGAAAAGGAAAGGAAAAAAAGTAAAGCAAAGAAAAGAAAAGAAAAGTAAAGGAAAGGAAAGAAAAGAAAAGAAAAGAAAAGTAAAGTAAAGTAAAGTAGAGTAAAGTAAAGTAAAGTAAAGGAAAGAAAGAAAGAAGAGTAAAGGAAAGAAAATTAAAGAAAAGGAAAGTAAAGAAAAGGAAAGTAAAGAAAAGTAAAGGAAAGTAAAGTAAAGAACAGAAAGGAAAGTAAAGAAAAGGAAAGGAAAGGAAAGAAAAGAACAGAAAAGTAAAGTAAAGTAAAGAAAAGGAAAGGAAAGGAAAAAAAGTAAAGCAAAGTAAAGTAAAGAAAAGAAAAGAAAAGGAAAGGAAAGTAGAGAAAAGGAAAGAAAAGAAAGAAAAGTAAAGTAGAGAAAAGAAAAGAAAAGAAAAGGAAAGGAAAGGAAAGGAAAGGAAAGAAAAGGAAAGAAAAGAAAAGAAAATAATTGAAAAGAAAAGGAAAGGAAAGGAAAGAAAAGAAAAGAAAAGGAAAGTAAAGTAAAGAAAAAAAAGGAAAGAAAAGAAAAGAAAAGAAAAGTAAAGGAAAGAAAAGAAAAGAAAAGAAAAGAAAAGGAAAGGAAATGAAAGGAAAGGAAAGAAAAGAAAAGAAAAGGAAAGGAAAGAAAAGAAAAGAAAAGAAAAGAAAAGGAAAGGAAAGGAAAGGAAAGGAAAGAAAAGAAAAGAAAAGAAAAGGAAAGGAAAGGAAAGAAAAGAAAAGAAAAGAAAAGAAAAGAAAAGTAAAGTAAAGAAAAGAAAAGAAAAGGAAAGGAAAGGAAAGAAAAGAAAAGAAAAGAAAAGGAAAGGAAAAGAAAGGAAAGGAAAGGAAAGGAAAGGAAAGAAAAGAAAAGAAAAGAAAAGGAAAGGAAAGGAAAGTAAAGTAAAGTAAAGAAAAGAAAAGTAAAGTAAAGAAAAGAAAAGGAAAGGAAAGGAAAGGAAAGAAAAGGAAAGGAAAGGAAAGGAAAGTAAAGAAAAGAAAAGAAAAGAAAAGGAAAGTAAAGTAAAGTAAAGAAAAGAAAAGGAAAGGAAAGGAAAGGAATGGAAAGGAAAGGAAAGAAAAGAAAAGGAAGGAAAAGAAAAGGAAAGGAAAGGAAAGAAAAGAAAAGAAAAGAAAAGAAAAGAAAAGAAAAGGAAAGTAAAGTAAAGAAAAGGAAAGAAAAGTAAAGAAAAGTAAAGTAAAGGAAAGAAAAGAAAAGAAAAGAAAAGAAAAGAAAAGGAAAGTAAAGAAAAGAAAGGAAAAGGAAAGTAAAGGAAAGAAAAGAAAAGGAAAGTAAAGTAAAGAAAATTAAAGAAAAGTAAAGTAAAGGAAAGAAAAGAAAAGAAAAGAAAAGGAAAGTAAAGTAAAGTAAAGTAAAGAAAAGGAAAGAAAAGAAAGTAAAGTAAAGTAAAGAAAAGGAAAGAAAAGTAAAGTAAAGAAAAGAAAAGGAAAGGAAAGGAAAGAAAAGGAAAGTAAAGGAAAGAAAAGGAAAGTAAAGTAAAGTAAAGGAAAGAAAAGAAAAGTAAAGTAAAGAAAAGGAAAGAAAAGTAAAGTAAAGTAAAGGAAAGAAAAGAAAAGGAAAGTAAAGTAAAGTAAAGTAAAGAAAAGGAAAGAAAAGTAAAGTAAAGAACAGAAAAGGAAAGTAAAGAAAAGGAAAGGAAAGAAAAGAAAAGGAAAGTAAAGTAAAGAAATGGAAAGAAAAGGAAAGTAAAGTAAAGAAAAGGAAAGAAAAGTAAAGTAAAGAAAAGGAAAGAAAAGTAAAGAAAAGTAAAGTAAAGGAAAGAAAAGAAAAGAAAAGGAAAGTAAAGAAAAGCAAAGAAAAGGAAAGTAAAGGAAAGAAAATTGAAGAAAAGTAAAGTAAAGTAAAGGAAAGAAAAGAAAAGGAAAGTAAAGTAAAGAAAAGGAAAGAAAAGAAAAGAAAGTAAAGTAAAGTAAAGAAAAGGAAAGGAAAGGAAAGGAAAGTAAAGAAAAGAAAAGAAAAGGAAATGAAAGGAAAGAAAAGAAAAGTAAAGGAAAGAAAAGTCAAGGAAAGTAAAGAAAAGGAAAGTAAAGTAAAGAAAAGGAAAGAAAAGAAAGTAAAGTAAAGTAAAGTAAACAAAAGGAAAGAAAACAAAAGTAAAGTAAAGTAAAGGAAAGGAAAGGAAAGGAAAGAAAAGGAAAGGAAAGGAAAGGAAAGAAAAGGAAAGTAAAGGAAAGTAAAGTAAAGTAAAGAACAGGAAAGAAAAGTAAAGAAAAGTAAAGTAAAGTATAGTAAAGAAAAGGAAAGTAAAGTAAAGAAAAGGAAAGAAAAGGAAAGTAAAGTAAAGAAAAGGAAAGAAAAGTAAAGAAAAGTAAAGTAAAGGAAAGAAAAGAAAAGAAAAGGAAAGTAAAGAAAAGAAAGGAAAAGGAAAGTAAAGGAAAGAAAAGAAAAGGAAAGTAAAGTAAAGAAAATTAAAGAAAAGTAAAGTAAAGTAAAGGAAAGAAAAGAAAGTAAAGTAAAGTAAAGAAAAGGAAAGAAAAGTAAAGTAAAGTAAAGAAAAGAAAAGGAAAGGAAAGTAAAGGAAAGAAAAGGAAAGTAAAGTAAAGTAAAGGAAAGAAAAGAAAAGTAAAGTAAAGTAAAGAAAAGGAAAGAAAAGTAAAGTAAAGTAAAGGAAAGAAAAGAAAAGGAAAGTAAAGTCAAGTAAAGTAAAGTAAAGAAAAGGAAAGAAAAGAAAGTAAAGTAAAGTAAAGAAAAGGAAAGGAAAGGAAAAGAAAGGAAAGGAAAGTAAAGAAAAGAAAAGAAAAGGAAAGGAAAGAAAAGAAAAGAAAAGGAAAAAAAAGTAAAGGAAAGTAAAGAAAAGGAAAGTAAAGTAAAGAAAAGGAAAGAAAAGAAAGTAAAGTAAAGTAAAGTAAACAAAAGGAAAGAAAAGAAAGTAAAGTAAAGTAAAGGAAAGGAAAGGAAAGGAAAGGAAAGGAAAGGAAAGAAAAGGAAAGGAAAGGAAAGGAAAGGAAAGGAAAGAAAAGGAAAGTAAAGGAAAGTAAAGTAAAGTAAAGAACAGGAAAGAAATGTAAAGAAAAGTTAAGTAAAGTATAGTAAAGAAAAGGAAAGTAAAGTAAAGAAAAGGAAAGAAAAGGAAAGTAAAGTAAAGAAAAGGAAAGAAAAGTAAAGAAAAGTAAAGTAAAGGAAAGAAAAGAAAAGAAAAGAAAAGAAAAGGAAAGTAAAGAAAAGAAAGGAAAAGGAAAGTAAAGGAAAGAAAAGAAAAGGAAAGTAAAGTAAAGAAAATTAAAGAAAAGTAAAGTAAAGTAAAGGAAAGAAAAGAAAAGAAAAGAAAAGGAAAGTAAAGTAAAGTAAAGTAAAGAAAAGGAAAGAAAAGAAAGTAAAGTAAAGTAAAGAAAAGGAAAGAAAAGTAAAGTAAAGAAAAGAAAAGGAAAGGAAAGGAAAGAAAAGGAAAGTAAAGGAAAGAAAATTAAAGTAAAGTAAAGTAAAGGAAAGAAAAGAAAAGTAAAGTAAAGAAAAGGAAAGAAAAGTAAAGTAAAGTAAAGGAAAGAAAAGAAAAGGAAAGTAAAGTAAAGTAAAGAAAAGGAAAGAAAAGTAAAGTAAAGTAAAGAAAAGGAAAGAAAAGGAAAGTAAAGGAAAGGAAAGGAAAGAAAAGAAAAGTAAAGTAAAGTAAAGAAAATAAAAATAAAGTAAAGTAAAGAAAAGGAAAGAAAAGTAAAGAAAAGTAAAGGAAAGAAAAGAAAAAAAAGGACAGTAAAGAAAAGGAAAGTAAAGGAACGAAAAGGAAAGAAAAGTAAAGAAAAGTAAAGTAAAGGAAAGAAAAGAAAAGGAAAGTAAAGGAAAGAAAAAAAAAGGAAAGAAAAGTAAAGAAAAGTAAAGAAAAGGAAAGAAAAGGAAAGAAAAGAAAAGAAAAGGAAAGTAAAGGAAAGAAAAGAAAAGGAAAGAAAAGGAAAGTAAAGGAAAGAAAAGTAAAGTAAAGTAAAGGAAAGAAAAGAAAAGGAAAGTAAAGTAAAGAAAAGGAAAGAAAAGGAAAGTAAAGTAAAGAAAAGGAAAGAAAAGGAAAGAAAAGTAAAGTAAAGGAAAGAAAAGAAAAGGAAAGTAAAGAAAAGTAAAGTAAAGAAAAGGAAAGTAAAGAAAAGAAAAGAAAAGAAAAGAAAAGGAAAGGAAGGGAAAGGAAAGGAAAGGAAAGTAAAGTAAAGAAAGGAAAAGTAAAGAAAAGAAAAGAAAAGTAAAGTAAAGTAAAGTAAAGAAAAGAAAAGAAAAGAAATGAAAAGAAAAGTAAAGTAAAGTAAAGAAAAGTAAAGTAAAGGAAAGAAAATAAAAGAAAAGAAAAGAAAAGGAAAGGAAAGGAAAGGAAAGTAAAGAAAAGTAAAGTAAAGGAAAGAAAAGAAAAAAAAAGAAAAGGAAAGTAAAGAAAAGAAAAGGAAAGTAAAGGAAAGAAAAGGAAAGAAGAGGAAAGGAAAGAAAAGTAAAGGAAAGGAAAGAAAAGAAAAGGAAAGTAAAGTAAAGAAAATGAAAGAAAAGTAAAGAAAAGTAAAGTAAAGGAAAGAAAAGAAAAGGAAAGGAAAGAAAAGAAAAGAAAAGGAAAGCAAAGGAAAGAAAAGAAAAGGAAAGAAAAGGAAAGTAAAGGAAAGAAAAGTAAAGTAAAGAAAAGAAAAGGAAAGTAAAGTAAAGAAAAGGAAAGAAAAGGAAAGTAAAGTAAAGAAAAGTAAAGAAAAGTAAAGTAAAGTAAAGAAAAGAAAAGTAAAGAAAAAAAGAAAAGAAAAGTAAAGTAAAGTAAAGAAAAGGAAAGGAAAGGAAAGGAAAGGAAAGTAAAGTAAAGTAAAGTAAAGAAAAGTAAAGTAAAGTAAAGTAAAGTAAAGAAAAAAAGAAAGTAAAGTAAAGTAAAGAAAAAAAGGAAAGTAAAGTAAAGGAAAGTAAAGGAAAGAATAACAACGGAAAGAAAAGAAAATAAAGGAAAGTAAAGGAAAGGAAAGGAAAGAAAAGAAAAGAAAAGCAAAGAAAAGTAAAGCAAAGGAAAGAAAAGAAAAGAAAAGTAAAGTAGAGTAAAGTAAAGTAAAGTAAATAAAAGGAAAGAAAGAAAAGAAAAGAAAAGTAAAGGAAAGAAAGTAAAGAAAAGGAAAGTAAAGAAAAGTAAAGGAAAGTAAAGTAAAGAACAGAAAAGGAAAGTAAAGAAAAGGAAAGGAAAGAAAAGAAAAGAAAAGTAAAGTAAAGTAAAGTAAAGGAAAGGAAAGGAAAGTAAAAAAAGTAAAGCAAAGTAAAGTAAAGAAAAGAAAAGAAAAGGAAAGGAAAGGAAAGTAGAGAAAAGGAAAGAAAAGAAAGAAAAGTAAAGTAAAGTAAAGTAAAGAAAAGAAAAGGAAAGAAAAGGAAAGAAAAGTAAAGAAAAGGAAAGTAAAGGAAAGAAAAGAAAAGAAAAGGAAAGTAAAAAAAGTAAAGTAAAGTAAAGAAAAGGAAAGTAAAGAAAATAAAAGAAAATAAAATAAAAGGAAAGGAAGGGAAAGGAAGGGAAAGGAAATGAAATAAAAGTAAAGTAAAGTAAAGAAAAGAAAAGTAAAGAAAAGAAAAGTAAAGTAAAGTAAAGTAAAGTAAAGAAAAGAAAAGTAAAGTAAAGAAAAGAAAAGGAAAGGAAAGGAAAGAAAAGTAAAGTAAAGGAAAGAAAAGAAAAGAAAAGAAAAGGAAAGTAAAGAAAATAAAAAGGAAAGTAAAAGAAAGAAAAGGAAAGAAGAGGAAAGGAAAGAAAAGTAAAGGAAAGAAAAGAAAAGGAAAGTAAAGAAAAGGAAAGAAAAGTAAAGAAAAGTAAAGTAAAGGAAAGAAAAGAAAAGGAAAGTAAAGAAAAGAAAAGAAAAGAAAAGGAAAGTAAAGGAAAGAAAAGAAAAGGAAAGAAAAGGAAAGTAAAGGAAAGAAAATTAAAGTAAAGTAAAGGAAAAAAAAGAAAAGTAAAGTAAAGAAAAGTAAAGTAAAGTAAAGTAAAGTAAAGTAAAGAAAAGTAAAGTAAAGTAAAGTAAAGTAAAGAAAAAAAAGGAAAGTAAAGTAAAGAAAAAAAAGGAAAGTAAAGTAAAGGAAAGTAAAGAATAGCAATGGAAAGAAAAGTAAAGGAAAGTAAAGGAAAGAAAAGAAAAGAAAAGAAAAGAAAAGTAAAGGAAAGTAAAGTAAAGAACAGAAAAGGAAAGTAAAGAAAATGAAAGGAAAGGAAAGGAAAGAACAGAAAAGTAAAGTAAAGTAAAGAAAAGGAAAGGAAAAAAAGTAAAGCAAAGAAAAGAAAAGAAAAGTAAAGGAAAGGAAAGAAAAGAAAAGAAAAGAAAAGTAAAGTAAAGTAAAGTAGAGTAAAGTAAAGTAAAGTAAAGGAAAGAAAGAAAAGAAGAGTAAAGGAAAGAAAATTAAAGAAAAGGAAAGTAAAGAAAAGGAAAGTAAAGAAAAGTAAAGGAAAGTAAAGTAAAGAACAGAAAAGCAAAGTAAAGAAAAGGAAAGGAAAGGAAAGAAAAGAACAGAAAAGTAAAGTAAAGTAAAGAAAAGGAAAGGAAAGGAAAAAAAGTAAAGCAAAGTAAAGTAAAGAAAAGAAAAGAAAAGGAAAGGAAAGTAGAGAAAAGGAAAGAAAAGAAAGAAAAGTAAAGTAGAGAAAAGAAAAGAAAAGAAAAGGAAAGGAAAGGAAAGGAAAGGAAAGAAAAGGAAAGAAAAGAAAAGAAAATAATTGAAAAGAAAAGGAAAGGAAAGAAAAGAAAAGAAAAGGAAAGTAAAGTAAAGAAAAAAAAGGAAAGAAAAGAAAAGAAAAGTAAAGGAAAGAAAAGAAAAGAAAAGAAAAGAAAAGAAAAGAAAAGGAAAGGAAATGAAAGGAAAGGAAAGAAAAGAAAAGAAAAGGAAAGGAAAGAAAAGAAAAGAAAAGAAAAGAAAAGGAAAGGAAAGGAAAGGAAAGGAAAGAAAAGAAAAGAAAAGAAAAGGAAAGGAAAGAAAAGAAAAGAAAAGAAAAGAAAAGAAAAGTAAAGTAAAGAAAAGAAAAGAAAAGGAAAGGAAAGGAAAGAAAAGAAAAGAAAAGAAAAGGAAAGGAAAAGAAAGGAAAGGAAAGGAAAGGAAAGGAAAGAAAAGAAAAGAAAAGAAAAGGAAAGGAAAGGAAAGTAAAGTAAAGTAAAGAAAAGAAAAGTAAAGTAAAGAAAAGAAAAGGAAAGGAAAGGAAAGGAAAGAAAAGGAAAGGAAAGGAAAGGAAAGTAAAGAAAAGAAAAGAAAAGAAAAGGAAAGTAAAGTAAAGTAAAGTAAAGAAAAGAAAAGGAAAGGAAAGGAAAGGAATGGAAAGGAAAGGAAAGAAAAGAAAAGGAAAGAAAAGAAAAGGAAAGGAAAGGAAAGAAAAGAAAAGAAAAGAAAAGAAAAGAAAAGAAAAGGAAAGTAAAGTAAAGAAAAGGAAAGAAAAGTAAAGAAAAGTAAAGTAAAGGAAAGAAAAGAAAAGAAAAGAAAAGAAAAGAAAAGGAAAGTAAAGAAAATAAAGGAAAAGGAAAGTAAAGGAAAGAAAAGAAAAGGAAAGTAAAGTAAAGAAAATTAAAGAAAAGTAAAGTAAAGGAAAGAAAAGAAAAGAAAAGAAAAGGAAAGTAAAGTAAAGTAAAGTAAAGAAAAGGAAAGAAAAGAAAGTAAAGTAAAGTAAAGAAAAGGAAAGAAAAGTAAAGTAAAGAAAAGAAAAGGAAAGGAAAGGAAAGAAAAGGAAAGTAAAGGAAAGAAAAGGAAAGTAAAGTAAAGTAAAGGAAAGAAAAGAAAAGTAAAGTAAAGAAAAGGAAAGAAAAGTAAAGTAAAGTAAAGGAAAGAAAAGAAAAGGAAAGTAAAGTAAAGTAAAGTAAAGAAAAGGAAAGAAAAGTAAAGTAAAGTAAAGAAAAGGAAAGAAAAGGAAAGTAAAGGAAAGGAAAGGAAAGAAAAGAAAAGTAAAGTAAAGTAAAGAAAATAAAAATAAAGTAAAGTAAAGAAAAGGAAAGAAAAGTAAAGAAAAGTAAAGGAAAGAAAAGAAAAAAAAGGACAGTAAAGAAAAGGAAAGTAAAGGAACGAAAAGGAAAGAAAAGTAAAGAAAAGTAAAGTAAAGGAAAGAAAAGAAAAGGAAAGTAAAGGAAAGAAAAGAAAAGGAAAGTAAAGTAAAGAAAAGTAAAGAAAAGGAAAGAAAAGGAAAGAAAAGAAAAGAAAAGGAAAGTAAAGGAAAGAAAAGAAAAGGAAAGAAAAGGAAAGTAAAGGAAAGAAAAGTAAAGTAAAGTAAAGGAAAGAAAAGAAAAGGAAAGTAAAGTAAAGAAAAGGAAAGAAAAGGAAAGTAAAGTAAAGAAAAGGAAAGAAAAGGAAAGAAAAGTAAAGTAAAGGAAAGAAAAGAAAAGAAAAGAAAAGGAAAGTAAAGAAAAGTAAAGTAAAGAAAAGGAAAGTAAAGAAAAGAAAAGAAAAGAAAAGGAAAGGAAGGGAAATGAAAGGAAAGGAAAGTAAAGTAAAGAAAGGAAAAGTAAAGAAAAGAAAAGAAAAGTAAAGTAAAGTAAAGTAAAGAAAAGAAAAGAAAAGAAATGAAAAGAAAAGTAAAGTAAAGTAAAGAAAAGTAAAGTAAAGGAAAGAAAATAAAAGAAAAGAAAAGGAAAGGAAAGGAAAGGAAAGTAAAGAAAAGTAAAGTAAAGGAAAGAAAAGAAAAAAAAAGAAAAGGAAAGTAAAGAAAAGAAAAGGAAAGTAAAGGAAAGAAAAGGAAAGAAGAGGAAAGGAAAGAAAAGTAAAGGAAAGGAAAGAAAAGAAAAGGAAAGTAAAGTAAAGAAAATGAAAGAAAAGTAAAGCAAAGTAAAGTAAAGGAAAGAAAAGAAAAGGAAAGGAAAGAAAAGAAAAGAAAAGGAAAGCAAAGGAAAGAAAAGAAAAGGAAAGAAAAGGAAAGTAAAGGAAAGAAAAGTAAAGTAAAGAAAAGAAAAGGAAAGTAAAGTAAAGAAAAGGAAAGAAAAGGAAAGTAAAGTAAAGAAAAGTAAAGAAAAGTAAAGTAAAGTAAAGAAAAGAAAAGTAAAGAAAAAAAAGAAAAGAAAAGTAAAGTAAAGTAAAGAAAAGGAAAGGAAAGGAAAGGAAAGTAAAGTAAAGTAAAGTAAAGAAAAGAAAAGTAAAGTAAAGAAAAGAAAAGGAAAGGAAAGGAAAGGAAAGAAAAGGAAAGGAAAGGAAAGGAAAGTAAAGAAAAGAAAAGAAAAGAAAAGGAAAGTAAAGTAAAGTAAAGTAAAGAAAAGAAAAGGAAAGGAAAGGAAAGGAATGGAAAGGAAAGGAAAGAAAAGAAAAGGAAAGAAAAGAAAAGGAAAGGAAAGGAAAGAAAAGAAAAGAAAAGAAAAGAAAAGGAAAGAAAAGGAAAGTAAAGTAAAGAAAAGGAAAGAAAAGTAAAGAAAAGTAAAGTAAAGGAAAGAAAAGAAAAGAAAAGAAAAGAAAAGAAAAGGAAAGTAAAGAAAAGAAAGGAAAAGGAAAGTAAAGGAAAGAAAAGAAAAGGAAAGTAAAGTAAAGAAAATTAAAGAAAAGTAAAGTAAAGTAAAGGAAAGAAAAGAAAAGAAAAGAAAAGGAAAGTAAAGTAAAGTAAAGTAAAGAAAAGGAAAGAAAAGAAAGTAAAGTAAAGTAAAGAAAAGGAAAGAAAAGTAAAGTAAAGAAAAGAAAAGGAAAGGAAAGGAAAGAAAAGGAAAGTAAAGGAAAGAAAAGGAAAGTAAAGTAAAGTAAAGGAAAGAAAAGAAAAGTAAAGTAAAGAAAAGGAAAGAAAAGTAAAGTAAAGTAAAGGAAAGAAAAGAAAAGGAAAGTAAAGTAAAGTAAAGTAAAGAAAAGGAAAGAAAAGTAAAGTAAAGTAAAGAAAAGGAAAGAAAAGGAAAGTAAAGGAAAGGAAAGGAAAGAAAAGAAAAGTAAAGTAAAGTAAAGAAAATAAAAATAAAGTAAAGTAAAGAAAAGGAAAGAAAAGTAAAGAAAAGTAAAGGAAAGAAAAGAAAAAAAAGGACAGTAAAGAAAAGGAAAGTAAAGGAACGAAAAGGAAAGAAAAGTAAAGAAAAGTAAAGTAAAGGAAAGAAAAGAAAAGGAAAGTAAAGGAAAGAAAAGAAAAGGAAAGTAAAGTAAAGAAAAGTAAAGAAAAGGAAAGAAAAGGAAAGAAAAGAAAAGAAAAGGAAAGTAAAGGAAAGAAAAGAAAAGGAAAGAAAAGGAAAGTAAAGGAAAGAAAAGTAAAGTAAAGTAAAGGAAAGAAAAGAAAAGGAAAGTAAAGTAAAGAAAAGGAAAGAAAAGGAAAGTAAAGTAAAGAAAAGGAAAGAAAAGGAAAGAAAAGTAAAGTAAAGGAAAGAAAAGAAAAGAAAAGGAAAGTAAAGAAAAGTAAAGTAAAGAAAAGGAAAGTAAAGAAAAGAAAAGAAAAGAAAAGAAAAGGAAAGGAAGGGAAAGGAAAGGAAAGTAAAGTAAAGAAAGGAAAAGTAAAGAAAAGAAAAGAAAAGTAAAGTAAAGTAAAGAAAAGAAAAGAAAAGAAATGAAAAGAAAAGTAAAGTAAAGTAAAGAAAAGTAAAGTAAAGGAAAGAAAATAAAAGAAAAGAAAAGAAAAGGAAAGGAAAGGAAAGTAAAGAAAAGTAAAGTAAAGGAAAGAAAAGAAAAAAAAAGAAAAGGAAAGTAAAGAAAAGAAAAGGAAAGTAAAGGAAAGAAAAGGAAAGAAGAGGAAAGGAAAGAAAAGTAAAGGAAAGGAAAGAAAAGAAAAGGAAAGTAAAGTAAAGAAAATGAAAGAAAAGTAAAGAAAAGTAAAGTAAAGGAAAGAAAAGAAAAGGAAAGGAAAGAAAAGAAAAGAAAAGGAAAGCAAAGGAAAGAAAAGAAAAGGAAAGAAAAGGAAAGTAAAGGAAAGAAAAGTAAAGTAAAGAAAAGAAAAGGAAAGTAAAGTAAAGAAAAGGAAAGAAAAGGAAAGTAAAGTAAAGAAAAGTAAAGAAAAGTAAAGTAAAGTAAAGAAAAGAAAAGTAAAGAAAAAAAAGAAAAGAAAAGTAAAGTAAAGTAAAGAAAAGGAAAGGAAAGGAAAGTAAAGTAAAGTAAAGTAAAGAAAAGTAAAGTAAAGTAAAGTAAAGAAAAAAAGAAAGTAAAGTAAAGTAAAGAAAAAAAGGAAAGTAAAGTAAAGGAAAGTAAAGGAAAGAATAACAACGGAAAGAAAAGAAAATAAAGGAAAGTAAAGGAAAGGAAAGGAAAGAAAAGAAAAGAAAAGCAAAGAAAAGTAAAGCAAAGGAAAGAAAAGAAAAGAAAAGTAAAGTAGAGTAAAGTAAAGTAAAGTAAATAAAAGGAAAGAAAGAAAAGAAAAGAAAAGTAAAGGAAAGAAAGTAAAGAAAAGGAAAGTAAAGAAAAGTAAAGGAAAGTAAAGTAAAGAACAGAAAAGGAAAGTAAAGAAAAGGAAAGGAAAGAAAAGAAAAGAAAAGTAAAGTAAAGTAAAGGAAAGGAAAGGAAAGTAAAAAAAGTAAAGCAAAGTAAAGTAAAGAAAAGAAAAGAAAAGGAAAGGAAAGGAAAGTAGAGAAAAGGAAAGAAAAGAAAGAAAAGTAAAGTAAAGTAAAGTAAAGAAAAGAAAAGGAAAGAAAAGGAAAGAAAAGTAAAGAAAAGGAAAGTAAAGGAAAGAAAAGAAAAGAAAAGGAAAGTAAAAAAAGTAAAGTAAAGTAAAGAAAAGGAAAGTAAAGAAAATAAAAGAAAATAAAATAAAAGGAAAGGAAGGGAAAGGAAGGGAAAGGAAATGAAATAAAAGTAAAGTAAAGTAAAGAAAAGAAAAGTAAAGAAAAGAAAAGAAAAGTAAAGTAAAGTAAAGTAAAGTAAAGAAAAGAAAAGTAAAGTAAAGAAAAGAAAAGGAAAGGAAAGGAAAGAAAAGTAAAGTAAAGGAAAGAAAAGAAAAGAAAAGGAAAGTAAAGAAAATAAAAAGGAAAGTAAAAGAAAGAAAAGGAAAGAAGAGGAAAGGAAAGAAAAGTAAAGGAAAGAAAAGAAAAGGAAAGTAAAGAAAAGGAAAGAAAAGTAAAGAAAAGTAAAGTAAAGGAAAGAAAAGAAAAGGAAAGTAAAGAAAAGAAAAGAAAAGAAAAGGAAAGTAAAGGAAAGAAAAGAAAAGGAAAGAAAAGGAAAGTAAAGGAAAGAAAATTAAAGTAAAGTAAAGGAAAAAAAAGAAAAGTAAAGTAAAGAAAAGTAAAGTAAAGTAAAGTAAAGTAAAGTAAAGTAAAGAAAAGTTAAGTAAAGTAAAGTAAAGTAAAGAAAAAAAAGGAAAGTAAAGTAAAGAAAAAAAAGGAAAGTAAAGTAAAGGAAAGTAAAGAATAGCAATGGAAAGAAAAGTAAAGGAAAGTAAAGGAAAGAAAAGAAAAGAAAAGAAAAGAAAAGAAAAGTAAAGGAAAGTAAAGTAAAGAACAGAAAAGGAAAGTAAAGAAAAGGAAAGGAAAGGAAAGGAAAGAACAGAAAAGTAAAGTAAAGTAAAGAAAAGGAAAGGAAAAAAAGTAAAGCAAAGTAAAGTAAAGAAAAGAAAAGAAAAGAAAAGTAAAGGAAAGGAAAGAAAAGAAAAGAAAAGTAAAGTAAAGTAAAGTAGAGTAAAGTAAAGTAAAGTAAAGGAAAGAAAGAAAAGAAAAGAAAAGAAGAGTAAAGGAAAGAAAATTAAAGAAAAGGAAAGTAAAGAAAAGGAAAGTAAAGAAAAGTAAAGGAAAGTAAAGTAAAGAACAGAAAAGGAAAGTAAAGAAAAGGAAAGGAAAGGAAAGAAAAGAACAGAAAAGTAAAGTAGAGAAAAGAAAAGAAAAGAAAAGGAAAGGAAAGGAAGGAAAGGAAAGAAAAGGAAAGAAAAGAAAAGAAAATAATTGAAAAGAAAAGGAAAGGAAAGGAAAGGAAAGAAAAGAAAAGGAAAGTAAAGTAAAGAAAAAAAGGAAAGAAAAGAAAAGAAAAGAAAAGTAAAGGAAAGAAAAGAAAAGAAAAGAAAAGAAAAGAAAAGAAAAGGAAAGGAAATGAAAGGAAAGGAAAGAAAAGAAAAGAAAAGGAAAGGAAAGAAAAGAAAAGAAAAGAAAAGAAAAGAAAAGGAAAGGAAAGGAAAGGAAAGAAAAGAAAAGAAAAGAAAAGGAAAGGAAAGGAAAGGAAAGAAAAGAAAAGAAAAGTAAAGTAAAGTAAAGAAAAGAAAAGAAGAGGAAAGGAAAGGAAAGAAAAGAAAAGAAAAGAAATAGAAAGGAAAAGAAAGGAAAGGAAAGGAAAGGAAAGAAAAGAAAAGAAAAGGAAAGGAAAGGAAAGGAAAGTAAAGTAAAGTAAAGTAAAGAAAAGAAAAGTAAAGTAAAGAAAAGAAAAGGAAAGGAAAGGAAAGGAAAGAAAAGGAAAGGAAAGGAAAGGAAAGGAAAGTAAAGAAAAGAAAAGAAAAGAAAAGGAAAGGAAAGTAAAGTAAAGTAAAGTAAAGAAAAGAAAAGGAAAGAAAAGGAAAGTAAAGTAAAGAAAAGGAAAGAAAAGTAAAGAAAAGTAAAGTAAAGGAAAGAAAAGAAAAGAAAAGAAAAGAAAAGGAAAGTAAAGAAAAGAAAGGAAAAGGAAAGTAAAGGAAAGAAAAGAAAAGGAAAGTAAAGTAAAGAAAATTAAAGAAAAGTAAAGTAAAGTAAAGGAAAGAAAAGAAAAGAAAAGGAAAGTAAAGTAAAGTAAAGTAAAGAAAAGGAAAGAAAAGAAAGTAAAGTAAAGTAAAGAAAAGGAAAGAAAAGTAAAGTAAAGAAAAGAAAAGGAAAGGAAAGGAAAGAAAAGGAAAGTAAAGGAAAGAAAAGGAAAGTAAAGTAAAGTAAAGGAAAGAAAAGAAAAGTAAAGTAAAGAAAAGGAAAGAAAAGTAAAGTAAAGTAAAGAAAAGGAAAGAAAAGGAAAGTAAAGGAAAGGAAAGGAAAGAAAAGAAAAGTAAAGTAAAGTAAAGAAAATAAAAATAAAGTAAAGTAAAGAAAAGGAAAGAAAAGTAAAGAAAAGTAAAGGAAAGAAAAGAAAAAAAAGGACAGTAAAGAAAAGTAAAGTAAAGAAAAGGAAAGTAAAGAAAAGAAAAGAAAAGAAAAGAAAAGGAAAGGAAGGGAAAGGAAAGGAAAGTAAAGTAAAGAAAGGAAAAGTAAAGAAAAGAAAAGTAAAGTAAAGTAAAGTAAAGAAAAGAAAAGAAAAGAAATGAAAAGAAAAGTAAAGTAAAGTAAAGAAAAGTAAAGTAAAGGAAAGAAAATAAAAGAAAAGAAAAGAAAAGGAAAGGAAAGTAAAGAAAAGTAAAGTAAAGGAAAGAAAAGAAAAAAAAAAGAAAAGGAAAGTAAAGAAAAGAAAAGGAAAGTAAAGGAAAGAAAAGGAAAGAAGAGGAAAGGAAAGAAAAGTAAAGGAAAGGAAAGAAAAGAAAAGGAAAGTAAAGTAAAGAAAATGAAAGAAAAGTAAAGAAAAGTAAAGTAAAGGAAAGAAAAGAAAAGGAAAGGAAAGAAAAGAAAAGAAAAGGAAAGCAAAGGAAAGAAAAGAAAAGGAAAGAAAAGGAAAGTAAAGGAAAGAAAAGTAAAGTAAAGAAAAGAAAAGGAAAGTAAAGTAAAGAAAAGGAAAGAAAAGGAAAGTAAAGTAAAGAAAAGTAAAGAAAAGTAAAGTAAAGTAAAGAAAAGAAAAGTAAAGAAAAAAAGAAAAGAAAAGTAAAGTAAAGTAAAGAAAAGGAAAGGAAAGGAAAGGAAAGTAAAGTAAAGTAAAGTAAAGAAAAGAAAAGTAAAGTAAAGAAAAGAAAAGGAAAGGAAAGGAAAGGAAAGAAAAGGAAAGGAAAGGAAAGGAAAGTAAAGAAAAGAAAAGAAAAGAAAAGGAAAGTAAAGTAAAGTAAAGAAAAGAAAAGGAAAGGAAAGGAAAGGAATGGAAAGGAAAGGAAAGAAAAGAAAAGGAAAGAAAAGAAAAGGAAAGGAAAGGAAAGAAAAGAAAAGAAAAGAAAAGAAAAGGAAAGAAAAGGAAAGTAAAGTAAAGAAAAGGAAAGAAAAGTAAAGAAAAGTAAAGTAAAGGAAAGAAAAGAAAAGAAAAGAAAAGAAAAGAAAAGGAAAGTAAAGAAAAGAAAGGAAAAGGAAAGAAAAGGAAAGAAAAGAAAAGGAAAGGAAAGGAAAGAAAAGAAAAGAAAAGAAAAGAAAAGGAAAGAAAAGGAAAGTAAAGTAAAGAAAAGGAAAGAAAAGTAAAGAAAAGTAAAGTAAAGGAAAGAAAAGAAAAGAAAAGAAAAGAAAAGGAAAGTAAAGAAAAGAAAGGAAAAGGAAAGTAAAGGAAAGAAAAGAAAAGGAAAGTAAAGTAAAGAAAATTAAAGAAAAGTAAAGTAAAGTAAAGGAAAGAAAAGAAAAGAAAAGAAAAGGAAAGTAAAGTAAAGTAAAGTAAAGAAAAGGAAAGAAAAGAAAGTAAAGTAAAGTAAAGAAAAGGAAAGAAAAGTAAAGTAAAGAAAAGAAAAGGAAAGGAAAGGAAAGAAAAGGAAAGTAAAGGAAAGAAAAGGAAAGTAAAGTAAAGTAAAGGAAAGAAAAGAAAAGTAAAGTAAAGAAAAGGAAAGAAAAGTAAAGTAAAGTAAAGGAAAGAAAAGAAAAGGAAAGTAAAGTAAAGTAAAGTAAAGAAAAGGAAAGAAAAGTAAAGTAAAGTAAAGAAAAGGAAAGAAAAGGAAAGGAAAGGAAAGGAAAGAAAAGAAAAGTAAAGTAAAGTAAAGAAAATAAAAATAAAGTAAAGTAAAGAAAAGGAAAGAAAAGTAAAGAAAAGTAAAGGAAAGAAAAGAAAAAAAAGGACAGTAAAGAAAAGGAAAGTAAAGGAACGAAAAGGAAAGAAAAGTAAAGAAAAGTAAAGTAAAGGAAAGAAAAGAAAAGGAAAGTAAAGGAAAGAAAAGAAAAGGAAAGTAAAGTAAAGAAAAGTAAAGAAAAGGAAAGAAAAGGAAAGAAAAGAAAAGAAAAGGAAAGTAAAGGAAAGAAAAGAAAAGGAAAGAAAAGGAAAGTAAAGGAAAGAAAAGTAAAGTAAAGTAAAGGAAAGAAAAGAAAAGGAAAGTAAAGTAAAGAAAAGGAAAGAAAAGGAAAGTAAAGTAAAGAAAAGGAAAGAAAAGGAAAGAAAAGTAAAGTAAAGGAAAGAAAAGAAAAGAAAAGGAAAGTAAAGAAAAGTAAAGTAAAGAAAAGGAAAGTAAAGAAAAGAAAAGAAAAGAAAAGAAAAGGAAAGGAAGGGAAAGGAAAGGAAAGGAAAGTAAAGTAAAGAAAGGAAAAGTAAAGAAAAGAAAAGAAAAGTAAAGTAAAGTAAAGTAAAGAAAAGAAAAGAAAAGAAATGAAAAGAAAAGTAAAGTAAAGTAAAGAAAAGTAAAGTAAAGGAAAGAAAAGAAAAGAAAAGAAAAGAAAAGGAAAGGAAAGGAAAGGAAAGTAAAGAAAAGTAAAGTAAAGGAAAGAAAAGAAAAAAAAAGAAAAGGAAAGTAAAGAAAAGAAAAGGAAAGTAAAGGAAAGAAAAGGAAAGAAGAGGAAAGGAAAGAAAAGTAAAGGAAAGGAAAGAAAAGAAAAGGAAAGTAAAGTAAAGAAAATGAAAGAAAAGTAAAGAAAAGTAAAGTAAAGGAAAGAAAAGAAAAGGAAAGGAAAGAAAAGAAAAGAAAAGAAAAGGAAAGCAAAGGAAAGAAAAGAAAAGGAAAGAAAAGGAAAGTAAAGGAAAGAAAAGTAAAGTAAAGAAAAGAAAAGGAAAGTAAAGTAAAGAAAAGGAAAGAAAAGGAAAGTAAAGTAAAGAAAAGTAAAGAAAAGTAAAGTAAAGTAAAGAAAAGAAAAGTAAAGAAAAAAAAGAAAAGAAAAGTAAAGTAAAGTAAAGAAAAGGAAAGGAAAGGAAAGTAAAGTAAAGTAAAGTAAAGATAAGTAAAGTAAAGTAAAGTAAAGAAAAAAAGAAAGTAAAGTAAAGTAAAGAAAAAAAGGAAAGTAAAGTAAAGGAAAGTAAAGGAAAGAATAACAACGGAAAGAAAAGAAAATAAAGGAAAGTAAAGGAAAGGAAAGGAAAGAAAAGAAAAGAAAAGCAAAGAAAAGTAAAGCAAAGGAAAGAAAAGAAAAGAAAAGTAAAGTAGAGTAAAGTAAAGTAAATAAAAGGAAAGAAAGAAAAGAAAAGAAAAGTAAAGGAAAGAAAGTAAAGAAAAGGAAAGTAAAGAAAAGTAAAGGAAAGTAAAGTAAAGAACAGAAAAGGAAAGTAAAGAAAAGGAAAGGAAAGAAAAGAAAAGAAAAGTAAAGTAAAGTAAAGTAAAGGAAAGGAAAGGAAAGTAAAAAAAGTAAAGCAAAGTAAAGTAAAGAAAAGAAAAGAAAAGGAAAGGAAAGGAAAGTAGAGAAAAGGAAAGAAAAGAAAGAAAAGTAAAGTAAAGTAAAGTAAAGAAAAGAAAAGGAAAGAAAAGGAAAGAAAAGTAAAGAAAAGGAAAGTAAAGGAAAGAAAAGAAAAGAAAAGAAAAGTAAAGTAAAGGAAAGAAAAGAAAAGAAAAGGAAAGTAAAGAAAAGTAAAGTAAAGAAAAGGAAAGTAAAGAAAAGAAAAGAAAAGAAAAGAAAAGGAAAGGAAGGGAAAGGAAAGGAAAGGAAAGTAAAGTAAAGAAAGGAAAAGTAAAGAAAAAAAAAGAAAAGAAAAGTAAAGTAAAGTAAAGAAAAGGAAAGGAAAGGAAAGGAAAGTAAAGTAAAGTAAAGTAAAGAAAAGAAAAGTAAAGTAAAGAAAAGAAAAGGAAAGGAAAGGAAAGGAAAGAAAAGGAAAGGAAAGGAAAGGAAAGGAAAGAAAATAAAAGAAAAGGAAAGTAAAGTAAAGTAAAGTAAAGAAAAGAAAAGGAAAGGAAAGGAAAGGAATGGAAAGGAAAGGAAAGAAAAGAAAAGGAAAGAAAAGAAAAGGAAAGGAAAGGAAAGAAAAGAAAAGAAAAGAAAAGGAAAGAAAAGGAAAGTAAAGTAAAGAAAAGGAAAGAAAAGTAAAGAAAAGTAAAGTAAAGGAAAGAAAAGAAAAGAAAAGAAAAGGAAAGTAAAGAAAAGAAAGGAAAAGGAAAGAAAAGGAAAGAAAAGAAAAGGAAAGGAAAGGAAAGAAAAGAAAAGAAAAGAAAAGAAAAGGAAAGAAAAGGAAAGTAAAGTAAAGAAAAGGAAAGAAAAGTAAAGAAAAGTAAAGTAAAGGAAAGAAAAGAAAAGAAAAGAAAAGAAAAGGAAAGTAAAGAAAAGAAAGGAAAAGGAAAGTAAAGGAAAGAAAAGAAAAGGAAAGTAAAGTAAAGAAAATTAAAGAAAAGTAAAGTAAAGTAAAGGAAAGAAAAGAAAAGAAAAGAAAAGGAAAGTAAAGTAAAGTAAAGTAAAGAAAAGGAAAGAAAAGAAAGTAAAGTAAAGTAAAGAAAAGGAAAGAAAAGTAAAGTAAAGAAAAGAAAAGGAAAGGAAAGGAAAGAAAAGGAAAGTAAAGGAAAGAAAAGGAAAGTAAAGTAAAGTAAAGGAAAGAAAAGAAAAGTAAAGTAAAGAAAAGGAAAGAAAAGTAAAGTAAAGTAAAGGAAAGAAAAGAAAAGGAAAGTAAAGTAAAGTAAAGTAAAGAAAAGGAAAGAAAAGTAAAGTAAAGTAAAGAAAAGGAAAGAAAAGGAAAGTAAAGGAAAGGAAAGGAAAGAAAAGAAAAGTAAAGTAAAGTAAAGAAAATAAAAATAAAGTAAAGTAAAGAAAAGGAAAGAAAAGTAAAGAAAAGTAAAGGAAAGAAAAGAAAAAAAAGGACAGTAAAGAAAAGGAAAGTAAAGGAACGAAAAGGAAAGAAAAGTAAAGAAAAGTAAAGTAAAGGAAAGAAAAGAAAAGGAAAGTAAAGGAAAGAAAAGAAAAGGAAAGTAAAGTAAAGAAAAGTAAAGAAAAGGAAAGAAAAGGAAAGAAAAGAAAAGAAAAGGAAAGTAAAGGAAAGAAAAGAAAAGGAAAGAAAAGGAAAGTAAAGGAAAGAAAAGTAAAGTAAAGTAAAGGAAAGAAAAGAAAAGGAAAGTAAAGTAAAGAAAAGGAAAGAAAAGGAAAGTAAAGTAAAGAAAAGGAAAGAAAAGGAAAGAAAAGTAAAGTAAAGGAAAGAAAAGAAAAGAAAAGGAAAGTAAAGAAAAGTAAAGTAAAGAAAAGGAAAGTAAAGAAAAGAAAAGAAAAGAAAAGAAAAGGAAAGGAAGGGAAAGGAAAGGAAAGGAAAGTAAAGTAAAGAAAGGAAAAGTAAAGAAAAGAAAAGAAAAGTAAAGTAAAGTAAAGTAAAGAAAAGAAAAGAAAAGAAATGAAAAGAAAAGTAAAGTAAAGTAAAGAAAAGTAAAGTAAAGGAAAGAAAAGAAAAGAAAAGAAAAGAAAAGGAAAGGAAAGGAAAGGAAAGTAAAGAAAAGTAAAGTAAAGGAAAGAAAAGAAAAAAAAAGAAAAGGAAAGTAAAGAAAAGAAAAGGAAAGTAAAGGAAAGAAAAGGAAAGAAGAGGAAAGGAAAGAAAAGTAAAGGAAAGGAAAGAAAAGAAAAGGAAAGTAAAGTAAAGAAAATGAAAGAAAAGTAAAGAAAAGTAAAGTAAAGGAAAGAAAAGAAAAGGAAAGGAAAGAAAAGAAAAGAAAAGGAAAGCAAAGGAAAGAAAAGAAAAGGAAAGAAAAGGAAAGTAAAGGAAAGAAAAGTAAAGTAAAGAAAAGAAAAGGAAAGTAAAGTAAAGAAAAGGAAAGAAAAGGAAAGTAAAGTAAAGAAAAGTAAAGAAAAGTAAAGTAAAGTAAAGAAAAGAAAAGTAAAGAAAAAAAAGAAAAGAAAAGTAAAGTAAAGTAAAGAAAAGGAAAGGAAAGGAAAGGAAAGTAAAGTAAAGTAAAGATAAGTAAAGTAAAGTAAAGTAAAGAAAAAAAGAAAGTAAAGTAAAGTAAAGAAAAAAAGGAAAGTAAAGTAAAGGAAAGTAAAGGAAAGAATAACAACGGAAAGAAAAGAAAATAAAGGAAAGTAAAGGAAAGGAAAGGAAAGAAAAGAAAAGAAAAGCAAAGAAAAGTAAAGCAAAGGAAAGAAAAGAAAAGAAAAGTAAAGTAGAGTAAAGTAAAGTAAAGTAAATAAAAGGAAAGAAAGAAAAGAAAAGAAAAGTAAAGGAAAGAAAGTAAAGAAAAGGAAAGTAAAGAAAAGTAAAGGAAAGTAAAGTAAAGAACAGAAAAGGAAAGTAAAGAAAAGGAAAGGAAAGAAAAGAAAAGAAAAGTAAAGTAAAGTAAAGTAAAGGAAAGGAAAGGAAAGGAAAGTAAAAAAAGTAAAGCAAAGTAAAGTAAAGAAAAGAAAAGAAAAGGAAAGGAAAGGAAAGTAGAGAAAAGGAAAGAAAAGAAAGAAAAGTAAAGTAAAGTAAAGTAAAGAAAAGAAAAGGAAAGAAAAGGAAAGAAAAGTAAAGAAAAGGAAAGTAAAGGAAAGAAAAGAAAAGAAAAGGAAAGTAAAAAAAGTAAAGTAAAGTAAAGAAAAGGAAAGTAAAGAAAATAAAAGAAAATAAAATAAAAGGAAAGGAAGGGAAAGGAAGGGAAAGGAAATGAAATAAAAGTAAAGTAAAGTAAAGAAAAGAAAAGTAAAGAAAAGAAAAGAAAAGTAAAGTAAAGTAAAGTAAAGAAAAGAAAAGTAAAGTAAAGAAAAGAAAAGGAAAGGAAAGGAAAGAAAAGTAAAGTAAAGGAAAGAAAAGAAAAGAAAAGAAAAGGAAAGTAAAGAAAATAAAAAGGAAAGTAAAAGAAAGAAAAGGAAAGAAGAGGAAAGGAAAGAAAAGTAAAGGAAAGAAAAGAAAAGGAAAGTAAAGAAAAGGAAAGAAAAGTAAAGAAAAGTAAAGTAAAGGAAAGAAAAGAAAAGGAAAGTAAAGAAAAGAAAAGAAAAGAAAAGGAAAGTAAAGGAAAGAAAAGAAAAGGAAAGAAAAGGAAAGTAAAGGAAAGAAAATTAAAGTAAAGTAAAGGAAAAAAAAGAAAAGTAAAGTAAAGAAAAGTAAAGTAAAGTAAAGTAAAGTAAAGAAAAGTAAAGTAAAGTAAAGTAAAGTAAAGTAAAGAAAAAAAAGGAAAGTAAAGTAAAGAAAAAAAAGGAAAGTAAAGTAAAGGAAAGTAAAGAATAGCAATGGAAAGAAAAGTAAAGGAAAGTAAAGGAAAGAAAAGAAAAGAAAAGAAAAGTAAAGGAAAGTAAAGTAAAGAACAGAAAAGGAAAGTAAAGAAAAGGAAAGGAAAGGAAAGGAAAGAACAGAAAAGTAAAGTAAAGTAAAGAAAAGGAAAGGAAAAAAAGTAAAGCAAAGTAAAGTAAAGAAAAGAAAAGAAAATAAAAGAAAAGTAAAGGAAAGGAAAGAAAAGAAAAGAAAAGAAAAGTAAAGTAAAGTAAAGTAGAGTAAAGTAAAGTAAAGTAAAGGAAAGAAAGAAAAGAAAAGAAAAGAAGAGTAAAGGAAAGAAAATTAAAGAAAAGGAAAGTAAAGAAAAGGAAAGTAAAGAAAAGTAAAGGAAAGTAAAGTAAAGAACAGAAAAGGAAAGTAAAGAAAAGGAAAGGAAAGGAAAGAAAAGAACAGAAAAGTAAAGTAAAGTAAAGAAAAGGAAAGGAAAGGAAAAAAAGTAAAGCAAAGTAAAGTAAAGAAAAGAAAAGAAAAGGAAAGGAAAGTAGAGAAAAGGAAAGAAAAGAAAGAAAAGTAAAGTAGAGAAAAGAAAAGAAAAGAAAAGGAAAGGAAAGGAAAGGAAAGGAAAGGAAAGAAAAGGAAAGAAAAGAAAAGAAAATAATTGAAAAGAAAAGGAAAGGAAAGGAAAGAAAAGAAAAGAAAAGGAAAGTAAAGTAAAGAAAAAAAAGGAAAGAAAAGAAAAGAAAAGAAAAGTAAAGGAAAGAAAAGAAAAGAAAAGAAAAGAAAAGAAAAGAAAAGAAAAGGAAAGGAAATGAAAGGAAAGGAAAGAAAAGAAAAGAAAAGGAAAGGAAAGAAAAGAAAAGAAAAGAAAAGGAAAGGAAAGGAAAGGAAAGGAAAGAAAAGAAAAGAAAAGAAAAGGAAAGGAAAGGAAAGGAAAGAAAAGAAAAGAAAAGAAAAGAAAAGTAAAGTAAAGAAAAGAAAAGGAAAGGAAAGGAAAGAAAAGAAAAGAAAAGAAAAGGAAAGGAAAAGAAAGGAAAGGAAAGGAAAGGAAAGGAAAGAAAAGAAAAGAAAAGAAAAGGAAAGGAAAGTAAAGTAAAGTAAAGTAAAGTAAAGAAAAGAAAAGTAAAGTAAAGAAAAGAAAAGGAAAGGAAAGGAAAGGAAAGAAAAGGAAAGGAAAGGAAAGGAAAGTAAAGAAAAGAAAAGAAAAGAAAAGGAAAGTAAAGTAAAGTAAAGTAAAGAAAAGAAAAGGAAAGGAAAGGAAAGGAATGGAAAGGAAAGGAAAGAAAAGAAAAGGAAAGAAAAGAAAAGGAAAGGAAAGGAAAGAAAAGAAAAGAAAAGAAAAGGAAAGAAAAGGAAAGTAAAGTAAAGAAAAGGAAAGAAAGGAAAAGGAAAGTAAAGGAAAGAAAAGAAAAGGAAAGTAAAGTAAAGAAAATTAAAGAAAAGTAAAGTAAAGTAAAGGAAAGAAAAGAAAAGAAAAGAAAAGGAAAGTAAAGTAAAGTAAAGTAAAGAAAAGGAAAGAAAAGAAAGTAAAGTAAAGTAAAGAAATGGAAAGAAAAGTAAAGTAAAGGAAAGAAAAGAAAAGAAAAGAAAAGAAAAGGAAAGTAAAGAAAAGAAAGGAAAAGGAAAGTAAAGGAAAGAAAAGAAAAGGAAAGTAAAGTAAAGAAAATTAAAGAAAAGTAAAGTAAAGTAAAGGAAAGAAAAGAAAAGAAAAGAAAAGGAAAGTAAAGTAAAGTAAAGTAAAGAAAAGGAAAGAAAAGAAAGTAAAGTAAAGTAAAGAAAAGGAAAGAAAAGGAAAGTAAAGGAAAGGAAAGGAAAGAAAAGAAAAGTAAAGTAAAGTAAAGAAAATAAAAATAAAGTAAAGTAAAGAAAAGGAAAGAAAAGTAAAGAAAAGTAAAGGAAAGAAAAGAAAAAAAAGGACGGTAAAGAAAAGGAAAGTAAAGGAACGAAAAGGAAAGAAAAGTAAAGAAAAGTAAAGTAAAGGAAAGAAAAGAAAAGGAAAGTAAAGGAAAGAAAAGAAAAGGAAAGTAAAGTAAAGAAAAGTAAAGAAAAGGAAAGAAAAGGAAAGAAAAGAAAAGAAAAGGAAAGTAAAGGAAAGAAAAGAAAAGGAAAGAAAAGGAAAGTAAAGGAAAGAAAAGTAAAGTAAAGTAAAGGAAAGAAAAGAAAAGGAAAGTAAAGTAAAGAAAAGGAAAGAAAAGGAAAGTAAAGTAAAGAAAAGGAAAGAAAAGGAAAGAAAAGTAAAGTAAAGGAAAGAAAAGAAAAGAAAAGGAAAGTAAAGAAAAGTAAAGTAAAGAAAAGGAAAGTAAAGAAAAGAAAAGAAAAGAAAAGAAAAGGAAAGGAAGGGAAAGGAAAGGAAAGGAAAGTAAAGTAAAGAAAGGAAAAGTAAAGAAAAGAAAAGAAAAGTAAAGTAAAGTAAAGTAAAGAAAAGAAAAGAAAAGAAATGAAAAGAAAAGTAAAGTAAAGTAAAGAAAAGTAAAGTAAAGGAAAGAAAATAAAAGAAAAGAAAAGAAAAGGAAAGTAAAGAAAAGTAAAGTAAAGGAAAGAAAAGAAAAAAAAAGGAAAGTAAAGAAAAGAAAAGGAAAGTAAAGGAAAGAAAAGGAAAGAAGAGGAAAGGAAAGAAAAGTAAAGGAAAGGAAAGAAAAGAAAAGGAAAGTAAAGTAAAGAAAATGAAAGAAAAGTAAAGAAAAGTAAAGTAAAGGAAAGAAAAGAAAAGGAAAGGAAAGAAAAGAAAAGAAAAGGAAAGCAAAGGAAAGAAAAGAAAAGGAAAGAAAAGGAAAGTAAAGGAAAGAAAAGTAAAGTAAAGAAAAGAAAAGGAAAGTAAAGTAAAGAAAAGGAAAGAAAAGGAAAGTAAAGTAAAGAAAAGTAAAGAAAAGTAAAGTAAAGTAAAGAAAAGAAAAGTAAAGAAAAAAAAGAAAAGAAAAGTAAAGTAAAGTAAAGAAAAGGAAAGGAAAGGAAAGGAAAGTAAAGTAAAGTAAAGTAAAGAAAAGTAAAGTAAAGTAAAGTAAAGAAAAAAAGAAAGTAAAGTAAAGTAAAGAAAAAAAGGAAAGTAAAGTAAAGGAAAGTAAAGGAAAGAATAACAACGGAAAGAAAAGAAAATAAAGGAAAGTAAAGGAAAGGAAAGGAAAGAAAAGAAAAGAAAAGCAAAGAAAAGTAAAGCAAAGGAAAGAAAAGAAAAGAAAAGTAAAGTAGAGTAAAGTAAAGTAAAGTAAATAAAAGGAAAGAAAGAAAAGAAAAGAAAAGTAAAGGAAAGAAAGTAAAGAAAAGGAAAGTAAAGAAAAGTAAAGGAAAGTAAAGTAAAGAACAGAAAAGGAAAGTAAAGAAAAGGAAAGGAAAGAAAAGAAAAGAAAAGTAAAGTAAAGTAAAGTAAAGGAAAGGAAAGGAAAGTAAAAAAAGTAAAGCAAAGTAAAGTAAAGAAAAGAAAAGAAAAGGAAAGGAAAGGAAAGTAGAGAAAAGGAAAGAAAAGAAAGAAAAGTAAAGTAAAGTAAAGTAAAGAAAAGAAAAGGAAAGAAAAGGAAAGAAAAGTAAAGAAAAGGAAAGTAAAGGAAAGAAAAGAAAAGAAAAGGAAAGTAAAAAATGTAAAGTAAAGTAAAGAAAATGAAAGTAAAGAAAATAAAAGAGAATAAAATAAAAGGAAAGGAAGGGAAAGGAAGGGAAAGGAAATGAAATAAAAGTAAAGTAAAGTAAAGAAAAGAAAAGTAAAGAAAAGAAAAGTAAAGTAAAGTAAAGTAAAGAAAAGAAAAGTAAAGTAAAGAAAAGAAAAGGAAAGGAAAGGAAAGAAAAGTAAAGTAAAGGAAAGAAAAGAAAAGAAAAGAAAAGGAAAGTAAAGAAAATAAAAAGGAAAGTAAAAGAAAGAAAAGGAAAGAAGAGGAAAGGAAAGAAAAGTAAAGGAAAGAAAAGAAAAGGAAAGCAAAGAAAAGGAAAGAAAAGTAAAGAAAAGTAAAGTAAAGGAAAGAAAAGAAAAGGAAAGTAAAGAAAAGAAAAGAAAAGGAAAGTAAAGGAAAGAAAAGAAAAGGAAAGAAAAGGAAAGTAAAGGAAAGAAAATTAAAGTAAAGTAAAGGAAAAAAAAGAAAAGTAAAGTAAAGAAAAGTAAAGTAAAGTAAAGTAAAGTAAAGTAAAGAAAAGTAAAGTAAAGTAAAGTAAAGTAAAGAAAAAAAAGGAAAGTAAAGTAAAGAAAAAAAAGGAAAGTAAAGTAAAGGAAAGTAAAGAATAGCAATGGAAAGAAAAGTAAAGGAAAGTAAAGGAAAGAAAAGAAAAGAAAAGTAAAGGAAAGTAAAGTAAAGAACAGAAAAGGAAAGTAAAGAAAAGGAAAGGAAAGGAAAGGAAAGAACAGAAAAGTAAAGTAAAGTAAAGAAAAGGAAAGGAAAAAAAGTAAAGCAAAGTAAAGTAAAGAAAAGAAAAGAAAAGAAAAGTAAAGGAAAGGAAAGAAAAGAAAAGAAAAGAAAAGTAAAGTAAAGTAAAGTAGAGTAAAGTAAAGTAAAGTAAAGGAAAGAAAGAAAAGAAAAGAAGAGTAAAGGAAAGAAAATTAAAGAAAAGGAAAGTAAAGAAAAGGAAAGTAAAGAAAAGTAAAGGAAAGTAAAGTAAAGAACAGAAAAGGAAAGTAAAGAAAAGGAAAGGAAAGGAAAGAAAAGAACAGAAAAGTAAAGTAAAGTAAAGAAAAGGAAAGGAAAGGAAAGAAAAGAAAAGGAAAGGAAAGTAGAGAAAAGGAAAGAAAAGAAAGAAAAGTAAAGTAGAGAAAAGAAAAGAAAAGAAAAGGAAAGGAAAGGAAAGGAAAGGAAAGAAAAGGAAAGAAAAGAAAAGAAAATAATTGAAAAGAAAAGGAAAGGAAAGGAAAGAAAAGAAAAGAAAAGGAAAGTAAAGTAAAGAAAAAAAGGAAAGAAAAGAAAAGAAAAGAAAAGAAAAGAAAAGAAAAGGAAAGGAAATGAAAGGAAAGGAAAGAAAAGAAAAGAAAAGGAAAGGAAAGAAAAGAAAAGAAAAGAAAAGAAAAGAAAAGGAAAGGAAAGGAAAGGAAAGGAAAGAAAAGAAAAGAAAAGAAAAGGAAAGGAAAGGAAAGGAAAGAAAAGAAAAGAAAAGAAAAGAAAAGAAAAGTAAAGTAAAGAAAAGAAAAGAAAAGGAAAGGAAAGGAAAGGAAAGAAAAGGAAAGGAAAAGAAAGGAAAGGAAAGGAAAGGAAAGGAAAGTAAAGAAAAGAAAAGAAAAGAAAAGGAAAGTAAAGTAAAGTAAAGTAAAGAAAAGAAAAGGAAAGGAAAGGAAAGGAATGGAAAGGAAAGGAAAGAAAAGAAAAGGAAAGAAAAGAAAAGGAAAGGAAAGGAAAGAAAAGAAAAGAAAAGAAAAGAAAAGGAAAGAAAAGGAAAGTAAAGTAAAGAAAAGGAAAGAAAAGTAAAGAAAAGTAAAGTAAAGGAAAGAAAAGAAAAGAAAAGAAAAGAAAAGAAAAGGAAAGTAAAGAAAAGAAAGGAAAAGGAAAGTAAAGGAAAGAAAAGAAAAGGAAAGTAAAGTAAAGAAAATTAAAGAAAAGTAAAGTAAAGTAAAGGAAAGAAAAGAAAAGAAAAGAAAAGGAAAGTAAAGTAAAGTAAAGTAAAGAAAAGGAAAGAAAAGAAAGTAAAGTAAAGTAAAGAAAAGGAAAGAAAAGTAAAGTAAAGAAAAGAAAAGGAAAGGAAAGGAAAGAAAAGGAAAGTAAAGGAAAGAAAAGGAAAGTAAAGTAAAGTAAAGGAAAGAAAAGAAAAGTAAAGTAAAGAAAAGGAAAGAAAAGTAAAGTAAAGTAAAGGAAAGAAAAGAAAAGGAAAGTAAAGTAAAGTAAAGTAAAGAAAAGGAAAGAAAAGTAAAGTAAAGTAAAGAAAAGGAAAGAAAAGGAAAGTAAAGGAAAGGAAAGGAAAGAAAAGAAAAGTAAAGTAAAGTAAAGAAAATAAAAATAAAGTAAAGTAAAGAAAAGGAAAGAAAAGTAAAGAAAAGTAAAGGAAAGAAAAGAAAAAAAAGGACAGTAAAGAAAAGGAAAGTAAAGGAACGAAAAGGAAAGAAAAGTAAAGAAAAGTAAAGTAAAGGAAAGAAAAGGAAAGTAAAGGAAAGAAAAGAAAAGGAAAGTAAAGTAAAGAAAGGTAAAGAAAAGGAAAGAAAAGAAAAGAAAAGTAAAGAAAAGAAAAGAAAAGGAAAGGAAAGGAAAGGAAAGAAAAGAAAAGAAAAGAAAAGAAAAGAAAAGAAAAGGAAAGGAAAGAAAAGAAAAGTAAAGAAAAGAAAAGAAAAGAAAAGGAAAGCAAAGGAAAGGAAAGAAAAGAAAAGAAAAGAAAAGAAAAGGAAAGGAAAGAAAAGTAAAGTAAAGTAAAGAAAAGAAAAGAAAAGAAAAGGAAAGGAAAGGAAAGAAAAGGAAAGTAAAGGAAAGAAAAGGAAAGTAAAGTAAAGTAAAGTAAATGAAAGAAAAGAAAAGTAAAGTAAAGTAAAGAAAAGGAAAGAAAAGTAAAGTAAAGGAAAGAAAAGAAAAGAAAGTAAAGTAAAGAAAAGGAAAGAAAAGAAAGTAAAAGTACAGTAAAGAAAAGGAAAGAAAAGTAAAGTAAAGAAAAGGAAAGGAAAGAAAAGAACAGAAAAGTAAAGTAAAGTAAAGGAAAGGAAAGGAAAATAAAAAAAGTAAAGCAAAGTAAAGTAAAGAAAAGAAAAAAGAAAAGAAAAGGAAAGGAAAGTAGAGAAAGGAAAGAAAAGGAAAGGAAAGAAAGAAAAGGAAAGGAAAGTAGAGAAAAGGAAAGAAAAGAAATAAAAGTAAAGTAAAGAAAAGAAAAGTAAAGTAAAGTAAAGTAAAGTAAAGTAAAGAAAAGGAAAGGAAAGGAAAAGTAGAGAAAAGAAAAGAAAAGGAAAGGAAAGGAAAGGAAAGAATAGAAAAGTAAAGTAAAGTAAAGAAAAGGAAAGGAAAGGAAAAAAAGTAAAGCAAAGTAAAGTAAAGAAAAGAAAAGAAAAGGAAAGGAAAGTAGAGAAAAGGAAAGAAAAGAAAGAAAAGTAAAGTAGAGAAAAGAAAAAGAAAAGAAAAGGAAAGGAAAGGAAAGAAAAGGAAAGAAAAGAAAAGAAAAATAATTGAAAAGAAAAGGAAAGGAAAGGAAAGAAAAGAAAAGGAAAGTAAAGTAAAGAAAAAAAAGGAAAGAAAAGAAAAGAAAAGAAAAGGAAAGAAAAGAAAAGAAAAGGAAAGAAAAGAAAAGGAAAGGAAAGGAAATGAAAGGAAAGGAAAGAAAAGAAAAGAAAAGAAAAGAAAAGGAAAGGAAAGGAAAGAAAAGAAAAGAAAAGAAAAGAAAAGAAAAGGAAAGGAAAGGAAAGGAAAGAAAAGAAAAGAAAAGGAAAGGAAAGGAAAGAAAAGAAAAGAAAAGAAAAGTAAAGTAAAGTAAAGAAAAGAAAAGAAAAGGAAAGAAAAGAAAAGAAAAGAAAAGAAAAGGAAAGGAAAGGAAAGGAAAGGAAAGGAAAGGAAAGGAAAGTAAAGAAAAGAAAAGAAAAAGAAAAGGAAAGTAAAGTAAAGTAAAGTAAAGTAAAGAAAAGAAAAGGAAAGGAAAGGAAAGGAAAGGAAAGTAAAGGAAAGAAAAGAAAAGAAAAGGAAAGTAAAGAAAAGAAAAGAAAAGGAAAGGAAAGGAAAGAAAAGAAAAGAAAAGAAAAGGAAAGGAAAGGAAAGGAAAGGAAAGAAAAGAAAAGAAAAGAAAAGTAAAGAAAAGAAAAGAAAAGAAAAGAAAAGGAAAGGAAAGGAAAGAAAAGAAAAGAAAAGGAAAAGAAAGAAAAGTAAAGCAAAGTAAAGAAAAGAAAAGAAAAGGAAAGGAAAGGAAAGAAAAGGAAAGTAAAGGAAAGAAAAGGAAAGTAAAGTAAAGTAAAGGAAAGAAAAGAAAAGTAAAGTAAAGAAAAAAAAGGAAAGAAAAGAAAAGAAAAGAAAAGGAAAGAAAAGAAAAGAAAAGGAAAGGAAATGAAAGGAAAGGAAAGAAAAGAAAAGAAAAGGAAAGGAAAGAAAAGAAAAGAAAAGAAAAGGAAAGGAAAGGAAAGGAAAGGAAAGGAAAGAAAAGAAAAGAAAAGAAAAGGAAAGGAAAGGAAAGGAAAGGAAAGAAAAGAAAAGAAAAGAAAAGTAAAGTAAAGAAAAGAAAAGAAAAGGAAAGGAAAGGAAAGAAAAGAAAAGAAAAGGAAAGGAAAGGAAAGGAAAGGAAAGGAAAGGAAAGAAAAGAAAAGGAAAGGAAAGGAAAGGAAAGGAAAGTAAAGAAAAGAAAAGTAAAGTAAAGAAAAGAAAAGAAAAGGAAAGGAAAGGAAAGGAAAGAAAAGAAAAGGAAAGGAAAGGAAAGGAAAGTAAAGAAAAGAAAAGAAAAGAAAAGGAAAGTAAAGTAAAGTAAAGTAAAGAAAAGAAAAGAAAAGGAAAGGAAAGGAAAGGAAAGGAAAGGAAAGGAAAGGAAAGGAAAGAAAAGAAAAGGAAAGAAAAGAAAAGAAAAGTAAAGGAAAGGAAAGAAAATAAAAGAAAAGTAAAGTAAAGTAAAGTAGAGTAAAGTAAAGTAAAGTAAAAGGAAAGAAAGAAAAGAAAAGAAGAGTAAAGGAAAGAAAATTAAAGAAAAGGAAAGTAAAGAAAAGGAAAGTAAAGAAAAGTAAAGGAAAGTAAAGTAAAGAACAGAAAAGGAAAGTAAAGAAAAGGAAAGGAAAGGAAAGAAAAGAACAGAAAAGTAAAGTAAAGAAAAGGAAAGGAAAGGAAAAAAAGTAAAGCAAAGTAAAGTAAAGAAAAGAAAAGAAAAGAAAAGGAAAGGAAAGTAGAGAAAAGGAAAGAAAAGAAATAAAAGTAAAGTAAAGAAAAGAAAAGATAAGGAAAGGAAAGGAAAGGAAAGAAAAGGAAAGGAAAGAAAAGAAAAGAAAAGAAAAGAAAAGGAAAGGAAAGGAAAGGAAAGGAAAGAAAAGAAAAGGAAAGGAAAGGAAAGAAAAGAAAATAAAAGAAAAGAAAAGGAAAGGAAAGGAAAGGAAAGGAAAGAAAAGAAAAGAAAAGAAAAGAAAAGAAAAGAAAAGGAAAGGAAAGGAAAGAAAAGTAAAGTAAAGTAAAGAAAAGAAAGAAAAGGAAAGGAAAGGAAAGGAAAGAAAAGGAAAGTAAAGGAAAGAAAAGGAAAGTAAAGTAAAGTAAAGGAAAGAAAAGAAAAGTAAAGTAAAGTAAAGAAAAGGAAAGAAAAGTAAAGTAAAGTAAAGGAAAGTAAAGAAAAGGAAAGTAAAGAAAAGTAAAGTAAAGTAAAGAACAGAAAAGGAAAGTAAAGAAAAGGAAAGTAAAGAAAAGGAAAGGAAAGGAAAGAAAAGTACAGAAAAGTAAAGTAAAGAAAAGGAAAGGAAAGGAAAAAAAGTAAAGCAAAGTAAAGTAAAGAAAAGAAAAGAAAAGGAAAGGAAAGTAGAGAAAAGGAAAGAAAAGAAATAAAAGTAAAGTAAAGAAAAGAAAAGAAAAGGAAAGGAAAGGAAAGGAAAGGAAAGAAAAGGAAAGAAAAGAAAAGAAAAGAAAATAAAAGAAAAGAAAATATTTGAAAAGAAAAGGAAAGGAAAGGAAAGAAAAGAAAAGTAAAGTAAAGTAAAGAAAAAAAAGGAAAGAAAAGAAAAGAAAAGAAAAGAAAAGAAAAGGAAAGGAAAGGAAAGGAAAGGAAAGAAAAGGAAAGGAAAGAAAAGAAAAGAAAAGAAAAGAAAAGGAAAGGAAAGGAAAGGAAAGAAAAGAAAAGAAAAGAAAAGGAAAGGAAAGGAAAGGAAAGAAAAGAAAAGAAAAGAAAAGTAAAGTAAAGAAAGAAAAGAAAAGGAAAGGAAAGGAAAGGAAAGAAAAGAAAAGAAAAGAAAAGGAAAGGAAAGGAAAGGAAAGGAAAGGAAAGAAAAGAAAAGGAAAGGAAAGGAAAGGAAAGAAAAGAAAAGAAAAGGAAAGGAAAGTAAAGAAAAGAAAAGGAAAGGAAAGAAAAGAAAAGAAAAGAAAAGGAAAGGAAAGGAAAGGAAAGGAAAGAAAAGTAAAGAAAAGAAAAGGAAAGGAAAGGAAAGGAAAGAAAAGAAAAGGAAAGGAAAGGAAAGTAAAGTAAAGTAAAGTAAAGTAAAGAAAAGAAAAGGAAAGGAAAGGAAAGGAAAGAAAAGGAAAGTAAAGGAAAGGAAAGGAAAGTAAAGTAAAGGAAAGAAAAGAAAAGTAAAGTAAAGTAAAGAAAAGGAAAGAAAAGTCAAGTCAAGTAAAGGAAAGAAAAGAAAAGAAAAGTAAAGTAAAGTAAAGAAAAGGAAAGAAAAGTAAAGTCAAGTAAAGGAAAGAAAAGAAAAGGAAAGTAAAGTAAAGTAAAGAAAAGGAAAGAAAAGAAAGTAAAGTAAAGTAAAGTAAAGAAAAGGAAAGAAAAGTAAAGTAAAGAAAAGGAAAGGAAAGAAAAGAACAGAAAAGAACAGAAAAGTAAAGTAAAGGAAAGGAAAGGAAAATAAAAAAAGCAAAGCAAAGTAAAGTAAAGAAAAGGAAAAGAAAAGAAAAGGAAAGGAAAGGAAAGTAGAGAAAGGAAAGTAGAGAAAGGAAAGAAAAGGAAAGGAAAGAAAAGAAAAGGAAAGGAAAGGAAAGGAAAGTAGAGAAAAGGAAAGAAAAGAAATAAAAGTAAAGTAAAGTAAAGAAAAGTAAAGTAAAGTAAAGTAAAGTAAAGAAAAGGAAAGGAAAGGAAAGTAGAGAAAAGAAAAGAAAAGGAAAGGAAAGGAAAGGAAAGAATAGAAAAGAAAAGGAAAGAAAGTAAAAAAAAACGGAAAGGAAAGAAAAGAACAGGAAAGTAAAGAAAAGGAAAGTAAAGGAAAGGAAAGTAAAGAAAAGAAAAGAAAAGGAAAGGAAAGGAAAGGAAAGGAAAGAAAAGGAAAGAAAAGAAAAGAAAATAATTGAAAAGAAAAGGAAAGGAAAGAAAAGAAAAGAAAAGGAAAGTAAAGAAAAAAAAGAAAAGGAAAGAAAAGAAAAGAAAAAAAAGGAAAGGAAAGAAAAGAAAAGATAAGGAAAGGAAAGGAAAGAAAAGAAAAGGAAAGGAAAGGAAAGAAAAGAAAAGAAAAGAAAAGAAAAGTAAAGTAAAGAAAAGAAAAGAAAAGGAAAGGAAAGAAAAGAAAAGAAAAGAAAAGAAAAGAAAAGTAAAGGAAAGGAAAGGAAAGGAAAGAAAAGAAAAGTAAAGAAAAGAAAAGAAAAGGAAAGGACAGGAAAGAAAAGAAAAGAAAAGGAAAGGAAAGGAAAGAAAAGTAAAGTAAAGTAAAGAAAAGAAAAGAAAAGGAAAGGAAAGGAAAGAAAAGGAAAGTAAAGGAAAGAAAAGGAAAGTAAAGTAAAGTAAAGGAAAGAAAAGAAAAGGAAAGTAAAGTAAAGAAAAGAAAAGAAAAGGAAAGGAAAGAAAAGAAAAGAAAAGAAAAGTAAAGGAAAGGAAAGGAAAGGAAAGAAAAGAAAAGTAAAGAAAAGAAAAGAAAAGGAAAGGAAAGGAAAGGAAAGGAAAGAAAAGAAAAGAAAAGGAAAGGAAAGGAAAGAAAAGTAAAGTGAAGTAAAGAAAAGAAAAGAAAAGGAAAGGAAAGGAAAGGAAAGAGAAAAGAAAAGTAAAGTAAGTAAAGAAAAGGAAAGAAAGTAAAGTAAAGTAAAGGAAAGTAAAGAAAAGGAAAGTAAAGTAAAGTAAAGGAAAGTAAAGTAAAGAACAGAAAAGGAAAGTAAAGAAAAGGAAAGGAAAGGAAAGAAAAGAACAGAAAAGTAAAGTAAAGTAAAGAAGAAAGGAAAGGAAAGGAAAAAAAGTAAAGCAAAGTAAAGTAAAGAAAAGAAAAGGAAAGGAAAGTAGAGAAAAGGAAAGAAAAGAAATAAAGTAAAGTAAAGAAAAGAAAAGAAAAGGAAAGGAAAGGAAAGAAAAGGAAAGAAAAGAAAAGAAAATATTTGAAAAGAAAAGGAAAGGAAAGGAAAGAAAAGAAAAGGAAAGGAAAGAAAAAAGAAAAGAAAAGAAAAGAAAAGAAAGGAAAGGAAAGAAAAGAAAAGAAAAGGAAAGGAAAGGAAAGGAAAGGAAAGGAAAGAAAAGAAAAGAAAAGATAAGAAAGAAAAGAAAAGTAAAGAAAAGAAAAGAAAAGAAAAGGAAAGGAAAGGAAAGAAAAGAAAAGAAAAGAAAAGAAAAGGAAAGGAAAGGAAAGAAAAGAAAAGAAAAGAAAAGGAAAGGAAGAAAAGAAAAGAAAAGAAAAGAAAAGAAAAGGAAAGGAAAGGAAAGGAAAGGAAAGTAAAGAAAGAAAAGGAAAGGAAAGGAAAGGAAAGGAAAGGAAAGAAAAGAAAAGAAAGAGAAGGAAAGTAAAGAAAAGAAAAGGAAAGGAAAGGAAAGGAAAGAAAAGAAAAGAAAAGAAAGAAAGGAAAGGAAAGGAAAGGAAAGGAAAGAAAAGTAAAGAAAAGAAAAGAAAAGAAAAGAAAAGGAAAGGAAAGGAAAGGAAAGGAAAGAAAAGAAAATGAAAGGAAAGGAAAGTAAAGTAAAGTAAAGTAAGAAAAGAAAAGGAAAGGAAAGGAAAGAAAAGGAAAGTAAAGGAAAGGAAAGGAAAGGAAAGTAAAGGAAAGAAAAGAAAAGTAAAGTAAAGTAAAGAAAAGGAAAGAAAAGTAAAGTCAAGTAAAGGAAAGAAAGAAAAGGAAAGTAAAGTAAAGTAAAGAAAAGGAAAGAAAAGAAAGTAAAGTAAAGTAAAGTAAAGAAAAGGAAAGAAAAGTAAAGTAAAGAAAAGGAAAGGAAAGAAAAGAACAGAAAAGAACAGAAAAGTAAAGTAAAGGAAAGGAAAGGAAAATAAAAAAAGTAAAGCAAAGTAAAGTAAAGAAAAGAAAAGAAAAGAAAAGGAAAGGAAAGGAAAGTAGAGAAAGGAAAGAAAAGGAAAGGAAAGAAAAGAAAAGGAAAGGAAAGGAAAGTAGAGAAAAGGAAAGAAAAGAAATAAAAGTAAAGTAAAGTAAAGAAAAGAAAGAAAAGTAAAGTAAAGTAAAGTAAAGTAAAGACAAGGAAAGGAAAGGAAAGGAAAGTAGAGAAAAGAAAAGAAAAGGAAAGGAAAGGAAAGGAAAGAATAGAAAAGAAAAGGAAAGGAAAGTAAAAAAAAACGGAAAGGAAAGAAAAGAACAGGAAAGTAAAGAAAAGGAAAGTAAAGGAAGGAAAGTAAAGAAAAGAAAAGGAAAGGAAAGAAAAGGAAAGAAAGAAAAGAAAAAAATTGAAAAGAAAAGGAAAGGAAAGGAAAGAAAAGAAAAGAAAAGGAAAGTAAGAAAAAAAAGAAAAGAAAGAAAAGAAAAGAAAAAAAAGGAAAGGAAAGAAAAGAAAAGATAAGGAAAGGAAAGGAAAGAAAAGAAAAGGAAAGGAAAGGAAAGAAAAGAAAAGAAAGTAAAGTAAAGAAAAGAAAAGAAAAGGAAAGGAAAGAAAAGAAAAGAAAAGAAAGTAAAGGAAAGGAAAGGAAAGAGGAAAAGAAAAGAAAAGTAAGAAAAGAAAAGAAAAGGAAAGGACAGGAAAGAAAAGAAAAGAAAAGGAAAGGAAAGGAAAGAAAAGTAAAGTAAAGTAAAGAAAAGAAAAGAAAGGAAAGGAAAGGAAAGAAAAGGAAAGTCAAGGAAAGAAAAGGAAAGTAAAGTAAAGTAAAGGAAAGAAAAGAAAAGTAAAGTAAAGAAAAGGAAAGAAAAGTAAAGTAAAGTAAAGGAAAGAAAAGAAAAGGAAAGTAAAGTAAAGAAAAGAAAAGAAAAGGAAAGGAAAGAAAGAAAAGAAAAGAAAAGTAAAGGAAAGGAAAGGAAAGAAATTAAAGAAAAGAAAAGTAAAGAAAAGGAAAAGAAAAGGAAAGGAAAAGGAAAGGAAAGGAAAGAAAAGAAAAGAAAAGGAAAGGAAAGGAAAGAAAAGTAAAGTAAAGTAAAGAAAAGAAAAGAAAAGGAAAGGAAAGGAAAGAAAAGGAAAGTAAAGGAAAGAAAAGGAAAGTAAAGTAAAGTAAAGAAAAGGAAAGAAAAGTAAAGTAAAGTAAAGAAAGAAAAGAAAAGGAAAGTAAAGTAAAGTAAAGAAAAGGAAAGAAAAGAAGTAAAGTAAAGTAAAGAAAAGGAAAGAAAAAATAAAGTAAAGTAAAGAAAAGGAAAGAAAAGGAAAGTAAAGCAAAGTAAAGGAAAGAAAAGTAAAGTAAAGTAAAGTAAAGAAAATAAAAATAAAGTAAAGTAAAGAAAAGGAAAGAAAAAGTAAAGAAAAGTAAAGTAAAGGAAAGAAAAGAAAAAAAAGGAAAATAAAGAAAAGGAAAGTAAAGGAAAGAAAAGGAAAGAAAAGTAAAGAAAAGTAAAGTAAAGGAAAGAAAAGAAAAGGAAAGTAAAGGAAAGAAAGAAAAGGAAAGTAAAGTAAAGAAAAGGAAAGTAAAGTAAAGAAAAGGAAAGAAAAGGAAAGAAAAGTAAAGTAAAGGAAAGAAAAGAAAAGAAAAGGAATGTAAAGAAAAGAAAAGAAAAGGAAAGTAAAGGAAAGAAAAGAAAAGGAAAGAAAAGGAAAGTAAAGGAAAGAAAAGTAAAGTAAAGTAAAGGAAAGAAAAGAAAAGGAAAGTAAAGTAAAGAAAAGAAAAGGAAAGTAAAGTAAAGAAAAGGAAAGAAAAGTAAAGTAAAGGAAAGAAAAAGAAAAGAAAAGGAAAGTAAAGAAAAGTAAAGTAAGAAAAGGAAAGTAAATAAAGAAAGAAAATGAAAGGAAAGAAAAGTAAAGTAAAGTAAAGAAAGGAAAGTAAAGAAAAGAAAAGTAAAGTAAAGTAAAGTAAAGAAAAAGAAAAGAAAAGAAAAGAAAAGAAATGAAAAGTAAAGTAAAGTAAAGAAAAGAAAAGTAAAGGAAAGAAAAGAAAATAAAAGAAAAGAAAAGGAAAGGAAAGGAAAGGAAAGGAAAGACAAGTAAAGTAAAGGAAAGAAAAGAAAAAGAAAAGAAAAGGAAAGTAAAGAAAAAGAAAAGAAAAGGAAAGGAAAGGAAAGAAAAGGAAGTAAAGGAAAGAAAAGGAAAGTAAAGTAAAGTAAAGGAAGAAAAGAAAAGTAAAGTAAAGAAAAGGAAAGAAAAGTA
>CM055116.1:628484227-628486727 GCA_029206835.1 Rana muscosa | reverse complement strand
AAGGAAAGTAATGAAAAGAAAAGGAAAGTAAAGGAAAGGAAAGGAAAGAAAAGGAAAGAAAAGAAAAGAAAATAATTGAAAAGAAAAGGAAAGGAAAGGAAAGGAAAGGAAAGAAAAGAAAAGAAAAGTAAAGTAAAGTAAAGAAAAAAAAAAGAAAAGGAAAGAAAATAAAAGAAAAGAAAATAAAAGTAAAGAAAATAAAAGAAAAAATAAGAAAAGGAAAGAAAAGAAAAGAAAAGAAAAGTAAAGTAAAGAAAAGAAAAGAAAAGAATAGAAAAGAAAAGAAAAAGGAAAGGAAAGGAAAGGAAAGGAAAGAAAAGAAAAGTAAAGTAAAGTAAAGAAAAGAAAAGAAACGTAAAGTAAAGTAAAGAAAAGTAAAGTAAAGTAAAGTAAAGTAAAGAAAAAAAGGAAAAGAATAGTAAAGAAAAGAAAAGAAAAGTATAGAAAAGAAAAGAAAAGAAAAGGAAAGTAAAGAAAAGAAAAGAAAAGGAAAGTAAAGGAAAGAAAAGAAAAGGAAAGAAAAGGAAAGTAAAGGAAAGAAAAGTAAAGTAAAGTAAAGAAAAGAAAAGGAAAGTAAAGTAAAGAAAAGGAAAGAAAAGGAAAGTAAAGTAAAGAAAAGGAAAGAAAAGGAAAGAAAAGAAAAGAAAAGGAAAGTAAAGAAAAGTAAAGTAAAGAAAAGGAAAGAAAAGGAAAGAAAAGGAAAGTAAAGGAAAGAAAAGAAAAGAAAAGGAAAGTAAAGAAAAGGAAAGTAAAAGTAAAGAAAAGGAAAGAAAAGGAAAGTAAAGTAAAGAAAAGGAAAGAAAAGGAAAGTAAAGGAAAGAAAAGAAAATGAAAGTAAAGGAAAGAAAAGAAAAGGAAAGTAAAGTAAGAAAAGGAAAGTAAAGTAAAGAAAAGGAAAGAAAAGGAAAGAAAAGGAAAGAAAAGTAAAGTAAAGGAAAGAAAAGAAAAGTAAAGGAAAGTAAAGAAAAGAAAAGAAAAGGAAAGTAAAGTAAAGGAAAGAAAAGAAAAGAAAAGGAAAGGAAAGGAAAGAAAAGAAAAGGAAAGTAAAGGAAAGAAAAGAAAAGGAAAGTAAAGTAAAGAAAAGGAAAGAAAAGGAAAGTAAAGTAAAGAAAAGGAAAGAAAAGGAAAGAAAAGGAAAGTAAAGGAAAGAAAAGAAAAGAAAAGGAAAGTAAAGAAAAGTTAAGTAAAGAAGTAAAGAAAAGGAAAGTAAAGAAAAGAAAAGAAAAGGAAAGGAAGGGAAAGGAAAGGAAAGAAAAGTAAAGTAAAGTAAAGAAAGGAAAAGTAAAGAAAAGAAAAGTAAAGTAAAGTAAAGTAAAGAAAAGAAAAGAAAAGAAATGAAAAGTAAAGTAAAGTAAAGAAAAGAAAAGTAAAGGAAAGAAAAGAAAAGAAAAGAAAAGAAAAGGAAAGGAAAGGAAAGAAAAGGAAAGGAAAGGAAAGGAAAGAAAAAAAAAGAAAAGAAAAGTAAAGAAAAGAAAAGAAAAAATAAGAAAAGGAAAGAAAAGAAAAGAAAAGAAAAGTAAAGTAAAGAAAAGAAAAGAAAAGAATAGAAAAGAAAAGAAAAGGAAAGGAAAGGAAAGGAAAGAAAAGAAAAGAAAAGAAAAGTAAAGTAAAGTAAAGAAAAGAAAAGAAACGTAAAGTAAAGTAAAGAAAAGTAAAGTAAAGTAAAGTAAAGAAAAAAAAGGAAAAGTATAGTAAAGAAAAGAAAAGTATAGAAAAGAAAAGAAAAGAAAAGGAAAGGAATGGAAAGAAAAGAAAAGTAAAGTAAAGTAAAGTAAAGTAAAGAAAAGAAAAGTAAAGTAAAGTAAAGAAAAGTAAAGTAAAGTAAAGTAAAGAAAAAAAGGAAAGTAAAGTAAAGTAAAGAAAAAAAGGAAAGGAAAGTAAAGTAAAGAATAACAACGGAAAGAAAAGAAAAGAAAAGTAAAGTAAAGGAAAGGAAAGGAAAGAAAAGAAAAGCAAAGAAAAGAAAAGTAAAGGAAAGAAAAGAAAAGAAAAGAAAAGTAAAGTAAAGTAGAGTAAAGTAAATTAAAGTAAATAAAAGGAAAGAAAGAAAAGAAAAGAAAAGAAAAGAAAAGAAAAGTAAAGGAAAGAAAGTAAAGAAAAGGAAAGTAAAGAAAAGTAAAGGAAAGTAAAGTAAAGAACAGAAAAGGAAAGTAAAGAAAAGGAAAGGAAAGAAAAGAAAAGAAAAGTAAAGTAAAGTAAAGGAAAGGAAAGGAAGGTAAAAAAAGTAAAGCAAAGTAAAGGAAAGAAAAGAAAAGGAAAGGAAAGGAAAGTAGAGAAAAGGAAAGAAAAGAAAGAAAAGTAAAGTAAAGGAAAGAAAATAAAATAAAAGGAAAGGAAAGGAAAGAAAAGTAAAGTAAAGAAAAGAAAAGTAAAGAAAAGAAAAGAAAAGAAAAGTAAAGTAAAGTAAAGAAAAGAAAAGAAAAGAAAAGAAAAGAAATGAAAAGTAAAGTAAAGTAAAGTAAAGAAAAGAAAAGAAAAGTAAGAAAAGAAAAGGAAAGGA
>CM055116.1:628476727-628481727 GCA_029206835.1 Rana muscosa | reverse complement strand
AAAGGAAAGAAAAGAAAAGAAAAGGAAAGTAAAGAAAAGTAAAGTAAAGAAGTAAAGAAAAGGAAAGTAAAGAAAAGAAAAGAAAAGGAAAGGAAGGGAAGGAAAGGAAAGAAAAGTAAAGTAAAGTAAAGAAAGGAAAAGTAAAGAAAAGAAAAGTAAAGTAAAGTAAAGTAAAGAAAAGAAAAGAAAAAGAAATGAAAAGTAAAGTAAAGTAAAGAAAAGAAAAGTAAAGGAAAGAAAAGAAAAGAAAAGAAAAGAAAAGAAAAGGAAAGGAAAGGAAAGAAAAGGAAAGGAAAGGAAAGGAAAGAAAAAAAAAGAAAAGAAAAGTAAAGAAAAGAAAAAGAAAAAATAAGAAAAGGAAAGAAAAGAAAAGAAAAGAAAAGTAAAGTAAAGAAAAGAAAAGAAAAGAATAGAAAAGAAAAGAAAAGGAAAGGAAAGGAAAGGAAAGAAAAGAAAAGAAAAGAAAAGTAAAGTAAAGTAAAGAAAAGAAAAGAAACGTAAAGTAAAGTAAAGAAAAGTAAAGTAAAGTAAAGTAAAGTAAAGAAAAAAAAGGAAAAGTATAGTAAAGAAAAGAAAAGTATAGAAAAGAAAAGAAAAGAAAAGGAAAGGAATGGAAAGAAAAGAAAAGTAAAGTAAAGTAAAGTAAAGTAAAGAAAAGAAAAGAAAAGTAAAGTAAAGTAAAGAAAAGTAAAGTAAAGTAAAGTAAAGAAAAAAAGGAAAGTAAAGTAAAGTAAAGAAAAAAAGGAAAGGAAAGTAAAGTAAAGAATAACAACGGAAAGAAAAGAAAGAAAAGTAAAGTAAAGGAAAGGAAGGAAAGAAAAGAAAAGCAAAGAAAAGAAAAGTAAAGGAAAGAAAAGAAAAGAAAAGAAAAGTAAAGTAAAGTAGAGTAAAGTAAATTAAAGTAAATAAAAGGAAAGAAAGAAAAGAAAAGAAAAGAAAAGAAAAGTAAAGGAAAGAAAGTAAAGAAAAGGAAAGTCAAGAAAAGTAAAGGAAAGTAAAAGTAAAGAACAGAAAAGGAAAGTAAAGAAAAGGAAAGGAAAGAAAAGAAAAGAAAAGTAAAGTAAAGTAAAGGAAAGGAAAGGAAGGTAAAAAAAGTAAAAGCAAAGTAAAGGAAAGAAAAGAAAAGGAAAGGAAAGGAAAGTAGAGAAAAGGAAAGAAAAGAAAGAAAAGTAAAGTAAAGGAAAGAAAATAAAATAAAAGGAAAGGAAAGGAAAGAAAAGTAAAGTAAAGAAAAGAAAAGTAAAGAAAAGAAAAGAAAAGAAAGTAAAGTAAAGTAAAGAAAAGAAAAGAAAAGAAAAGAAAGAAATGAAAAGTAAAGTAAAGTAAAGTAAAGAAAGAAAAGAAAAGTAAAGAAAAGAAAAGGAAAGGAAAGAAAAGTAAAGTAAAGGAAAGAAAAGTAAAGAAAAGAAAAGAAAAGGAAAGTAAAGAAAATAAAGGAAAGTAAAGTAAAGAACAGAAAAGGAAAGGAAAGAAAAGGAAAGAAGAGGAAAGGAAAGAAAAGTAAAGGAAAGAAAAGAAAAGGAAAGGAAAGAAAAGGAAAGAAAAGTAAAGAAAAGTAAAGTAAAGGAAAGAAAAGAAAAGGAAAGTAAAGGAAAGAAAAGAAAAGGAAAGAAAAGGAAAGTAAAGGAAAGAAAATTAAAGTAAAGTAAAGGAAAGAAAAGAAAAGTAAAGTAAAGAAAATGAAAGTAAAGTAAAGAAAAGTAAAGAAAAGTAAAGTAAAGTAAAGTAAAGAAAAAAAAGGAAAGTAAAGTAAAGAAAAAAAAGGAAAGTAAAGTAAAGGAAAGTAAAGAATAGCAATGGAAAGAAAAGAAAAGTAAAGGAAAGTAAAGGAAAGAAAAGAAAAGAAAAGAAAAGAAAAGAAAAGAAAAGAAAAGAAAAGAAAAGAAAAGGAAAGGAAAGGAAAGGAAAGGAAAGTAGAGTAAAGTAAAGTAAAGTAGAGTAGAGTAGAGTAGAGTAAAGTAAAGTAAAGTAAAGAAAAGTAAAGTAAAGTAAACTAAAGTAAAGTAAAGAAAAAAAGTAAAGAAAAGGAAAGAAAAGAAAAGAAAAGGAAAGAAAAGAAAAGAAAAGGAAAGGAAAGGAAAGGAAAGAAAAGAAAAGAAAAGAAAAGGAAAGGGAAAGGAAAGGAAAGAAAAGGAAAGGAAAGGAAAGGAAAGAAAAGAAAAGGAAAGGAAAGGAAAGAAAATAAAAGAAAAGTAAAGAAAGAAAAGAAAAGTAAAGTAAAGAAAAGAAAAGGAAAGGAAAGGAAAGGAAAGAAAAGAAAAGAAAAGAAAAGGAAAGGAAAGGAAAGAAAAGAAAAGAAAAGAAAAGGAAAGGAAAGGAAAGGAAAGGAAAGGAAAGGAAAGAAAAGAAAAGGAAAGGAAAGAAAGAAAATAAAAGAAAAGTAAAAGAAAAGAAAAGAAAAGAAAAGTAAAGTAAAGAAAAGAAAAGAAAAGGAAAGGAAAGGAAAGGAAAGAAAAGAAAAGAAAAGGAAAGGAAAGGAAAGAAAAGAAAAGGAAAGGAAAGGAAGAAAAGAAAAGAAAAGATAATAATTGAAAAGAAAAGGAAAGGAAAGGAAAGAAAAGAAAAGAAAAGAAAAGAAAAGTAAAGTAAAGAAAAGAAAAGAAAAGGAAAGAAAAGAAAAGAAAGAAAAGAAAAGGAAAGGAATGAAAGAAAAGAAAAGAAAAGAAAAGGAAAGGAAAGGAAAGGAAAGAAAGGAAAAGGAAAGGAAAGGAAAGAAAGAAAAAGAAAAGAAAAGAAAAGGAAAGGAAAGAAAAGAAAAGGAAAGGAAAGGAAAGAAAAGAAAAGAAAAGAAAAGGAAAGGAAAGGAAAGAAAAGAAAAGGAAAGGAAAGGAAAGAAAGAAAAGAAAAGAAAAGTAAAGAAAAGAAAAGAAAAGAAAAGGAAAGGAAAGAAAGGAAAGGAAAAGAAAAAAGAAAAGAAAAAGGAAAGGAAAGGAAAGGAAAGGAAAGAAAAGAAAAGAAAAGAAAGGAAAGGAAAGGAAAGAAAAGAAAAGAAAAGTAAAGAAAAGAAAAGAAAAGAAAAGAAAAGAAAAGTAAAGAAAAGAAAAGAAAAGAAAAGGAAAGGAAAGGAAAGAAAAGAAAAGAAAAGAAAAGAAAAGGAAAGGAAAGGAAAGGAAAAGGAAAGGAAAGGAAAAGAAAGAAAAGAAAATGGAAAGGAAAGGAAAAGGAAAGGAAAGAAAAGAAAAGTAAAGAAAAAGAAAAGAAAAGAAAAGTAAAGAAAAGAAAAGAAAAGGAAAGGAAAGGAAAGGAAAGGAAAGGAAAGAAAAGAAAAGAAAAGAAAAGGAAAGGAAAGGAAAGGAAATAAAAGAAAAGAAAAGGAAAGGAAAGGAAAGGAAAGAAAAGGAAAGAAAAGGAAAGAAAAGGAAAGGAAAGGGAAAGAAAAGGAAAGAAAAGAAAAAGGAAAGGAAAGGAAAGAAAAGAAAAGAAAAGGAAAGGAAATGAAAGGAAAGAAAAGAAAAGTAAAGAAAAGAAAAGAAAAGGAAAGAAAAGGAAAGGAAAGAAAAGAAAAGAAAAGGAAAGGAAAGGAAAGGAAAGGAAAATAAAAGAAAATAAAAGAAAAGGAAAGGAAAGGAAAGGAAAGGAAAGAAAAGAAAAGAATAGAAAAGGAAAGGAAAGAAAAGAAAAGAAAAGGAAAGTAAAGTAAAGAAAAGGAAAGTAAAGTAAAGAAAAGGAAAGAAAAGGAAAGAAAAGTAAAGTAAAGGAAAGAAAAGAAAAGAAAAGGAAAGTAAAGAAAAGAAAAGAAAAGGAAAGTAAAGGAAAGAAAAGAAAAGGAAAGAAAAGGAAAGTAAAGGAAAGAAAAGTAAAGTAAAGTAAAGAAAAGAAAAGGAAAGTAAAGTAAAGAAAAGGAAAGAAAAGGAAAGTAAAGTAAAGAAAAGGAAAGGAAAGAAAAGGAAAGTAAAGGAAAGAAAAGAAAAGAAAAGGAAAGTAAAGAAAAGTAAAGTAAAGAAGTAAAGAAAAGGAAAGTAAAGAAAAGAAAAGAAAAGGAAAGGAAGGGAAAGGAAAGGAAAGAAAAGTAAAGTAAAGTAAAGAAAGGAAAAGTAAAGAAAAGAAAAGAAAAGTAAAGTAAAGTAAAGTAAAAAAAAGAAAAGAAAAGAAATGAAAAGTAAAGTAAAGTAAAGAAAAGAAAAGTAAAGGAAAGAAAAGAAAAGAAAAGAAAAGGAAAGGAAAGTAAAGAAAAGGAAAGGAAAGGAAAGGAAAGAAAAAAAAAGAAAAGAAAAGTAAAGAAAAGAAAAGAAAAAATAAGAAAAGGAAAGAAAAGAAAAGAAAAGTAAAGTAAAGAAAAGAAAAGAAAAGAATAGAAAAGAAAAGAAAAGGAAAGGAAAGGAAAGGAAAGAAAAGAAAAGAAAAGTAAAGTAAAGTAAAGAAAAGAAAAGAAACGTAAAGTAAAGTAAAGAAAAGTAAAGTTAAGTAAAGTAAAGAAAAAAAAGGAAAAGAATAGTAAAGAAAAGAAAAGAAAAGTATAGAAAAGAAAAGAAAAGAAAAGGAAAGGAATGGAAAGAAAAGAAAAGTAAAGTAAAGTAAAGTAAAGAAAAGAAAAGAAAAGTAAAGTAAAGTAAAGTAAAGAAAAGTAAAGTAAAGTAAAGTAAAGAAAAAAAAGGAAAGTAAAGTAAAGTAAAGGAAAGGAAAGTAAAGTAAAGAATAACAACGGAAAGAAAAGAAAAGAAAAGTAAAGTAAAGGAAAGGAAAGGAAAGAAAAGAAAAGAAAAGCAAAGAAAAGAAAAGTAAAGGAAAGAAAAGAAAAGTAAAGTAAAGTAGAGTAAAGTAAATTAAAGTAAATAAAAGGAAAGAAAGAAAAGAAAAGAAAAGAAAAGAAAAGTAAAGGAAAGAAAGTAAAGAAAAGGAAAGTAAAGAAAAGTAAAGGAAAGTAAAGTAAAGAACAGAAAAGGAAAGTAAAGAAAAGGAAAGGAAAGAAAAGAAAAGAAAAGTAAAGTAAAGTAAAGGAAAGGAAAGGAAGGTAAAAAAAGTAAAGCAAAGTAAAGTAAAGAAAAGAAAAGGAAAGGAAA